>JZKD02S0459572.1:349793-390710 GCA_000966675.3 Picea glauca | reverse complement strand
TAAACATAGGAGAAATGATTTTGGTAAATGAGGGAGAAATATGTTATGAAAACTTGGCATTGAGATTGGAAATATGGACATGGGTGTAATTTTGACTTGATTCAGATCTAGACATACCAAGGTTGTGATTATAGGAGTTTGGGCACAAAGGGATAGGAGACCACCCAGGGTTTTATTAGAGCTAGGGAGTTGACGAGGTTTTTCTTAGTTGGTTGGGTGGAAAAATCTATTTTCAGCCAGTTGACAATGAACAATAGACAACTCAAGGATCAAGGGACTTAAAAAAAATTGTGGAGAGGTATTTTACTATCCAAGTCCCTAATTTAGTTTTGGACAAATTGTTAATTTATGTTTTCAATATGTGAGATTATAATTAAAATTTGTGCTACAAATTGATATCTAATAAAATCCTAGTCCTAGGATGAAATACAAATTCAGATCAGTTAAATTATCATAGAGAATATTGAAATTCATAGAGACTTATAACATAAAATTTAGTAGAGGAAAACAAAAACCTTTTTTTTTATTAAATGTACAAAATTATTACATAATTTTGCTACATATTCATTTGAGGCCCTAAGAAGTGAAAGGAAAAATAAAAAAAGCAAGAGAGAAAATAAAAAGCAAAACATAGAAAAAACAAAATTTTATCCTAGAAAACCCAAACCAAGAAAAACCAACTAATAGATCTATTAGTTCCTTGACCAAACTCGACCAAGAAAACCAATATTCTAGCACTTACCAAGTGATCCTTCACCACTCATGTATTTTTGCATTACAATGGAGTATCACAATCATTTTAAAGGCTTCCATTACATGCAATACATGGGTTATACAATCACGAGTCACCAATACTGTATTCCCGAAACCACTATTGTTCACCTAACAACTTTGAATCTTTCATCGAGTCAATTTTAACCTAACATTCCCCCATTTAAACTTGAATTGGGGTATCCCATGACCAAATTTTTCCAAAATGGCCAAGTGATTTTGCACCATTTACGTCCCGACCTTACCCCCCTCAAGGTTTATAACTAGAGTATTTGGGAATCTGACATGCTCCCCTTATCACTGTTGATCAAAAGCTTTGATCACCTAGATTTTCCACTATTTGGAAGAATAAAAACAATGACATTAGAAGGAGAAATTTGTGCATGCTCATCACCTCATGGTATAACCCTCAGTCTTAGCATCGTCATGCATTTTACATAATCAAAATCTGAGTATGTATGCTTGAAATACTCATGCAAGAAGAGATTTGAAGAATTGCAAGAATAATTTTTTCTAAGTGTTGTTCCCCTTTGTACTCTTATCACTTAATAGTTTCTCTCATCTTCCATCTACTCTCCATATCCATACTTATCATTTTTCCAATCCATTTTCCCATTCCTCACGCAACTGACTATCTCATTATTCTCCATCCATCTCCACACTTAACCATTTGCCTCTCTTTTCCCTTCACCTCTCTTCATACTCTCATCCCATACTAAGTTATTTTTATCATTACTCTCATATTCCCTTAGCCATTTCTATCATACTTAGTCTCATATCCCTTTCACTTCTCTTCTCATACTTAATCATTTTTCTCTCTTCTCCCTTCCTTACTCCCCTCTCCATACTTAACCATTTTTTTCTCTTCCATTCTGTTGATGTTAGTGGTAGCATCGAACATGTACTTTTGCGTTGGATTATTTCTAGCATGTGGAAGTTCTCGAGAGCCTTTTAAGTGTGAGAGTTTACTTTAGTTAAATAAATTATTAAAGAAAAGTGTTTTTATTAATTTATTATGTAATTAGTTAATTAAATTATTTAAGGAAAATGCTAAAAGTAATTAGCATGTAATCTAATCATATAATATTAAGTGGGTGTGAGAAGTAATCGCAACCCAACACTTTGAATATTATAAATAGATTATAACTCATGATTATAAAAATAAGGCTAGGGTGAAGGAGGAAGACACTTTTGTTGAGTCGACACAAAGACTTTGGTGAGAGATCAAGATCAATACTTATGATGAGATGTCGAGATTAGAGATAGAAAAGAAGGATTTTTATAGTTTGATGAGTGTAGAAGAAAAAATGGATTTTTTTATAGTGTGAGGAGTGTAGAAGAAAATGACTTTTTATTACACATGAGTGAAGAGATCTCATTGGTTGGGTGAAGATATTTTTTCCAAGTGTTGATGCAAATAGGGTTGGATCACGAAGGAATATGATTCAAGATCTCATATAAGTGGAGAAGAAAACCCATCTAGAGATCATATGGGTCAAGGAGAAGAGATATCAGAGGTAGCTGCAGGTGGGTTTCAATTGATAGAAGCCACAATAAAGGGGCGTGTCGTACAGATATTTTTGTACAACATTTCCATACATGTATGTGGGTTTTAGTGGAGACAATCATGCATGTACATGGGTTTCATGAAGGAAATGCACATACACATCGAAAAGTGTGATATTCAGGGGTTGTATGACATAACATACTTTGCCAGGTTTGTATGTAGTTTCATTTCTCTTAGTGGGCCATTTTCCCTATTACAGGAGCCCCGATTTGACCTTAATAAAAGCATCTTAGGATTGGTTTTCCCTCCGGGGTTTTTCTAGGGGTTTATACCCTAAAATATTGGTGTCTTTTGTGTGAGATTTTTGGTTTCCTAGTTTATGCTTCCACTACATGTTTATTTTATTACTCAGTTATGATTTTATTTAATAAGTGATTTATTTGGAATTAACTGTCAGGTGTTGGGTAGAGGGAATTTCAACATGTTATTTGAGGATATCGAGGGTTGAAGTGGTAAAATCTACATGGTATCAAAGTGTGATATTTGAAGGGAGGAAACCAAGAGCACATGGTATCAAAGCACATGCTTTGAGATGAAGCCTAATATCATTAGGTGTTGCAGTATATATTATCATATTGATAACCAACATGTGGAAATCAAAGGATATATTTCAAGTAAACAACAATGCTAAAGTAGAAAAAGGGTTTTTGTAGGAGTACAAAGTTATACGTGGGTTGTACTGGTGACAGTTACATACAAGATCATACAATACAATACATGGGAAGTTTTAGTAGAGGGTTATCAGATCAGATCTTGGATATGAAAACTAGATTGTGATTTGAGGATAGTTTGGATGGGGTTTCCAACTACAGTCCTTGAAAGGAGAGAATCATGTTGTTGTTGATGGAGAATGGGATCTAGCAATTTTATGATACTCAGATAACTCCACCAACATATGCAATATATATGGTCATCCATAATCAAAAGAATGTGAAATCCAAGAACATCATTCTAGATAGACTGAAGGATCATTTGATCCCTCATTTATTCAGAAAGAAGATTTCCAGGGACATGTGGGGGGTTCTGAAGAGTTTATTTCAAAGAAATAATGAGAATCAAAAAATGATGTTGAGAGAGAAGCTCAGAGATACAAAGATGACATGGTCATATATGTTGACAAGTTATCTCACTTGGATCCGACAAGTTCAAAATGAAATAGTTGCATTATGGAAAGAAATGGATGACTCAGAGTTGGTGATGACGACACTAAAAGGATTCACAAAGGAGTGGACAATGTTCATAAAAGGAATCATGGAAAGATAAAATATCCTTGATTGGTCAAGGTTGTGCGATGACTTCATTCAGGAGGAACTTTGAGATGAAAATATGAATGGAGGTTGGAACATGAATTATGATGAGAACCTTGCTCTTGATAGTTAGGAAAATAAGGGTAAGTTCAAGAATATTTCCAGTGTAGAGCCTACCTCTCATGACAAAAAAGTAATGACATGAGAAAAGTCAGGTGATTTTCATGTCCCAGGTTTGGGGGGTATGCAGGGAAATGTCCAAACATGAAAAAGGGTGGGAATGAAACACAACCAAAGGTTGTTGCATCAAAAAAGACTCAATTAAATGACTTTTGAAAGAATATTGAACATACTGAGTTCTTACTTGTTTCCCAGACTTCCTTTGGGTACCATATCAATTGGTGCATGGTTGATAGATAACAGAGCCATGTGTATTATGACAAGAGCATGAGAGGTGTTCAAGAGATTCACATATTCTAAATCAAAGATATAAGTGGAACTTGGTATGGGGACCAAGCATGCAATAAAGGGATCCAGAACAATGTCGTTCCAGTTGGATTCAGGAGGTATATTGAGAATGACGAATGCATTATGCATGCCAAAACTCAAGAGGAGTGTTCTCCCAGTCACAATGATTGAGAAAAAGGGATATGATGTATTATTCTAATATGGACTAGTGTTGATCATGCCTAGAGGATATAGCTCAGACAAATAATATGTTCTAGGAGTTAGAGAGAGAAACATGTTCAGGCTAAAGGGCCATCCTATGAGATCAGTGGAAAGAAGTAGAGTGATAGATAAAAAAGAGAAGGTAGCTTTGAAGGTTGAGAAACTAAGAGGGAGTCATCCTTTAGGTTCAGGCAGGTAGGAACATCCTTCCAAGTCTATCAAGAAGGAGTCATGCTATGATATGACCATGCAAGATGCTCAAGAGAAGGAGGCTTCTAGGAGCATGTTCAGGGGCAATGAGTACTTAGAGACAGGTTAGAGTGAGATGATAGGGATATCTTATGTATAAGAGGGAGTAGCCAATCAGGTGGGTTGGAGAGTAGACATGGTAGCAGATTTGATAGCAAAGATAGAGCCACATCCAGGTGGGAAAAGTACCTTCCTCGCTAAGAGGGAGTGTTGATGTTAGTGTTAGCATCGAATAGGTACTTTCACATTAGCTTGTGTCTAGCATGTGGATGTCATCGATATCCTTCTAAGTGCGAGACTTTACTTTATGTAACATCCATTTCCATTGATCACATTTTCATGACACTTGCGTGCAAGTGATTTGGTTAAAAATAATACATTATGATTATTAGTTTGGTGATGAGGTTATTCTATGTTGTGTATGGAAATTCGATATGTTATTTTATTGATGTATAACATTGACAAGTATTATGATGAGGTTTTTTGAGTGTGTAGGAAACATGGCATAATGAGGATGTGGATGGCATTGACAGACTTCCTTGGACTCCAAATTGAGTCAGGGAGTGGACTATTTACTTTGGTTATGAGTACTTGATTTATTATGCATGTGTTATATGATGATTTCAGTTATGGATTTTGTGTATATGAGTTATTGATATTATCTTTTTCAATGGATGTATTCATGGTGACACTTGCTAATCCAAGTCACATATGGATTAAAGGGGTCATACACAAATATTAGATGAATGAGGGAGAAGTGTGGCAACGTCCCTGTCACATCCTACTAGCACTTCCGTCGTGACCTAAACTAAAGGTTAACGACTACCATGTTCCTGAGAGGTTCACGATGTCATGAGGGTGGACTAAGAAAGTCACTCATGAGGATTTATTAGGGGCGTGCACTAATTCATATTCCTTATTCCTCAGCAATACCTTAGTCTCACAGAATGTCGACAAGTGGAGTATTCACTTCTAGCATCAAACAACTTCCAAACTAATTCAATGTCGAGTGGCACCCTTGGAGCACGAAGGTGCCTCTTGAAGGGAACGTTGCATGAATACATTTATGATTCATTAAAAATATAGAAGACCTTAGAAAATAAAATTAATAATTAGACTTTGATAGAGAAGAGAATACAAACTATTGTCAAATTTTTAAACCAGAAAACATAACCAAAGGTCCAAGTCTAGATGTGTTGACTAAATTTTTTTATTAAAAATTGGTTAATGGATTTCAGACTAAATAAAATATTTTAAGGAATAAAATACTGTGACACGCACACAAGGTGTGCATGAAATTAATAAAATGAATTTTTAATTAAAAGAAATTATATTCTTGAGAGAATGGTTGTCAATGTAGAGTTAATATCCTAAGGTAATCAAACTCTAAATCCTAACTAAAAGGAGATTCCTAATCAAACTCGAACTATAGATTAGTTAGCAGACACAATAAAAGAGAAATTGGGGAACTAAAGGACAACTAGGAGAAAATCCAGGAACTAATTGGGGAATGTGAGGGAAAATACATAAATAATTAAATTAAAAAGTATTTAACATGTGCAACTTGGGGAAAGTGTGACATGTGTTGGGGTGAATAATCTCTAATAACATTAGTAAAAATTATTTAATTGTGCATGAGATGACAAGTGTCAAAGTGTTTTTTTCTTATAAAAAGAATGGTGAGGAAGTGGGAAAGCACCCTATTGTCGGGTGAATGAAATGTTGTTAAAATTTATAATGACTAAAATTTACTTGTGTGAGTTGGGATGAAAGCTTGTGCAAGAGGTGGAAGCCTCTCCTTGCGAGGGAAAACTTGAGCTAGTTTGAACTGAGATTCTATGTGTGACCCCTTTGTGGTTTGGGGGGCTAAGGGGGAAGAAGAGTACCCCTAGCGTTGGCTAGGAGGTATCGGTGAAGTCCATTGATTAGCAAGCAAGAGGAAGGGACACTAGGTAAGATTCAACATCTAAAGTGAAGATCAACATCATATAGTTGCAATTTTCTGGTTACGATATTTAATCAATCTTGTTATGGTTGTTTATATATATATATATATATATATATATATATATATATATTATTTTATTTTATTTTTTACCGTTAAAACTTACTGTGTTATAAATTATGAATTGTATAAATACTTTTGTTGATGTGCTCACAATCACAACTCAATTTCATGAGAACGCCAAATAATTTTGTTGAAGACTTCGCCATTACCAGCGTAGAGTTGAAAATCCATTCTCTTTTCTTAAATGCACATAATCACTTTCATTACCTACATTGATGTCTCATTTATCATCACCTTGTTCTAAAATTTCATGTAGATTACCCTTAATTAAATACTCTTGACTTGTTAACATGATTATATTCCAATGTTTATCACAAAACTAGTTTGACCCTTAATTTAGAGTTATGATAGTCATTTTATTTTTAGCACAAATGTAAGGCTTTAACCTACTTATACTGATGAAATTTTGTTGTATAAATCTCATGCTTCATTCATAACTCAGATAACCTCCTTGGGTTTTCAAGTTTTTACAAATATATATTTACCTTTTTCCGAACTTAAATCCTTGTGCTTGATGAGTACCATCCAAATTCTCTCAAACATAAGATTTAATTTATTTGTCCAGTACTCGAACTTACCATCTTATCGAAACAACTGGTGAATTACCTTCTTAGAATTGTTACCACTATATTTTTTGTTTATAACAACCACCCTTGGATATTCTAGTTCATTTCACTATAGCAAGTTTTATTGATCCCAAATTGTCGTCTATTGAAGGATCCTTAGAACAGTAAGATCGAATTTTTCTTGAGATGTGCATTTTATATCGTTTAGATTGAGTGAAGAAATTTTCAACCTTGAATTCAACCTTTGATTACAATATTACTCTCTGCTATTTCATCTCACTCCAAGTATAGGTCCAATTCCTTCATTGTACACTTTACTTCGGCGTAGTTCTTTCCTCCTCCCTCTGAATACTAATAGTTGTACTTTGTCACATCGTAGCATATATTTCTAGACTCGACTTTAAAGTTTTTAATTTCTAGTTACAATTTCGGGTGACAAAATCTTGAGCCTTTCTTGGTTTTTAATCTCAGCATAACCCTAAATTTACCTTCAATCTTCAACCAATTATGAGGAAATATTTAGGTATTACACCTACATATTTATCTACATGTAGGATTCACATAGAGTCCCTCTTGGCATTGTGTGGATAAAATACCACTCGTGTCACCGCGGGTGTTCATGGGGCATAACCTTGAAAACAATGAATGTTGGACATTTGGAACAGATGTGATGACAAACATTGTTAATGTTTAAGAGATGACTGAGAGGAATAACCCAATATTCTAAAGTAAATAACATAAGGAGTTGATAGTTAGACTTTGGTCAACTGGGCGACGAGTAAAATGATTTCATCTCTCAAATTACTGAAGCAATGGTTAGCGATCATAATTAAAACCGATGGCTAAGGAACAACCAATTAACTCTCTTATAGTTTAACTGGTGGAGGTGTGTATTGATGGACCATTAATTGAAGAAACAAATTGAGTATTTAAAGTCAAGACTTCTTATTATGTTTTTTCTTGTCTAATTTTCTTCCTTAAAGCCTTGTGCAAATAGGTTCAGGGCCATTAAAGATAATAAACAAATTATTTTAAATGATGATTGAGAACTTCCTTGAGCGATCAGGTAACCATACTTGATTTCGACATGTATTATTTATATTATATATGTGACTTGTTGCGTAGGCATTTCCATGGTTGTGTTGGGAATTTAGAGATCGCCTTGCATCGAGTCTATAAATGAGTTAGATTGATCTTGCACTAGTCAAAGTTTTCCGCAATCCCCTTTTCTTCTTTAAACATAATTAAATTGGGTACCTCAATTATAACCTTTATTTATTTAATGATTGACAATCCAGTTGTGTAATGGAATTAATAATGAATAACTTTTTTTTATTGATACAAACTATGTAGAGAATCTACGAGTAATTCAATGCCACTAATCTTTACCATTTATTAATTGAACTAATTCTGGAGTTATTAAAGTCCTACATGTGTATAATAATAATAATAATAATTATTATTATTATTATTATTTATATAGTTGTGATATGGATAAAAAAAGTTTTTATTTTTTATTTTTCCTTTTTTTGTTGGAGCAACAAGAAGCTAGGGTTTGATAGTCATAGACACATCAGAGCGCAACATGGTTACCAAAGGGGGTGGTAATGGAACCCCCCTCATACAAGAAGGTAGTGGTGGATAGGGGGAAAGGCCCACGAGGCAGAGGTTTCGAGGAACTGGTGACAAGCACCTTGGGTTCAGGACCGGAAAAGAATCAGGAAAGAAACCCAGAAAAAAGGGATCGCATGGGGGAAGAAGCCAGAGAAACACAAAATGATGCGCAAGAACCAGAGAACCCGAATGGGGTAGAAGGGCGCCACCCGTGTAAACCTAAAACAACACTGATAACCAAGGTGATACTTGAAGACCCACAAACGTAACTCTTCCGGGACTAGATGAAGACGCATTCACTAATTTACAAGTTCATGGGTTTGTGGCCCACAGAAAGAACGTTGTGAAACTAGATAAAATATCAATGGAAACCAAGCGGGGAAGTGGAACTCCACCTAGGTTCGAAAGGCTTCTTCATAGCAGTATTCATGAACATGGAGGATAGGGATAAAATCTTTGAGGGGGGGTCATACTTCCATGCCTCAACAGGATTGTACAAGTGGCCATGGAAGGAAAAATTCTCCCCAGAGAAAGAAACCTTCAAGAATGTACCTGTTTAATTGAGGCTTTACACTTTGCCGCTAGACTATTGGCTACCCTCCACCTTCAAAGCAATCGGGAAAAAAATTGGAAAATATGCGAAGACATTGGAAGCAACCCTAAAAGGGAGATATATTTCCCATGGAAGGATCTGCATAGAGATGGATGTTTCGGGGGCACTCCTAGAAGCCATAAGCCTCTAATTCAGGGATGAGGAATGGATACAAAGCATCGACTATGAGAAGATTCCATTCAGATGTAGAAGATGCCATGAAAATGTACACCTATTCATAGAATTCCCTCTCAATACAAAACAAGAAGCGGAAAACACCAAAATACAGCAGGATGAGGATGGGTTTATCAAGCTGAACCACATAAATAAAGAAAACAAGAAACCAAGTAAATCCCCAATGGGAAGCAATCTGGAAGATAGGACTAGAATGGAAGGGCGTGACAAAACCAATAAAGGGGAAGAAGGAGGAAAGGAAAAGGAAAAAGCTAAATAAGCTAAGGAAAAAGCCACAAATGAGAACACAAATAATCCAAGCAATAAGATGGAGCAGGGGGGTAGTGCAACTCCTATGGACAGAGAAACCAAGGATGCCAACACACACATGTAGGAGGAAGACGAAGACGTGGAAATGACACCGAGAAAGGTAGGTACGGAAGATCTTGATCTCATAGATATTGTGGAAAGGGAAGGAATAGATCTCCCAAACATACTGGAGCAATGGAAAAGGCAGGGTGTAGACAATGTACCAATGGAGAAACTAGACCGTATCCAATGCCTATTCCTCCTAATGGAGGAAGAAAAATCTAGAGGGATCAAGCGCATGCACAGGGATATAGGACACCTAGGAATCAAAGTAGGCGAGGGACAACCACAACTCTCACCCAAGCAGATGAGAAGGAAGAAAGGCAGGAAATCAAATAATGTATCCCTACAAGAACTAGGAGCTATGTTGATAAATTCAGGTAAGATAAAAAATCTCTTTCCCAACTCCCCCCCACATGTTTAAATGAAGATTATAACATGGAATATTAGAGGCCTAAACAACCCATGAAAAAAAATAATCCTTAAAAATAGACTGAGGAAGGAATAACCAGACCTCTGTTTCATTTAAGAGACAAAATGTACTGTAGACAGAATGGAAACAATCAACAAAAAACAATGGAGCAAGTACAAGACGTTGGTTATCGAAGGACAACAGATGGCAAGCGATATTCTCACTTTGTGGAACCCATAAGTTATGAATCTACTAGCAGTCAAAGCCACTAGACACACACCTTCAGTTAACATGCAAATCATAGGTAACACAGAGGTGATTCTATGCACTAATGTGTATGGTCCCCAGATGTTGGAAGAGAAGAGAAGAATTCTCCTAGACCTAGAAAACCTAAAAGCCCGTTCCAACAACCTCCACTAGATCCTGCCCAGGGGCTTCAATATCATCATGACACTTGCAGAGAAAAAAGGAGGCACCAGGAGATTAGATAGAGATGCAGAAGACTTTTTAGCTTTCATTAACACAGTGGAGATGGTGGACATCAAAACCAGTAATGTCCAGTTCACATGGAACAACAAACAAATAAATCAACATTAGATAGTGATGAAGCTAGAAAAATTCTTGGTGTCAAAGTCCATCATTTTATAGGGTTTAACTTTATACTTCAACATCCTTCCCTGGGGGGGTTCAGACCACTGGCCAATCCAACTGGAAGCAAACTTCCAAATCACACCGAAAAATAGACATTTCAGATTCGAGAAATTTTGGATCGAACATCCCACCTTCAAGGATAACATTAGCAAATGGTGGCGGGAGCCAAAACCTGAGCAAGGTGTTGGAGCCACCTTCTTCTAAATAAGTGAGATGCTATAGTTAAGCCCAAAAATCTAGTTTCAGGATTTCGCTTATTTCACGACACTACCCATTGTCCTTAGTATCCTGACATGCGAAGTGGCAATAATAGTTTTAAAGTTTACCTAGGTTAGTGTCAGGAGTAACTTACTTTAAACCTCAGTTAAACACTATCATGAGTTCATGACTCAATGATCGCTCTCCCAAAAAGAAATACCTTCATAGCTCCTAGTTGCAAAGTCGCGATATTCATTAATTAAGCATGGATTAATTAGGAGCTTAAGTCAGATCACGAGTAATCAACTAAATTGCATCATCGCGATTTCGGGTTTTGGGGGCTCAAAGGCTAGGAGTGAAATCTTTCGATATGGCGAACGCCGAAAAAAGGGGATTAAAGACTAAAATGCACTTAATTAAAGGAACTAAAATGGATTAATCAACACATTAAACAACCTTGAACACAGACCATCTACGGAGTAAGTTTAAAATGTTTTTGCATTTTTTCGTGTTACGACTTGTCAAGCATTTATGGAATTTATTTGAATTGCAGTAAGGTGATAGATAGTAGGATCTCATTTTTACTTCTAAATCTTTATATTAAGCGATTTGACCTTTCTTTTGGCAAGGACACCAGGGGTTTAAATGACCAAGATAGAGAGTTGTTCCTTCATTATTTTAGTTCTCATTTCTATTTGCGCACAGAGTTGTTTTACTAGGATAACCGCTGTTTGTGATTTTCAATTTTTTTGACAGGTGGTCCAGTTGTAGGTTTCTCTATCATGGCTCCATGAAAAATTCCCAAGTCAGCTGTCGAGAGTTCAGGTCAAGGTTCAAATGTTGTTTCCGATACCTCACCCCGAAGTATTAATTCTGTCAAGACATGGTCATACGTTTCCAACATTCTGCAATCCGAGTCAATAAACTGTTCAAATGATTCTAGCAACAACGAGAAGGATGATTTATCAACCAAATACAAAATCGTCGCTCAAGCAGAGATGAAAAAAATAGCGGCGAGGCCCCAAATTCTTCCCTATTGTGATATGATCAGGTGGGCGCTGGACCATGTGGACATCCCGACCAAGAAGATTGTCAGCGAACAGAAGGTGACGATTGCTACTTTCAGGCTAGAACATTTGTGGACAATATATAAATTGTCACCCACACCGAACCTTACTCACAATGCCAAATTTATAGAAGGTTTCAAGAAGAAGGAGTACGAGCAGTATGCAAAATTTTTATCTGATCTTATCAAAGATTGGGTCTCACACCCTGCGAAATTCAGAGCTGACACTAACGGGATCTATTCAATATCTTCCTTGGAGCCACAATTCAAGTACATAGCGATGATGACCTGCAGGTTGTATGGGAAGGAAGACACTACCCATTTTTTCCTCCCATGGGTGCCACTCATTCATACAGTCACTGAGGGTTTCTCCTTTGACTGGGCCAAACTGTTGTCCGACAGTCTGACGAGTCGAATTACTGAATATCGACCACATAGGGCTAGTAGAAAAGCAACTTCATTCTTTATGTTTGCTTACATCATGGATGCCATCTGCTTCATGACACCCTTCCCACTAATGAACTGGAGTTGGGCTCCATCTAATACAGAGCCTATTCATGTCTATCACTTGAAGCTTTGGGAGGATAAGGCCAAAGAATTCATCTACGAGATCTTCAACTAGGTAATGGTGCCATTGCACGTAGCCATCTTCGGCCAACCGCCTCCCAGGATTTCAGATAGCGTCGCAACCAACCAAAGTAGCATGGCAGATTGGTATCAAGAGGCAAAATTTTTGTATATCATGGTTTTTGGCACCTTTGTTCCTCCATATTATCTACCGTTATTCTTTCTAGATAAGCTATTGTGTCGCGAGATCGCTAGACAGATTGTGCTCGGCGGAATCAAAAAAGAGCTGAAAGGAGTATAAAAAAAGGTATGGATGCCCTTCCCTATTCATATTGGTGCGTATTCCTTGTTATATTTTGGCCACGCTAAATCTGAGGCTACAAATTTAGAAGAAATGAAGCTGGTGGATATTGAGTTCAAGAAACATGATTCTAGTAGGGTTTTAAGCAAACACATGGCGAGTTGGGGCCTGAAGATATATGAACATGAGGATTCCCCTCATTATGAGATATTCCGGGGTGCGAGGTCCTTCTCTGAAGTCATAAGTCAGATTCAAGCCCTTCCACCTGGAGATATGGCCAATTTTTTGAAATTCTAGGAGCACCGATGGAGTTGTCTCCCCCAAATTTTACAGGGTGAAGTCCCAAAGCTTCTAGTTACAAAGCAGATGGAAGTCAAAGGTGAAAAGGACTCAAGTCTTAATAGGGAGAAGAACCAATGTAAAACAGGGGAGGCTGGAACCTCAAGGCAAGGAGTCGAAGTCCCCCACAAACAGGAAGGAAACCCCGAAAAGGGTACACCAGGAAAGCAGGCCCAAGGCCAAGCAGAGATACCCTCGCAAGGATCGAATGACTCACTATCGCTCACATCAAACAAGCCGGTCACAGAGGTTACCCCAAAACAACCATCCAAGGAAATCGACAACCCATTTGCTATTATCACACCCTTATAATTCACAAAGGGGAATCCCAATGCGGGGTGGATTTTCAATGAAGACTTGACACCCATTTCTGTAGAGGAGCTACCTCCTAATTAATTTTTCTTTGATAAAAAAAGGAAGGCTGTGCTAAGGCAAGAATTATATCAAAAAGAGGGCATAATGGATAAAAAAATTAAAATCATGACAAATGGGAAGGCCGTGAAAGATGAAGAATTCAAAAATGAGATAGCCGAGACACTAGGGGCTTATGCTACAACTAATCAGTACTCAGTCGGGACTTTGAAGGCCCTGTTGAAATGGAAGAACCTCCTGATCAATAAATTGGATTCTAAAGTGGTTATTGCTGAAGAAAATGCCAAGGATGAGGTGAGCAAAAGCCTCGAGCAAGCCCAAATAGCCGATCTGCAGGAGATCGAGAAACTTAGATTTGACCTTGAGTAGGTGCTCCAGTCGACGCAAATCAGCCAAACACAGGTAAGCCAACAAAGGCAACAAATTATAGAATTACAATCCAAGTTGGATGTTGCTGAGAGTCAGGTTTTAGACGTAAAAAGTTTTAGATCCCAAGCTACCGAAATTTGACAAAAGGTATTAATGGCTCAACAAGACTTGCTTGTAAAGGTAAGAACCATTCAGAACCACTTTCAGACGATATATCAAAGGTTATAAATTATTGCCTTGAGGGAAAAAGAAGTTGGGGCAGCTCGAGTTGCTTTCCAATACGTTTTTATAGCTACGGTGAAGATAGAGATGGTCGACACCTCCAAATTATCCATCGAAAAACAAACTAGAGGGAATATCTTGATGAAGGCCTGGGAGTAGAATATATCAGAAATCAAGGGGAGAGCTAATGAAGTGATGAATTCTTGTGAGGAAATGTTCTCTTTGATAAGTAAAAGTTTGTTAGACCTTCATAAGGAAAGCAGTACTGGGACACTGGGAAAAATCAATATAGCTAAGCACCTGCTGGAAATCAAAGAAAACATTGAGAAAGAGCAAGCAAAGATATATCAGATAAGACAGGTCGATATGGCCCAAGTGGACAAATGGCTAGTGCAGCCAATTTTAAAGTTATGCTCTATCATCACGAAAGATCGACAAGTAGGGAAAAGGTTGCCATAGTTGGCGAAGAGTTGTTACACCTTTGAAGCAGGCAACCAAGAAGAGCCTTCTAGGTTGATAGCCCAGTTGGTGGAGAGGTGTGTCATTTGCATCGAGCAGGTGAAGGGGCAAGTTTTTGGTGCTAAATAATGACATATGTTAACCTGTTCTATTTCTAGAGCCTCAAGGGTAGAGAAAGGAAGGTGCTCCACCCTTACGAGGGAAGTCGAAGATGAGAAGATGAAATGCTCTAATTTTCCATTTGTAACTGACAATTTTCTAGAATGATTGGAATTCTAGATGTTTAGAAGTTTGTTTAAATAAAGAAAAGATTGTAATAGAAAGGGATTTTGGCTAGTGGTAGATTGTAATAGAGAAAGTTCTTTTAAGCCAGGATTAATACAAAGCGAATTGAAGACTCCATATTTTGTCAAGATTGAGTTATGTGTTTTTCCTTTGTATTTCATGCTTCATGTCATTTTTTACATATATGTCTTTAATGAAAGTTTTAGATACAATTTAGTATAACTTCTACTATGGTGATAAGGTTCTAGGTATCTAGTTATTTACATTTTTTCCTCTGTATCGACTACTAGTAGGTACAAGACCTGTGAATTATTTAGATCTCTACATTATATGCTTTCATCAAGGTATTCCTGTATTTTCTTCTTCTGCCACAGCATGGGATTCCTCTGAAATTGATGCCCCACATTGTTGATAGCTCTATGTTTTCACACTCGGTTTCAAGATTTTAAACTCAGTTATGGAAAATGACCTTTGTTTTCATTAAACCCTTCAATAGGCTTCACTGAATTTTCCCTGTATAATCTAAAGTTGAGATAAGCACTTTAAAGCATCCACCTTCTTTTAAAGCTCTGTTCTCCCCATGACTGTACCCATCATAAGACATCCCAACATCGAACCTGGTCTATCGGATCAAACCATCATCGCTTTGAATCTTTTCTATACCATACTCAAGGCCGCCGCCACCCAGACAGGGCTTGAACGTTCATGGGCCGCCATCGAGTGAGATATCAACATTCAAGAATATTTGGAAGCTAGAAAAAGACAATTCAGAGATCGGCCATAGATTCATCCCCCCAATTTGTTTCTTCCCCTTCCTTTTCTTTCACTCTTTTTAGATGCTTAGACTCTACACTTTATAGCCTTAAGTGTAGACTCAGGAACAACATCTTTCTGGCGCTGTTGCTGGGCACAGAGAATTGTAGTCACTTTCCCCTGAGAAAACGACATTTCTGAGTTTCAATTTTTTATAGTGAACAATGAGCGAACACCTTGTTATGGCTAAAACTTCACCATTCACTTCAAGAATCCACTCTTAAGTAAGCTAGCATCCTTTCAGAAGAACACCAGACAAAACTCAGATGCCAAACAGACAGTGCCAATTTCCAACCCGGAAAAAATACTAAGACCAAGAGGTCTTTTTAAACAAAACGTGGTTGCATATCAACCCAAGTCCAATCAGTCTAAAGATAAGGCCTCTTTCAAACCTTCATCCTCACGAGAACTTCCTCTCAGGAAAATATCAAACAGTGCCATCAAAACCGAGATCTCTCCGACTACCTCTTATGTTACAAGGGGCGACACGCCTGCCTCAAAGCTCATCCCTATCGATATCCCATCGAATCTCAATATAAACCCCTCCATCACTCAAGGCCTGGAAGAGGTTTCCATGTACATGGATTCGACACCAGTGGGTTCTCCCATTTACATATCCTATATGTTGGAGGAGCTGAGTCCACATATACCTTCTTCTCCTTTTTCATCTTTTGCCTCCCTTGGTAAAAAGTTTCCTGATTTCTCTCCTTTCCACCCTAAGGAAGCCAGAGAGTCACTTTACATCTTCGCTAACCCTCTTTATAATGCACCGATTTCCTCTCCTAGGTTATCCATGGCCGCTGCTGGAGGAGGAGAAAGGGGAATAGGAGGCCAAGGCCAACAACCACCTCCCAGGGTTTTCACCAAAGTAGCTACTAGATATGCCCCCTTGGTCCTTCTCGTACCTCTCCATGATTTACCTGAAAAATATATGAAAAAATTACCCAAGTTCACAGACGAAGGGGATCTAACTACATCCGAGCATATCAATTTTTTTGATCAATTTGTTGATATTCTAGGTCTCAAGCATGAGGACGTGTATTCTCAATTGTTTGTCCAAACCTTCGAAGGACAGGTAAGGACTTGGTTTTGGAGCCTGCCCCCAGGTTCAATCATATCCTACGATGCACTAGAAGACCTCTTTCTCAAACAATGGTGAGAAAGAAAGGATCATTTATACTATTTGACTGAGTTTAGGTCTTTAAAGAAAAAGGGATCTGAAACTGTTATGGAACTTATCCAAAGGTTTAACAAGTTGTATAATAAGATCCCCGTTGAAGTTAAACCGTCTCAACCCGCCACCAAAGTAACTGTCCCAGGATCTTTTGAACCTGATTTCTCTCTACTATTAAGAGAAAGGAGAGGGGCTGAACTAACCCGAATGCAGGATGACGCTATGGAAATTGAATCAAACATGATGGATTTAGGTAAATTAAAAATGAAAATTGAGACAATAAATAGGGAAACTGGATGTCTGAGAGAACAAGCAGGTCCCTCTGGATTTGTAAGATCCTCATATGACAAAATGGATGACATGGCTAAGATAATAAAAGAACTATGAAACAAAATCTCGAGAATGGAGCTAGATCAATCCAAAGCTGATCAATTCGTTAAGAGAGAATTCAGGAGAAATCCCAATCCTCAATTCCAACCAAGACAAATTAAAAATGAAGACCAAAAGATCCAAGCACCTCTGAAAAATGAAAATTTTATAGGGGGGAAATGATATGCAAGAGTTCAAAGACTTGGAAGAAGATGTAAACAACTTAGGTGATGACTGTGTACAACCTCACTTGACCAAAGAATATTATGAGAAGCCCCTGAACACAGAACAATCATCAGTCAAAGAAAAAAACGACGCTGATGATTTCACTTATCAAGGAATGGTCGACACCATAATGGCCGAACTCTAGCAAAAGTACAATCTGAGGCCCAAAAAAAACCTGTGTCGACTGCGCAACCCAAGAAACATTTTCCTAGGTGTGAAATATATGAGCCCGTCCAGAAAGAGACCGAGATGCGAAATAACACATGCGTAGATTTGCAGAATACCAACGTAAAAGGGGCCGAAGCTCAAGCGAGAAAAAATAAGGCAGCTGAAATGATAACACCCGAAACTAGAAACATTGAAATTAAAATAGTGCTACTAAATAAAATGTATAGGAAGGAGTCCGAGGTTTCGGCCAAGGAAATCGATAAAACCACGGGAGTTTTCTACCTAGAAAGCGAGATAAAAAAGATCAAGATACCCATACCTTTGGTCAAGTTGGTGAAGAATCCTGTGTACTGAAAACAAATAACCAAGATGATAAATTTTTCAGATCTGGAGAGTCAGCCTGACGTAATAAATATGGAATATGACAATCCTAATATCACTTTTGGTCCACATTTTGAAGGTGCTAGAGATACCGTCACCCCTTTCTATATTACCCTGAAGGTGCACAATCAGTTGTTGCATACTTGCATGCTGGACTTTGGGGCCTCTCATAACATAATTCCCAAATCTATTATGGATAGACTAGGCCTCGAAATCACCATACCCTATGGAGATCTTTACTCATTCGATTCAAGGAGAGTCAAGTGCATGGGCATGATCAAAGATTTAGTAGTCACCCTCGCCCAGATTCCGGTGAAAAATGTCCTAATGGATGTATTTGTCACCGATATACCCCTGAAGTATGGTTTACTATTATCTAGATCTTGGGGAGCCAAGCTTGGGGGATCCCTTCAGCTGGATATGACCTATGCCACAATCCCTGTTTTTAGTGGGCAGTTCACACGGTTATACAGGGAAACATGGTTGGCATATATGGTAAGTGATCCACAGAATCCTAACAATTACCATGTTTACATCGTCGATCAAGACCTGGGAAATTGTATTCTGTCCTTCGACAATACTGAAGATAATTGTATATAAGAAAGTGACATCGATGAAATCAAAACTGAAAAAACAGCTAAAAATGTGTACCACACTGGAATTTGGAAAATGTTCTTTGATGGTACTTCGTCGTGCGAAGGGGAAGGTGTGGGAGTGATTTTTGTAGCACCTGAAAATGAATTTGTCATTCCCTTCTCTTACAGGCTACAGTGGGACATAGACTGCACAAACAACGTTTGCGAATATGAAGCTCTAGTCCTGGGTTTGGAAGCTGCCAAGAAGATGAACATAAGGAACTTAGAGGTCTATGGAGATGTTGAACTAATTGTGAAGCAGGTAAATAGACAATATCAGGCCAAGCACCCAAGACTGAGGTCCTACATAAATTGCACTTGGGATCTAATGGAAAATTTATTTTCATCTGTAAAGGTTCATTTCATCCCACGAGCCGAAAATCAACAAGTCGATTCACTGGCCAAAGCAGCTTCGAATTTCGCACCCCCTACTGCTTTCAAATTAAAATACCACATAGAGGTAAGGCACAAACCATCCATACCAAACAACATACAACACTGGCAGGTCTTTGAAGATGACGAATATATCGGAAAGTTCCTAAAAATGGTGGGGGATTTCTATGAAACCCACATTGACCAGGAAAACCAAAATGATCATACCTGGATTATGCAGGAAGGGGAGGAGCCTCGGGAGTTCCAAGAAAAAATTGAAAATCATCGCCTGCTAGTGTTAAAGAGTAATCAGATCTCTAAGGGCCTGATACCTCTGGAAAGGTTGTTTGATCAAAACAACATGCCTTTGAAGTCCACCTTGCAGCCCCAACAGGAGGAGGTCGAACACTGTGACGTGGGCACCATCAAAGAGCCTAGAATAGTGAAGTTATTAAAGTACCATCCTCCTAAGATAAAAATCAAGTATAAGGACTTACTCAGGAGGTATAAAGATGTCTTTGTGTGGTCTTACGATGAGATCAGAACCTATGAAACCTCTTTGATCAAGCACACGATACCTTTGAAGCATGGTGTTAAACCCTTTAGACAGAAGCTCAGACAAATCAACCCCATTTTACTACCTGTGGTCGAAAGAGAAGTGAAAAAGTTGTTAGACGCAAAAATAATTGTACCTCTCAGGTACTCTTACTGGGTGGAAAACTTAGTCCCGGTTACGAAGAAAAGTGGGGAGATCAGATTGTGCATCGACTTTAGAAATCTAAACAAGTCCTCTCTCAAAGATAACTATCCTTTGCCCAAAATGGATCACGTTTTGGAAAAAGTATTCGACGCAAACAGGATGTCAATGATCGATGGGTTTTTTGGTTACAATCAAATTTCTCTCAATGAGCATGATAAAGAAAAAACAACTTTCACCACCCCTTGGGGCACGTTCATGTATGACAAAATGCATTTTGGTCTCATGAACACAGGTTCTACCTTCCAGCGCGTTATGGATATCGCCTTCATCGATGAAAGAGATAAATCCATGGTTATCTACCTCGATGACCTGACTGTCTTCTCTAAATCCGATGAAGACAATCTATTACACCTAAAGAAAACGTTTGAAAAATGCCGAAAATTTGGTTTGTCTTTAAACCCCAAGAAGTCCCACTTCACGATGAAAGAAGGTAAACTCTCGGGCCACAATGTGTCTCGAGACGGAATTAAAGTTGACCCTAAAAGGGTGGAAGCTATAGACACCATAAATATTCCTCGAAATATAAAGGAGATTCAATCATTTTTTGGAAAATAAAACTTTTTGAGAAGATTATCCCAAACTTTGCTGAAATCGTGAAATCAATCACAGGTATGCTAAAGAACAAAAACGAAGTGAAATGGACGGTAGAGGCTAAAGCGTCGTTTGTACACATCAAGGAAGTTATCAGTGAAGCGCCTGTACTGGCAAGCTCTGATTACCTAAAGGATTTCCTGATTTTCTCATTCGCCTCCAAACACACAGTGGCAAAAGTACTTCTCCAGAAGAATGAAGAGGGTTTCGAGCAACCAATAACCTTTTTTAGCAAACGTCTCAGAGATGCTGAACTGAGATACGATATAATAGATAAACAAGCGTATGATATAGTTAAGGATTTGAAGGCTTTTAGAACTTACGTGCTTCACTCCAAGGTAATTGCATACATTCCTACCAGTTATGTGAAGGATATATTGGTTCAACCTAACAGTGATGGAAAAAGGGGTTGGTGGCTCACTAAAATTCAAGAGTTTGACCTAGAGGTAAAACCGACGAAACTAGTGAAGGGACAAGGTCTGGCTAAGTTCTTGGTGGAATCAAATTTCATAGCACTTAGAATAAATAATCTGGAAGGATACGAAGGACATGGGGACGTAAACGAGCCCGACGATCAAATAGCTATCTCCAAAATCGAAGAGAAGTTTTCCCTTTCAGATTGGTATAAAGATATAGTGTCCTACTTACTGACCCTGAAATGCCCTAGAGATTTGCCTCCAACCAAAGCCAGGACACCGAAACTGCATGAGGTGAAGTACTGTATATCCAAAAGTCAACTGTACTAAAAGGACCCCTTAGGCTTCCTACTAGTTTGTTTGGTAGAATCAGAAATAGAGGGGGTCATAAATGAATTCCATGAAGGAGTGTGTGGAGGGCATCACGCCTGGAGGGAAACTGCTTATAAAATCCTGAGGGTAGGATATTATTGGCCCAAACTTTTCTCAGATGCCAACATTAAAGTCAGATCGTGTAACCCTTGCCAGTTGTTTGCTGGAAAACAAAAACTCCCAGCGTTACCTCTGGTTCCTGTCAAAACTGAAGCCCCTTTTCAACAATGGGGGTTAGATTTTATAGGAGAAATCAACCCATATTCCAGTGCTAAACACAAATGGATCCCCACGCCACAGATTATTTCACCAAATGGGTGGAGGCTATTCCGACTAGGAAGGCGACCGACTCGGTGGTGATAGATTTCCTAGAAGAGAGCATATTGTCCAGATTTGGTTGTCCCCGAAAGATAGTAACGGATAATTCCCAGGCATTCAAGTCTATGGCAATGGTTAGCTTTTGCCAAAAATATAACATCATATTGGGCCACTCCACAACATATTACCCTCAAGGTAATGGGTTATCCGAATCATCAAATAAAATTTTAATTACCATAATTAAGAAGGTGCTGAGAAAAAACAAAAGATCTTGGCATGTACACTTAAAGTACACTTTGTGGGAAAATCGGATAGGTATGAAGAAATCCATTGGTATTTCCCCTTTCCAAATGGTATACGGGACCGATGCAGTATTACCTATAAATCTTGCCCTCCCAGTAATGAAGCTCTAGCAACATGAGAAAGAAGAGCCAAACCACGTCACAAGAAGAATAAATCAGTTGATTGAGGTCCAACAACATAGGATCGAGGTGGACGCAAGGATGCAGAAATACCAGGACAACATGAAAGCGTTGTTTGATCATAAAGCCAAAAACATGGATTTCCTCCCCGATGATTTGGTTTTTAAATGGGATGCTAGGAGGGAAGATTCGACAAAACATGGTAAATTTGATCATATCTGGTACGGACCGTTCAAAGTCTCAACTTTTGAAGGGAATAATTCATTTCTGTTAGAGAATTTGGATGGTAAAACTGTCAACGCCCCTATCAACGAGAATTATTTAAATCACTATATGCAATAAATGAGTTCCAAATATCCATTGTATATACTGGTTTGTGTTTCCCTTTTTCCTTTTTATAAACTTTTTGGTAAGTTCACTTTCATCTCAAATAAAACAGGCTGTTGATTTCCTAGAAGTAGAGACATAATTTTTGACACCCAAAATCCCATAAATCCTGAAGACCTGATACTTTTCATGTTGTTTCATATAGGCCTCCAAATTACAGCCCAAACTGCGAAAGGAGAAAGGGATGGTCATGTATCCAGAAATTGACCCACCCGAAATAGGTGACAAAGAATATTTTTTCAAGAAGAAAATGAAGTGGTAAGGAAAAGGGATGAATTTTCGAAGTATCTGGGTTTTCAAACGAATATCAATTAAATGCAATAGTGGTCTCACAAGTATGATGTATTCACCTGATTCGGGATTTCATGATAACATCCGTTTTTTTGGGGCCCATAGCCTTCTCTCTTTCCCTTTTTCACCCGTGGTCCTTTCTCCTTAATCTCTGACACCTGCCCATACTATCCACAGAGGAAAAGAGATTCTGCTTCCATTTGGGAAACTGGGGAACGTCTTCGGAAGTGAGCTGGTCTTTACAGCTTTTCGGTCCCCTACTGAACAAGGCCATGCATAGGTGGATCCTAACTCTCTTTATTCTTTTAACAGTTTTCAAATCGTTAAGGCTTGCTCAAAAGAAGACCCCTGGAAATGAATTCCCGCCTTTTTCCTGCGGACTAGGGCATTGTGAAGGTTAAGAGAAAGTTAGTCCAAAGAACTTAAAGTAAGTTGACAAGCCTCTGTTACGAATTTCACACAGATATCACCCCTGGTGTTATTTATACAAATTGATTTCCCCCACTTCATTTTCCAAAAATAAAATATAAGACAGATGGTGAAAGGAAATTCATAATTGATTGCCCCCATCTAGTCCAAAGAGATGATGAAAGGAAATTCATAAAATGATTGCCCTCATCTCAGCATTTAAATGCATAATTACCCTTTGAAGTGGTGAAAGGAAATTCAATAAAGGGGACCAAATAACTTCACCGGGGTACTGAATAGGCTCGCTGGCAGTGAAGCAATGTCTAAGATATCTATAAGGCTGTCATACATAAATCATACTATGCTCTAGTAATTAGCTTTCTTGAAAATGGATCTACATCTAAGGTTCATTGCAGGTCTCCCTGATTAAAAGCATGGATTTTACTTCGTTTTGATGCAAGCCAAAACCCACATGACCCGTTGAAATTCCTAAGATTTGTTTGGACCATCTTGAGCAGACCCGATTTTAGTGTCGAGGAAGGGAAAGTTACCGTGGACTACAACTGATCTTAGAAAGCATTCCGGGTTTGAAAGCTTTCCAGAATTAATTTTGAAACCTCGCGGTTCTCTCTGTATCCTCTTTCCCAATCAGTTTCTAAGAAGCAAACTGATGACTCCTTTTACCCATACAGGCACTCGGTCTATTGTTCTTCTCGTCCTGCGAGGAGCTTAGATCCCTAGTCGGTGCCTATGTTGGAGTTACCTTCTTCTATATAAGTGTGATGTTATATTTAAGCCCCAAAATCTAGTTTTGTTTCTCTTATTTCACGACACTACTCACTATCCTTAGTATCCTGACACGTGAAGTGGTGATAACAATTTTAAAGTTTACCCATGTTAGTGTCAGGAGTAACTTACTTTAAACCTTAGTTAAGCACCATCATGATTTCGTGACTCGACGATCACTCTCCCAAAAATAAGTACCTTCGTAGCTCCGAGTCGCAAAGTCGCAATATTCATTAATTAAGCGTGGGTTAATTAGGAGCTTAAGTCAGATCACGAGTAATCAACTAACGTGATTTTGGGTTTTGGGGGCTCAAAGGATAGGAGTGAAATCTTCTGATACGATGAATGCCAAAAAAAGGGGATTAAAGACTAAAAAACACTTAATTAAAGGAACTAAACTAGATTAATCAACACATTAAACAACCTTTAACATGCACCGTCTACAGAGTAAGTTTTAAATGTTTTTGCATTTTTTCGTGTTACGACTCGTCAAGCATTTATGGCATTTATTTGAATTGCAGTGAGGTGACAGATAGTAGGATCTCATTTTTAATTATAAATCTTTCTATTAAGCGATTTGATTGTTCCATTGGAAAGGACACCATGGGTTTAAATTACAAAGATAGAGAGTTGTTCCTTCATTATTTCAGTTCTCATTTCTATTTGTGCACAGAGCCATTTTACTAGGATAATCGTTGTTTGTGATTTTCAATTTTTTCGACAGGTGGTCCAGTTGCAGGTTTCTCTATCATGGCTCCACGAAAAATGCCCAAGTCAACTTCCAAGAGTTCAGGTCAGGGTTCATATGTTGTTTCCGATACGTCTCCCCGAAGTATTAATTCTATCAAGACATGGTCATACGTTTCCAACATTCTGCAATCCGAGTCGATAAACTGTTTGGATAATTATAGCGACAACAAGAAGGATGATTTATCAACAAAATACAAAATCGTCACTCAAGAAGAGATGCAAAAAATAGTGTAGAGGCCCCAGCTTCTTCCCTATTGTGATATGATCAGGTGGGCATTGGACCATGTGGACATCCCAACTAGGATGATTATCAACGAACAAATGGTGACGATTGGTACTTTCAGGACAAAACATTTGCAGGCAATGTATAAATTGTCACCCACACCGAACCTTACTCACAATGTCAAATTTACAGAAGGTTTCAAGAAGAAGGAGTGCGAGAAGTATGAAAAAAATTTATCCAATCTAATCAAATATTGGGTCTCACACCTCGCGAAATTTAGAGCTGACACTAACAGGATCTATTCAATCTCTTCCTTGGAGCCATAGTTCAAGTACATAGCGATGATGAACTACAGGTTGTATGGGAAGAAAGACACTACCCATTTTTTCCTCCCATGGGTGACACTCATTCATACAGTCGCTGATGGTTTCTCCTTCGACTGGGCCAAATTGTTGTCCGACATTCTTACCAGTCGAATTACCGAATATCGAGCACAGAGGGTGAGTAAGAAAGTAGCTTTGTTCTTTATGTTTGCTTACATCATGGATGCCATCTTCTTCATGACACCCTTCCCACTAATGAACTGGAGCTGGGCTCCATCTAATATAGAGTCTATTCATGTCTACCACTCGAAGCTTTGGGAGGATAAGGCCAAAGAATTCATCTACGAGATCTTCAACTGGGTAACGGTGCCATTGCATGTCGCCATCTTTGGCTAGCCGCCTCCTAGGATTTCAGATAGTGTTGTGACCAACCTAAGTAGTGTGGAAGATTGGTATCTAGAGGCAGAATTTTCATATATCAGGGTTTTCGGCACCTCTGTTCCTCGATATTCTCTACCACTATTATTGCTAGATAAACTATTGTGTCATGAGATCGCCAGACAGACTGTGCTCGGCGGAATCAGCAAAGATCTCAAAGGAGTATCAAAAAAGGTATGTCCTCTTTCCCTATTCATATTGGTGCATATTCCTTGTTAGATTTTGGCCACACCAAAGCCGAGGCTACAAATTTAGAATAAATGAAGCTGGTGGATATTGAGTTCAATAAATAGGATCCTAGTAGGGTTGAGAAATCACCTAGTGAGTTGTTCCCTAAAGAGATATGAACATGAGGATTCCCCTCATGATGAGATATTCCGGGGCGCGAGGTCCTTCTCTGAAGTCCTAAGTCGAATTCAATCCCTGGCACCCGAAGATATGGCCGACTTTTTGAAATTCCAGGAGCACCGATAGAGTTGTCTCTCCCAGATTTTACAGGGTGAAGTCCCAAAGCTTCCAGTTACAAAGCAGATGGAAGTCAAAGGTGCAAAGGACTCAAATCCTAATAGGGAGAAGAACCAAGGGAAAACAAGGGAGTATGGAACCTTAGGGTAGGGAGACGAAGTCCCCCACAAATAGGAAGGAAACCCTGGAAAGGGTACGCCAGGCAAGCAGGCCCAAGGCGAAACAGAGATACCCTCGCAAGGATCAGGCGAATCACTGTCACTCATGTCAAACAAGTCGGTCACAGAGGTTACCCCGAAACAACTATCCAAGGAAATCAACAGTCCGATTGCTATTATCACACCCTTACAGTTCACAAAGGGGAATCCCAATGTGGGGTGGATTTTCAATGAAGAACCGACGCCCATTTCTGTAGAGGAGCTGCCTCCTAACGAATTTTTCTTTAGGATAAAAAAACCCATGAAAGGCGATGAAACTAGGGGCTTATGCCACAACCAATCAGTACTCAGTTGGGACTTTGAACGCCTAGTTGAAACGAAAGAACCTCCTGATCAGTAAATTGGAAGCTAAAGTGGCTACCGTTGAAGAAAATTCCAAGAATGAGGTGATAAAAATCCTCGAGCAAGCTCGAATAGCCAATCTGTAGGAGATCGAGAAACTTAGATCTGACCTTGAGTAGGTGTGCCAGTCGACACAAACCATCCAAATGTGGGTAAGTCAGTAGGGGCAACAAATTATAGAATTACAATCCAAGTTGGATGTTGCCGAGAGTCAGGTTTTAGACGTAAAATTTTTTAGATCCCAAGCTGCCAAAATATGATAGAAGGTATTAATGGCTCAACAAGACTTGATTGTAAAGGTAGGAACCATTCAGAACCACTTTCAGATGATATATCAAGGGTTAGAAAGTTTTTCCTTGAGGGAAAAAGAAGTCGGGGCAGCTCGAGTTTCTTTCCAAGATGTTGTTATAGCTGCGACGAAGATAGAGATGGTCGGTAGCTTCAAATTATTCATCGCAGAACAAACTAGAGGGAATATATTGCTGAAGGCTTGGGAGAAGAATATATCAGAAAGCAAGGGGAGAGTTAATGAAGTGATGAATTCTTGTGAGGAAACGTTCTCTTTGATAAGTAAAATTTTTCTATACCTTGATAAGGAAAGCAATTCTGGGACACTGGGAAAAATAAATATATATAAGCACCTGCTGGACATCAAAGAAAATGTGGAGAAAGAGCAAGCAGAGATATCCCAAATAAGACAGGTCGGTATGGCCCAAGTGGACAAATGGCTAGTGTAGCCAAGTTTACAATTATGCTCTATCATCACGGAAGACCAACAAGTAGGGAAAATGTTGCCACAACTAGTGAAGAATTGTTACACCTTTGAAGAAAGCAACCAAGTAGAGCCTTCCAGGTTGATATCCTAGTTGGTGGAGAGGTGTGTCATTTGCATCGAGCAGGTGAAGGGGTAGGTTTCTAGTGCTAAATAATGACAGATGTCAACTTGTTCTATTTATAGATCCGCAATGGAAAAGAAAGGAAGGTGCTCCGCCCTTACGAGGGAAGACAAAGATGAGAAGATGAAACGCTCCAATTTTCCATTTGTAACTGACAGTTTTCCAAAATGATCAGAATTCTAGATGTTCAGAAGTTTGTTTAAATAAAGAAAAGGTTGTAATAGAAAGGGCTTTTAGCCAGTGGTAGATTGTAATAGAGAAAGTTCTTTTAAGCCAGGATTAATACAAAGCGAATTGAAGACTCCATATTTTGTCAAGATTGAGTTATGTGTTTTCCTCTGTATTTCATGCTTCATTTCATTTTTTACATATATGTCTTTGATGAATGTTTTAGATGCAATTTAGTATAACTTCTACTGCGGTGATCAGCTTCTAGGTATCTAGTTATTTACAGTTTTTCCTCTGTATCAGCTACTAGCGGGTACAAGACTTGTGAATTATTTAGATCTCTACATTATATGCTTACATCAAGGTATTTTTGTCTTTTCTTCTTCTACCACAGCATGGGATTCCTCTGAAATTGATTCCCCACATTGTTGACAGCTCTATGTTTTCACACTCGGTTTCAAGATTTTAAACTCAGTTACGGAAAACGACCTTCATTTTCGTTAATCCCTTCAATTGGCTTTACTGAATTTTCCCTGTATAATCTAATGTTGAGATAAGCACTTTAAAGAATCCACCTTCTTTTAAAGATCTATTCTCCCCATGACTCTACCCGTCATAAGACAACCCAACATCAAACCCGGTCTATCGGATCAAACCAACATCGCTTTAAATTTTTTCGATACCATACTCAAGACTACCACCACCCGGACAGGGCTCGAACGTCCATGGGCCAACATCGAGCGGTATATCAGCATTCAGGAATATTTGGAAGCTAGACAAAGACAACTCAGAGATCGGCCATAGCTTCATCCCCCCAAGTTGTTTCTTTCCCTTCCTTTTCTTTCACTCTTTTTAGATGCTTAGACTCTACACTTTATAGCCTTAAGTGTAGACTCAGGAACAACACAAGGGACAAGGATGTTCAAAATTTATAAGAAACTCAGGTACATCAAACATATACTCAAGGAGTGGAACAAGGAAATCATTGGAAACATAAACCAAGAAAAAAGAATTATTGAAGACAGAATGAGGAAACTCCAGGAAATATGCATAGACATGGGCTATACAGAGGATCGAAAAAAGGAAGAGATCCAATTGACCCAGGAGTGGGAAGCAATATGCCAGCAGGAAGAGACTATATGGAACCAAAAGTCCAGAATCAGGTGGCTAAAGGAAGGAGAGAGGAATACAAGGTTTTTTCATAGAACAACCATTTCTAGAAGAACCCACAACAAAATCTTAAAACTTCGGGATCAGGATCATATCGAGAGAGAGTCCCACAAGGAGATTGAAAATATATTGGTAAACCACTTCCATGGGATAGCCCAGGAACCCAGCCAAGACCGAAAGGAGGCCATACAAATGATAACTCAGCACATCCCCAGGCTAGCTACCGAGGAGCAAAATATCAACCTAAACAAACCCATCGCTAAGGAGGAAATTGACCAAGTGGTCCAAGAGATGCCTAATGGAAAGGCCCCAGGTTCAGATGGTTTCACAGTGGAATTCTTCAAAGTTTGTTGGGAAGTGGTCAAACATGACGTTTATGGGGTGGTGGAAGACTCTAGACGCTCGACCTCCATTTTGAAAGAACTAAATGCCACAATGATTACTCTAATCCCCAAAGAAAATGAAGCCAGGACCCCAGACCACTACAAACCCATAGCTTTATGCAATGTGGTTTACAAGATAATCTCCAAAGTCATATCCAATAGACTGAAACCTCTCCTACCCACACCGATTTCCCAGGAATAGGTGAGTTTTTTAGAAGGGAGACAAATCTTGGACAACATCATCCATGCCCATGAGCTGATACACACACTGAAAACCCAAAGGAGAGGGGGGATGATAATCCAACTTGACCTAGAAAAGGATAATGACAAAATTAACTCGCACTATATGGTTAAGACTTTGGAAGCTTTTGGCTTTGCACAACACTGGATCAACTAGATTCTTAGCCTAGTTTCAACGACAAGTTACTCTCTTTTAATCAATGGAGCCCCAACCAAACCCTTCTGGCCTTCAAGAGGCATCATACAAGGAGACCCGCTATCACCTTTCCTATTCAATATGATGATGGAAGGACTAAGTAGAAGCATAAAAAGTGTAACTGCAGTAGGAGAAATAACATGCATCAAACCTTTCAAAAATTTCCCTACCTCCACACACCAACAGTTTGTTGATGAAACCTTAATCCATGGCACACCCACGATAAAGGAAGAGAAATCCTATAAAATAATCTTAGAATATTTTGGGGAAGCCTCAGGAGTGGAGATCAATCACTCCAAACCCATGATATATTTCTTCAATACCAACCCAAAAATTCAAAGAAACTTGGCAAATATTTTGGGTTTTGAACACCAAATTCTCCCAACAAAATACTTGGGAATCCCCCTAATGGACAGAGCATGCAAAATGGAAACATGGGAAGGATTGATCAACAAGCTACAGAATAAGGTGAAAAACTGGGCTTACAGATCCCTCAACCTAGTTGGGAGACTTATCCTGACCAAAGTGGTTCTTCAAGCAATTCCGACCTATATGATGTCAATATTTCCCACTCCCAAAGGAATACTCCAAAAAATAACATCCATCCAAAGGGAATCCCTATGGCAAGGATAAGAAAGAAAGAAAAAATGGGCCCTTGTGGCATGGGAGAAGTTTTTCAAACCAAAATGCAAAGGAGGCCTGGGGTTACGAGACCCACAAGTAACCAACGAAACCTACAGAGTGAAACTCTGGTGGATATGGGTCAAAGAAAAGTTAACACCGTGGGAAACCCTATGGAAGGCCAAGTATGCCCCAAAAATCAACGACCATGATCAAATTCATTTTATCGGCACAAGGGAGGGATCAACCATTTCGAATCTAGCATGGCACAACAAAACATGGATCCAAAAACACAACTTCTGGGAAGTGAGGAATGGTAAGACAACCAAATTCTGGGAGGACACGTGGAAACAGGAACCCATAATGGAAAATCCGAACAAGGAGGAAATCCAACAAGAGATGACCGTGCAAGGCAAAATCAAAATCCATCACTATTGGAAACAAGAAAATGACCATGACAGATAGAGGATCTGGGACAAACTCAATCCATAGAACATAGATCGGATTGCAACAATAACAAAAGAGGTGGAGGAGGAATAGGGGAAAAGGAAAATTGTCGTATCAGAAGAAGAGGACCAACTAAGACGGGGCAGGAAAAATGGCGAGGAATTCAACTTAAAAGAAGCTCAAAATTACATCGCGGACCAGGACCAGGAATATCCGGTGCAACAGTGGGGAAAGATTTGGGGCAACCCCCAGTGGCCAAAAATCAAAATGTTCAAATGGCTAGTACTTCACAACTAAATTCTAACCTGGGAAAAACTAAGGAAAAGGGGTTTCATAGGCCCATCACGATGCCACCTCTTTTAAGATAAAGAAGAAATAATGAATCACCTCCTCGACGAATGTTATTACACAACAAAGATATGGGACTAGGTGACATGCATCTTTCGCCAGTCCAATAGGACCCGAGGTAACATCAGAACAACCATCAATAACTGGAATGAGAGTTACAACAAAAATGAAATGGTAAACCTCTATTGGAATATCATGCCAGGGATGATCATATCGGCAATATGGAAATAAATGAATTGACGCATCTTCAGGAATGAAATCCTTCCGGAAGGGAAAATCAAGGAAGCAATAATCTCACAAATCTGAGAAACGGTGTAGAACCACAACTGCCAGAATGAAAAAGCGCAACTCACAGGCCAGGACTCATGAATCTTGGAATATTTTCACCTGAAAGATAGGTGCAACAACACACAAGTAGGGAGGCCACCACAACTCCAATTAGGAGAGCGCAATTGGACACCTCCTTCAACAGGGTTCCTCAAGTTAAATTTTAATGGGGTGGAAAAAGGAAACCCAAGAATGACATGGATGGGAGGGGTGATCAGAGATAGTGGGGGTAACATAACCTAGCTATATGCTGGGAGTTTGGGAAAATCAACCAACAACACAATGGAATTTGGAGATCTGGAGCTCGGTCTCAAAATTCTAAGCCAAGAAAGGATGACCAACACTATCATGGAAGGTGACTCCACCCTAATCATCAACATGGTGAAGAGTCTCCAAAATGGCACCAGAGTGGACAAGGTTTAGAGACACTGGTGCTTGGCACAATCCCTACAAAAAATCTAGGAGCATCTGCAAACGATTAACACCGTGGAGTTGCATTGGGTACGCAGGTCACCAAATGGCCTGGCAGACATAATTGCCAATGAGGGGGTTGGCAAGGAAGGAACAGAACTAGATACTACTTGGATCAACATATCGAAAGGACAATTCATAATAGACTACACACAACTAGCGACAAAATATTGTGACAGAAGCTTAAGCAAGGAAGGTCACATCGAGGAGGGCAACGAAACGCCCATAAGAAGGCACAAAGGACCCAAGTATGATATGACTACCCAACACTCGACTACCAATCACAATGCAAGATCAAATTATACGACAGGTGAGGGTATGGAAACAAGGTCATGTCAACAATAATATTTGCGGGGAAAGACCATGGGAAAGTATCGACGACAAACAACAAGAAGTGAATGACATTAGGAAAGAGGGATTGACAAGGACCAATATCGATCCACCATGACAAGGACAAGGTACGGGGATTTTCCCAGTAGGATATCAAGAGAGAAAGGGCAAGGGCCCATAAAGGAATAATGGTCGATTCATCATGATCATACGTACCATGATGGGGAAAAAGGACAGGAAGGTTCACCTCTACGAGAAGACCATGATTGGAAGGACGAGCCTGCAACGGGGAAAGTTCAATAAGAGAAGAAACAACAAGAATAGATGTAAAAAAAAGAACACAAATGCAGGAGCTACCAAAAGACACAAGGGTAGGGACATGAGGAACCCATGTGTAGACTAGAACAGGTTGATAATTCAACAGAGGAGCTGCCATATGCCAGACGGGATGGTGTGAATGAATTGAATGCACAACAAAAGAAACCCCTTGAGGAAGGGAACTCCAAACAATCCTTGATGAGTTTCAAGGATGGAGAAGGTGGAAAAAGACATGGATGACACCTTTCATACTTTGGTTGCGCCAAAAGGAAAGGCGACCATTACCCAGTTGGAAAAAGAAATCAAAGAAAAGTGCAAGAGAAAAACATGGGATACTCTGACTCAGGAAGCAAACTGGGTAACTGAACTAGGATCCATGTAGCCCAAGGAAACCGTCTACCACAAAACAATGGAGATGGCATGTCAAACAAATATGTTGATTGGAAAAGTGAGCTTGGAAAGACAGGATGCCAGATGGGAGAACAACAAGGAACACATGAAACTGTTGAACGAAATCTTGAGGTGCCTTAGCAGTCTGGAAACCATTACCAAATGGCTAATTGAGGTCGAGACAGACCAAAAATCCAAGATGGAGTGGTTGGCTTCTCAATTCCACTTCTACCTGTGCTACATCCATCACATGGACATCACGCTAGCCAACGGGAAAGGAGCACCAACACATATCAGAATGACTCACACAGTCCCCCCGAAGGAGGAGAACAAGGACCAGGGGGATTAAGGAAATAAACATATCATCATCCTAGACTAGTGTTTGGTTAGTCTATTGTCAAGTCAGTCGGGTCAGTCCTGTGTTAGTCTCAACTTATGTTATTGTTATTTTGTTTATCATTTTCATGTCTGTTGTGCTTATATTGTCAAAAAATGGATATGGTAGGACTGGGTTGGTTTCCCATGGTGGCAATCCAGTCATACCCCATGTCTATTTCAGAAAATGAAACTCGGAAACCTCTGGCCTGGTTTCCTTTTGGGCAGACCAAGGAGTTCCCATTTTTTGTATCATAACCCCCCTTTAGTAGTACAGGCTCTTAAACTCACTTACAATATGATATGGATAAAAAATGAAAATAAATAAATCATAATTAAACCATACCCTAACTCATACAATTAAAGTTGGATGACTTGAGAGTTATTGGAATAAATTCTGAATTTTTATTTCAACTTAAAGGAAGTGCATATGTTATGCAATCTTAAACAAGATAAATAAGATGGTTATATTTGTAAACTTATGCTTCATATGATAAAAACCCTTAGAACTATTTTGAATCCACTAAGTAGTTATCTAATAAATAATTTGAACTTATGTGATTGAAGAACTAATAATTACATATTTTAATGATCGATATATTTGCATAGATTTAAAGTTAATTTCATTTTTTGATTAATAATTACAGTCTTGTTGCTAATTAGCCTTAATGTTAAGTTAAAGGGTTGTTACTTGTATGTAGAAATTACGCTGGATGTGAAATCTTGTTAGGAATCCTTACCTTTAAGTTTAATATAGACCTTGTGGTATGTTAGGGCTAATGGTTTCATATATCGTGGAATGAGATGGCATAAAGAAAAACTTTACATGCTTACTTTATTATTATACTTTTGGAATTATTGTTAGCTAATTATTTATATGTAGTCGAATGGATTGTATTAATGTGTAGATGATAAATTTGCTTATTTCAGTTTTCAATTGTTTAATTAGTCAGATGATCGATAAATAATAAATACAAAAAAAAATTAAAATAATCTACATTCGTAATAATATTATACTTGATGTTCAGTAACTCAGAAGGGTGTTACATATGGTATCAAAGCATGGTTCTACTCTGCGACATCAGACTCGTTACAACTTCCAATGATTATGTTTACAATAAGAAATATCACTAATATAATTGAATTTGTCTTATGTAGGTATCATGGTTAGAGGATGGAGAATGAGTAGACATCGGGGTGTAGGAGGAAGAGGTATGCCTCCTCCAAGTACATCCACACCCGAGGGATATGCTCCACAAGGATAAGGGAAAACTACTGAGCATGAGCAAGTTGCAGTGGGCGATGTCTTGGGAATGATGAGTTATTTTCAGAGGATGTCAGATGAGTTATTTTCAGAGGATGTCAAACGCACTAATAAATCACATTGATAGCGATGAGGGCATGGAGTCTATTCCCAATGAGGGTTTTCAAATCTCTCCTATATTTAGTGGCAATGTTCACAGAGAACTCACGAAGGTAAAATTTCATGAGTTCTTGGGTTCCACAAACGGTTTAGCCATCGAATATTGGTTGGAGAATATGGAAAAGTGATTTGCATTGCGTGACTATGCCTCCAACATAAAGGTCTGCATGGTCATCTTCCAGCTGAAAGGGAGTGTGTTTAATTGGTGGAAGATACTCTTACCACAACTGAATATGGAAATTGAAGATGTGTCTTGGGAATTGTTTAAGGAGCCCTTTTGAGAGAGTTATTTATCTGATGAGTTCATTGAGTGCCAACTCAATGAATTCAATGCATTATGACTGGGTAGTATTATAGTACTTGTGTATGAGGATAGGTTTATGGATTTGCTCAGATATTCTCCACATATGAACACTGATAAATCAAAGGTTAATAAGTTTGTTTTTGGACTAAACTTCAACATTCGTGCTAAGGTGAGGATTCTGATGCCTCATAATTTTCACTATGCAGTACATAACTATTTTATCACTGAAGAAGAGTTAAGAAGTGGGGGTCAAGGAAGGATTCCTTCCAGTCAGACATGACATACACCACATAGCGCATCACAACAACAGACACCTATTAAACAGACTTATAGGCACCATGAGACACCTAGAGGACCTGTATTTTCTACACCATGTAGATAGATTACCAGTGAGAGGACTCCATATAGAGCACAACCACAACATGATCCACGTCGTCTTTAGAAGCAACAACAATATATATCTATTTTTCAAAATAGATTAGGTCATCAGAACCCTATACCAATAGATTCTTCCTCTAGAACTAGGAGCATCGACCCTTAGAACGGATGTTGGACTTGTGGAGAGCCGTACTATCACAGAAATTGTCCTATTGAGAAGGCAAGAGGTACAAGACTAGCAATACATACGACAATGGGAGATTTGTGAAACTCCCATAGGATTCATGCAGTGGTGAATAACCGATAGGATGAGCATCAGTCCACAATACTCGAGACTTCAGGCATGATAATAGACCAACAATTTAGTGTTTTGATAGATCGAGGAGATACCGAAATTTTTATATATAGTTTGCATTTAAAAGAATTAAGGTCAAGGAAGTCAAACAAGATGATTTTAGGTATGTAGAAATGGAATTTGGTGCCAAGCAAAAAGTTAGAGGAAAGTTCAAGGATTATAACATTAACGTGGGTGATTTCATCGCAAATGTACACATGTATGTCATAACCTTGGGATATTATGACATTATGATTAGAATGTATTGGTTAGAATTGCACAAGGCAATAATTAACTGCAATATGAAGAGATTAAACTTAATTGATGATTTGGGATAGAGTAGAGTAATTGTAGGAAGAAACCAAGCAGTATCATTGAGATTTATTTCTTCCCTACAATTACAGAAAAACATGGGCAAGGGATGTAAGTGGTACACCATATTAGTGCTTAATGAAAAAGGTGATGTAGAAATATTGGAATACTTTCCACTAGTATTACAGTTTTCCGATGTTTTTCCTGAAGAACTACTAGGTTTACCACCAAATAGAGATTTGGAATTTACTATAGACCTAAAACCTAGAAAAGAATCAATTGCTAGAACGTCATATCGAATGTCGAAACCTGAATTGCATGAGTTAAATATGAAATTGGAGTTTTTGTATTTGGGACTTATACGTGCAAATGTAGGATTGTGGGGTGTGCCAGTAATTTTTGTATGAAATAAGGATGGATCATGGAGGTTTTGCATTGACTATCGACAATTAAACAATGCCATGATCAAGAATCAGTACCCTTTACTGAGAATTGATGACTTATTCGATTAAATGAAGGGAGTGACCATATTTTCAAATATTGATTTGTGATCAGGATATCACCAGTTGAGAATCAAAGAGGAAGACATTCCTAAAACAACGTTTAAGACAAGATTTGGGAATTACGAATTTACTGTGTTACCATTCAGATTGATAAATGCCCCTGGTGTATTTATGATTTTAATGAATGGGGTGTTCCAAGAATACTTGGATAAGTTCATACATGTATTTATTGACGATATATTGATTTACTCTCGGACGAGAGAGGAGCACGAAGAACACCCGATATTAGTGCTACAATGTTTAAGAGAAAACAAGTTATATGGAAATATGTCGAAATAATCGTTTTATCATAAAAAGATTCATTATTTGGGACACATTATTTCTGGAAAAGGTATCGCTATGGATCCAATGAAATTTGAGTCTATTATGGAATGACCAACACCAACGAACGTAAAAGAGGTATGCATTTTTATGGGATTATCATGTTACAATTGACGTTCTGTCAAGGGTTTTTCAAAAATAGAAAATCCAATTACGGAACTACAAAAGAAGAACAAGAAATTTCTATGGTCAGAGAAATACGCAAAATCATTTCAGAAGATTAAAGAATTATTGACAACAACACCAATACTGAAATTTTCGTATATGGACAAGGAATTATTAGTATGAACTGACACATCCAAGGAAGGAATAGGTGAAGTATTAATGTAAGAGGGTCGCGTTCTCATGCATATTTCAAGGAAAATGATAAGGCACAAAGAGAATTATGCAACACATGATTTTGAATTATTAGCAATTGTTTATGCCTTGAGAATTTGGAGACATTATCTTATTGGAAAGAAATTTGAATTGAAAACTGATCACAGTGGACTACAACACATTTTTACTCAAAGTGACTTGAATGCGCGACAAAGACATTAGTAGAAAATTTTAAGTGAATATGATTTTGAGATCACATATATTAAAGGAACAATTAACAGAGTATCATATGCATTGAGTCAAAGACCACACATTTTCTCAGTAATACCCCTAAATATGAATCTTCGAGAAAATGTCTTAGAATTACAGATTGATGACGATTGGTACAAGGAAGTAAAATAAAATATCGGATAAGATACCAAGATGGTACTGAGATATGAGGGTTATTCTTTGAAAAGTTATGGAATTTTAAGATATAATGGCAGAATTTATGTACTGCCAAATGGTGAAATGAGAAACTTAATTTTGAGTGAAGCTCATTGAGCAATATATATGGCTCATCCCGGAGTCATGAAGATGAAGGGTGATATTAAACCAATATTATTTTGGAAAGGCATGAAAACTGATATAGTTAACTATGTGGAGATGTCTAGAATGCCAGATGGTAAAGGATGAATATAGACATCCAGTGGGATTATTACAACCACATGCAATTCCTGAATCGAAATGGGAAGTTATATCGATGGATTTTATTGTTGGATTTCCATTGACAGCAAGGAGACACAATTTTGTTTTTGTAGTTTTCGATACTTTGACGAAGAGTGTTCTTTTTATTCTAGTTCGTATGACATATCAAGCACCATACATAGCTAGAATTTTTGTTAATGAAATTATAAGATTGCATGGTGTACCAAGGAAGATAGTATCTGATAGAATATCTATATTCATTGGATGTTTTTGGACTAGTTTCCAAGAGTCTTTGGGAACCCAATTGAATTTTAGTAAAACATATCACCCCGAAACAGATGGAAAAAATGAAAGAACAAATCAAATTCTAGAGGATATGATTCAAATGTATGTGATGGATCAACATAAATGATGGGAACAATTTTTACCATTGGCATAATTTGTGTAAAACACCAATTATCAAAGTACGATAAGGACAACACCTTTTGATTTTCTGTATGGACGACCATGTAGGACACCTTTGTGTTGGGATCGACTAGAGGATAGGGTCCTGGTGGGACCATAAATGATTTAGGAGATGGAATATCAAATGAAATTCATAATGCAAAGTATTAAAGAAGCACAAGACTGTTAAAGAAGTGCAAGACTGACAAAAGGTTTATGCAAATGCACATCATATAGACCACAATTATGAGATTGGTGATAAGGTGTTTTTGTGGGTGAAACTGCATAAGAGTTCGATTAAGATTGGAAAGGGCACTAAATTATCTCCAAGGTTTGTGGGACCTTTCAAAGTTGTAGAAAAGAAAGGACCCGTATATTCCCGACTAGCCTTCCCTGATTCTTTGAGGTGTATGCACGATGTGTTTCATGTTTTAGTTTTACGTCATTATATTTCAGATCCATCACATGTTATTGACTTGAGTTATTTGTAGGTATCATATGAGGGTGATTTCATAGTAGATCCAATATGCATACTATACCATCACACTCAACAACTATGGTGTCTAATAGTCGATCAGGTCAAGGTCTAGTGGGATAGTTATAGTCCACATTCTTCTACTGGGGAAGACGCATATGAGATGCGTAAAAAAATTCCTTATTTATTTTGATAGTTTGATATATAGCTTAGTAGGAGCTATATTATTGATTCCATTGCTAGACTGTATAAACTTCGGAACGAAGTTTAAAAAAAGAGTGGGTGTATGTAACATCTAGTTCCACTGATCACATTTTCATGACACTATTTATTCTTTGAGGATACTTGCGTGCAAGTGATCTAGTTAAACATAATACATTATGAGTATCTGTTTGGTGATGATGTTATGCTATGTTGTGTATGAAAATTTGATATGTTATTTTATTGTTGTATAACATTGACATGTGTTATGATGAGGTTTTCTGAGTGTGCAGGAAAATGGAATGATGAGGATTTTTATGGGATATACTGACTTCCTTGGACTCTAAATTGAGTAAGGGATTGGACTATTTACTTTGGTTATGAGTATTTAATTTATTACCCATGTGCTATATGATGATTTTGGTTATGGATTTCGTGTATATGATTTATTGATATTATCTTTGTCAGTGGATGCATGCGTTATGATTCTTTCTAATCCGACTCACATATGGATTAAAGGGGTCATATGTAGATATTTGATGAATGAGGGAGAGGTGTCGTAGCATCCCTGTCACAACCTACTAGCACTCCACCATCACCTGAACTGGAGATTAACGACTACCTTGTTCCTAAGAGGTTCATGATGTTGTGAGGGTAGACTAAGAAAATCGCTCACGAGGATGTATGAGGGGTGCACAATAAGGCATATTATTTATTCCTTAGAAATCCCTTAGTCTCACACAAGGTTGACAAGTGGAGTATTGACTCCTAGCATCAGACAAATTCCAAATTAAGTCAATGGTGAGTGACACTCTTGGATCACGTAGGTGCGTCTTGAAGGGAACATTGCATGAATAAATTTATGAGTTGTTAGAAATATAGAAGACCTTACAAAATAAACTGAATAATTAGACTTTGATAGAGAAGAGAATACAAATTATTGTCAAAGTTTTAAACCATAAAACATAACCAAAGGTATAAGTATAGATGTGTTGACTAAACAAAATTATAAAATGGGTTAAGGGATTTCATAATAAATAGAATATTTTAAGGAATAAATTACTGTGACATGTGCACAAGGTGTGCATGAAATTATTAAAAGGAATTTTTAATTAAACTAAATTATAGTCATGAGAGAATGGGTTGTCAATATAGAGTTAATATGATAAGGTAATAAAACTATAAATCCTAACTAAAAGAAGAGTCCTAATCAAACTCCAACTGCAAAGTGGTTATGAGACACAATAAAAGAGAAATTGGGGAACTAAGGAACAACTAGGAGAAAAACTAGGAACTAACTGGGGAATGTGAGGGAAAATGCATAAATAATTAAATTAAAAAGGATTTAATATGTGCAACTTGGGGAAAGTGTGACATGTGTTGGGGGTGAATAATCCCTAATAAAATTAGTAAAAATTATTTAATTGTCCATGATATGACAAGTTTCAAAGTGATTTTTCTTATAAAAATAATGGTGAGGAACAAACAAAGCACCCTATTTATGGATGAATGAAATGTTGTTAAAATTTATATTGACTAAAATTTACTTGTGTGTGTTGGGCTCCAAGCTTGTGCAAGAGGTGGAAGTCTCTAGTTGTGAGAGAAAACTTGAGCTAGTTTGAACTGAGATTTTGTGTGTGGCCCCTTTGTGGCTCAAGGGAATAAGGGGGAAGAAGAGTACCCCTAGCATTGGATGGGAGGTA
>JZKD02S0459572.1:339171-349743 GCA_000966675.3 Picea glauca | reverse complement strand
CTTTCATTACCTACATTGATGTCTCATTTATTATCACCTCATTCTAAATTTTCATGTAGATTACCCTTAATTAAATACTCTCGACTTGTTAATAGGATTATATTCCAATGTTTATTGATCCTTAATTTTGAATTATGATAGTCATTTTATTTTTGGAAAGGATTTAAGTCTTTAACCTACTTATATCGATGTAACTTCACTGCAACACTCTCATGCTTCATTCATAACTCAAATAACCTCCTCGGGTTTTCGAGTTTTTACAATTATATATTTACCTTTTTCTGAACTTAAATCCCTGGCGCTAGATGAGTACCATCCAAATTCTCTCGGAGATATGATCGAATTTCTTTGTCCAGTACTCAAACTTACCATCTTATCACAACAGCTGGTGAATTTTTACCACTATATTTTATGTTTTTAACAACCACCCTTGGATATTCTAGTTCATTTTACTGTAGCAAGTTTTCTTGATCCCAAGTTACAGTATGTTGAAGGATTATTAGAATAGTAGGATAGAAGTTTTCTTGAGATGTGCATTTTCTATCGTTTATATTGAGTGAAGAAATTTTCAACCTTGAATTCAACTTTTGATTACAATCTTATTCTCTGCTATTTCATCTTACTCCAAGTACAGTTCCAATTCCTTTGTTGTACACTTTACTTCGGTGTAGTTCTTTCCTCCTCCCTCTGATCGTTGTAATCTGTCGCATCATATCATATATTGCTAGACTCAAATTTAGAGTTTTTGATTTCTAGTTACAATTTCTGGTGAGGAAATCTTGAGCCTTTCTTGGGTTTTAAATTCGGCAGAACCCTAACTTTACCTTTAGTCTTCAACCAATTATGAGGAAATATTTAGGTATTACACCTACATATTTATCTACACGTAGGATTCACTTAGAGTCCACCTTGGTGTTGCATGGATAAAAACCACCGGTGTCACTGTGGGTGTTCATGGGGCATAACCTTGAAAACAATAAATGCTGGACATTTGGTGCGCATGCGCCAACATACATTGTTAATGTTTAAGAGATGATCGAGAGGGTTAACCCAATCTTCTGAAGTAAATATCAGGAGGAGTTGATAGTTATACTTCGGTCAACTGGGCGGTGAGTAAAATGAGTTCAGTTCTCAAATTACTGAAGCAATTGTTGGCAGTCATAATTAAAACTGATGGGTAAGGAACAACCAATTAACTCTCCTATAATTTAGCTGGCGGATATGTGTACTGGATGAATCATTAATTGGAGAAACTAATTGATTGATTGAGGTCAAGACTTCTTATTATGTTTTTTCTTATCTAAGTTTCTTCCTTAAAGCCTTGTGCAAATAGGTTGAAGGCCATTAAATACAATAAATAGATTTTTTTAAATTATGATTGAGAACTTCCTTGAGCGGTCGGGTAACCATACTCAATTTCGACACATGTATTATTTATATTAAATCTATGACTGGTTGTGTTGGGAATTTAGAGATCTCCTTGCGTCGAGTCTAGACATGAGTTAGATCAATCTTGCACTAATCAAAGTTTTCCGCAATCCCATTTTCTTCTTTAAACAAAATTAAATTGGGTATCCTCAATTCTAAAATTTATGTAGTTAATGATTGACAATTCGGTTGTGTAATGGAATTAATAATGAATATTTTTTGTTTATTGATACGAACTGTGTTGAGAATATACAAGTAATTTAGTGCCACCAATCTTTACCATTTAGTAATGGAACTAATTATGGACTTATGATTTAGTAATGCACAATCTTAAACAAGATAAATAAGATGGTTATAATTGTAAACTTATGCTTCATATGATAAAAACCCTTAGAACTATTTTGAATCTACTAAGTAGTTCTCAACTAAATAATTTGAACTTATTTGACTGAAGCACTAATAATTACATATTTTAATGATCAATATATTTGCGTAGATTTCAAGTTAATTTAATTTTATGATTAATAGTTACAATCTTGTTTCTATTTAACCTTAATGTTAAGATAACGGGTTGTTACTTGTATGTAGAAATTGTGTTGGATGCGAAATATTGTTAGCACTCCTTACCTTTATGTTTAATATAGACCTTGTGGTATGTTAGGCCTAATGGTTTCATCTATAGATGGAATGAGATGGCATAAATAAAAAATTTACATGCCTACTTTATTATTATACTTTTGGAATTATTGTTAGCTAATTATTTAGATGTAGTCGAATAGATTGTATTAATGTGTAGATTATAACTCTACTTATTTCAATTTTCAACTATTTAATTAGCCAGATAATCGATAAATAATAAATACAAAAAAAATTTAAAATATTCTACATTTGTAATAATCTTATACTTGATGTTTAGTAACTTGGAAGGGTGTTACATACAGTATCTGAGCAGGGTTCTGCTATGTGAAATCAAACTCATTACGACTTCCAATGCTTTCGTTTACAATAAGATATATCACTAATATCATTGAATTTTTTGTATGCAGGTATTATGGTTAGAGGACGGAGAATGAGTAGATGTCAGGGTGTGGGAGAAAGAGGTATGCCTTCTCCAAGTACATCCACACTCGAGGATTCTTCTCCACAAGGAGAAGTGAAAACTACTGAGCAAGAGAAAGTTGCAGTGGGCTAAGTCATGAGAATGATGAGGTATTTTCAGAGGATTTCAAAGGCACTGATAAATTTCCTTGATCGGGATGAGGGTAGGTAGTCTTTGCCCAATGAGGGTTTTCAACACTCTCCTATATTTAGTGGTAGTGTTCACAGAGAAATCGAGAAGGTAAAATTTCATGAATTCTTGGGTTCCACGAATGATTTAGCCACTGAATATTGGTCGGAGAATATGGCAATGTGCTTCACATTGTGTGATTATACCTCCAACATGAAGGTTCACATGGTCATCTTCCAACTGAAAGGGATTTTTCTTCTTTGGTGGAAGACACTCTTACCACAACTGAATATGGAAATTGAAGATGTGTCTTGGGAATTGTTTGAGAAATGATTATGAGAGAGGTATTTATCTGATGAGTTCATTGAGAATGAACTCAATGAATTCAATGCCTTACGACAGGGTAGTCATACAGTACTTGAGTATGAGGTTAGGTTTATGGAGTTGCTTAGATATGCCCTGCATCTGTACATTGAGAAATTAAAGGTGAATAAGTTTGTTTTTGGACTCAACTTCAACATTCTTGCTAAGGTGAGGATTTTCGATGCCTCATAATTTGCACGATGCAGTGCATACATATTTTATTGCTGAAGAAGAGTTAAGAAGTGGGGGTCAAGGTAGGATTCCTTCTAGAAAGACATGAAAGACACCACATAGATCATCACAACAACAGACACCTATTACACAAACTTCTCGACACTATGAGGCACCCAGAGGACCTGTATTTTCTACACCACATAGACATACTACTAGTGAGAGGACTCTATATAGAGAACCTCCACAACAAAAACCATGTCGTCCTTAGAAGAAAAAACAATATAGATCTATTTCACAGAACATATTAGGGCCTTAGAACCCTAGACCAATAGATTCTTCCTCTGAAAGTAGGAGCACCGACCCTAAGAATAGATGTTGGACTTGTGGAGAGCCCCACTATTGGAGATATTGTCTTATTAAGAAGGAAAGATCTTTTGGATAAACAATATAGACAATAGTGGGAGATTTGGGAAAATCCCATAGGATTATTGCAGTGGTGAATAACCGCCAGGACGAGTATCAATCCATAATAATCGAGACTTCAAGTATGATAGTAGATCAACAGTTTAGTGTTTTGATAGATCTAGGAGCTACTGAGAGTTTTATATATATTGTTGTGCTTAAAATAATTAAGGTGAAGCTAGTCAAACACTATGATTTTATGTATGTAGAAATGGCATCTGGTGCCAAGCAAAAAGTTGGAGGAAAGGTCAAGGATTGTAACATTAACTTGGGTGATTTCGTCGCAAATGTAAACCTGTATATCATAACCTTGGGATATTACAACATTGTGATTGGAATGGCTTAGTTAGAATTGCACGACACAATACTTAACTGCAAGATGAAGAGATTAAACTTAATTGATGATTTGGGATAGAGTAGAGTAATTGTACGAAGAAACCAAGGAGTATCGTTGAGATTTATTTCTTTCGTACAATTACAGAAAAAACATGTGCAAGGGATGTAAGTTGTACGCCATATTAGCGCTTAATGAAAAAGGTGACATGGAAAGATTGGAATATTTTCCACTAGTATAAGAGTTTTCCGATGTTTTTCATGAAGACCGAGTTTACCGCCAAATAGAGAATTGGAATTTACTATAGACCTAAAACCTGGAAAAGAACCAATTGCTAGAATTCCATATCGGATGTCGAAGCCTGAATTGCAAGAGTTAAATCAATTGAAGAAGATGTTGGATTTGGGACTTATACATCCAAATGTATCACTGTAGGGTGCACCAATATTTTTTGTAATAAAGAAGGATGGATCATGGAGGCTTTGCATTGACTATGAACAATTAAACAAAGCCATGATCAAGAATTAGTACTCGTTACTGAGAATTGATGAATTATTTGATTAAATGAAGGAACTGGCCGTATTTTAAAAGATTGATTTGAGATCAGTATATCACCAGTTGTGAATCAAAGTGGAATACATTCCTAAAACAACGTTTAAGACAAGATATGAGAATTACGAATTTAATGTGTTACCATTCAGATTGACAAATTCCCCTGGTGTATTTATGAGTTTAATGAATGGGGTATTCCACGAATACTTGGATAATTTCATACAAGTATTTATTGACGATATATTGATTTACTCTTGGACAAGAGAGGAGCATGATGAACACCTGATATTAGTGCTGCAATGTTTAAGATAAAACAAGTTATACAAAAAGATGTCAAAATGTTTGTTTCATCAGACAAAGATTCATTATTTGGGACACATTATTTCTGAAGAAGATATCGTTGTGGATCCACGAAAGTTGAGGCTATCATGGAATGGCCATCACTGACAGACATACAAGAGGTACGTAGTTTTATGGTATTATCAGGATACTAATGACGTTTCATCAAGGGTTTTTCAAAAATAGAAAATCCAATTATAGAACTATAGAAGAATAATAAGAAATTTGTATGGTCAAATAAATGCGTGGAAGCATTTCATAAGCTTAAAGAATTATTGACAACAACACCAATACTGAAAGTTCTGGGTATGGACAAGGAATTCTAGGTATGCCTGACTCATCCAAGGAATGACTGGGTGGAGTATTAATGCAAGAAGGTCGCTTTCTCACATATATTTCAAGTCAAATAAGAAGGCATGAAGAGAATTACGCAACACATGATTTGGAATTATTAGTAATTGTTTATGCCTTGAGAGTTTGGAGACATTATCTGATTGGACATAAATTTGAGTTGAAAACTGATCACAGTGGACTGAAACACATTTTTACTTAGAGTGACTTGAACGCATGACAAAGACGTTGGTCAAAAATTTTAAGTGAATATCATTTTGAGATTACATATATTAAAGGAACAATTAACAGAGTAGCCGATGCATTGAGTCAGAGACCACGCACTTTCTTAGTAATACCCCTAAAGACGAATCTTCGAGAAAAAATCTTAGCATTACAGATTGACGATGATTGGTACAAGGAATTAAAAGAAAATATCAGACAAGATACCGATATGGTACCGATATATGAGGGTTATTCTTTGGACAATGATGGAATTTTAATGTATAATGGAAGAATTTATGTACCACCAAATGACGAAATGAGAAACTTAATTTTGAGTGAAGCTCATCAAGTAGTATTATTGACACTTGAATCCATTAGGACGAAAATGACAACCTCTCGAGGACATTAGTCCCCCTTCATTTTTAGAGAGGTGGTACTCCTCTTGGAATAAAAGATATATCTGTGATATCTTGGATTACGAGAGTGCTAGGAAGAAAACCCTAAATATTTATTGCTTGAGATTATGAAATAAAATGGTTCTTCAATAACCTAAGTACAATATTTATGTTCAACAAAAAAAAAGATTGAAGGAGAGCTTCAACACTAGAATTAAATTGTGATCAACATCACACACAATATTCTTAACAATATATAAATACATCGATATCTTCTTCATATGAGATAATGAATTGATCATCACAAATAATTTTAACAGAGTACTACAATCAATATCAAAAGAGAATTTGATAGGTCAACCTCAAATACTTTATATTCTGAAAACAGGGTTACAAAGTGTTGGCATGTTTACAAGAAGAGCATGCTTGTCATTGATGGCAAGAACAAAAGCAATGATGGCATTTCTATAGGCAAGAACATCAACAACGATAACATGCTTACAGTTATTGATGGCAAGAACAACAACGATGAAGGTATGGTTACAGGAAAGAATAGTAGCGACGTTGGCAGGTTTACAATTGGGAGACAACAATGGAAAACAGGCAGGCAAGGAAGATCAGCAATGATGATGGCATGGAAATATTAGAAGTGTAACAATGAAGAGCAACAGTGATTGTTTGATCCCATTCAGAATTCCCGATGACCGTCAGATCTGAATCCAGACAGGAGGAGCACAAAGATGGAGGACAGATCTCGGGCATTAGATCCGAGGGCAGGGTCCGACCATCGATGGATCTAGGAGAACCTGCATGTTCTTTAAAGTGATAGGAGAAGCAGGCTTACAAAATCTCAAAAGCAGGAGGAATGTCCATCTTCGAGCAGGACACGTGGTCACAGATAAACATTTTGTTGACTGTAAAGTCAAAGGAAGGAGGTGCCCTAACCTCTTGAAATCACGAAATGTGAAACCACGATTTAATCTGAGTCGTTGATCAAAGGGACATCGTGGACCATTGATCTAACTCCATTTAGGAGTTTTGGATACTGGGAGTTGGAGGTGTCAAGGACACTCATGACAAGAATGATGAAATCGCGAAATGCGAAACGCCGAAATACCTTCAGATCATTTTGGGGTTTGTGACTTGGAGTGTCGAAACACTTCATCATAGAAATGCCGAAACGCTGAAATGTGAAACGTCGAAATACCTTCAGATCATTTTGGGGTTCGTGACTTGGAGTGTCGAAACACTTCATCACAGAAATGCCGAAATGTCGAAATACCTTTAGATCATTTCAGGGTTTCTGACTTGGAGTGTCGAAACACTTCATCACAGAAATGTCGAAATGCTGAAATGCAAAACGCCGAAATACCTTCAGATCATTTCAGGGTTCGTGACTTGGAGTGTCGAAACACTTCATCACATAAATGCCAAAACACTGAAATGCGTTTTCGAATAAGGCTGTGGTCACAGCCAATGGTCACATCTGCGGAAGATGGAGGAAGGAGCTAGTGAAATCAAGCTCCATTTCAGGGATCGCGACTTGGAGGGTCAAGACCCTTCATCATAAGAATGCCAAAATGAAAAATTGCGAAAGAACTTTATGGATAAGCGCTTGGTCACCGCTGGTGGTCACATCATTGAAGAGCTATAGAGAAGATCTTGAAGAGACAAGCTCCATTTCGGAGTTTGGGACATGGAGAGTTGAGACGACTCTTCATAGAATCCCCGAAACGTGAAATGTGAAATGTGTGTTCAGAATTGGCCCCTGGTCATAACCTATGGTCACATCGATGAAGGCTCAAGGGAGGAGCTAGCATAAATCTAATCTCCATTTCGAAGATCGCGACTTGGAGAGTCGAGATGCCTCACAACAGGAATTGTCGAAATGTGAATTGTGAAAGCACCTTCTGAACAGGCGTGTGGTCACCGTCCGAGGCCACATGTGAAAGGAAAGGTGAAAGGTGCCAAAGGCATAAGGCTCAAGAGGTTCACAGTGTAACTGCTAGAAACCACTGATTGTTTCTGCATAGAAAAATCAAAGAGGCCTCAGTGTGATTTCCAGAGGAGTTGAAGAGTCTCAAGGCATCTGCCAGTGGAATGAAGATTGTTCATAGAGGCGATTGATAGATGGAAGAGCGTTGAATCCTATAACTGCAATAGAGAGGATGAGCTCAACTATGATAGAGAAGATGGAGAGTCTCGACTGCTAGACATGCTAAGGAATCTCAGCATAACACCCAGTGATGATGAACGCATGGGTATAACCACCAGAAAAGCTAAGGAATTGCTATGATGATCAGGAAGAGGACTCAACACGAGGAGAACATGTAGAACAAAGAGTGTGTTGATGCTCAAGGGAGTGAAGCGGTGGCATGTGGAGTGGCAGTGAATATCCTGATGTGGAGAACAATGGTGTTGTGAGAGCATGCAGAAGGATTGCGCATATAGCATGCACAAGGTGCACAAATACTATAAGAATACAGAACAAAGAAGAGATGAGTGTTGATGTTGAGAGTGATTCAAGCGTGTAGAAGGAGGCAGTGTGCAGCATCTGAAATACATAGAAGAGAAATGGTGCATTGAATGGACATGGTGCACAGAGCATAAAAGGCAGAAGAATAGAAAGTGCAAGGCATGTGTGCAGGAAGACAGTGAGGCAGACAGAGCAGGGCAGTGTAGCAGAATAGTGATGAGACTGGTAATCCATTGATGAACATTATATCACTGTAATAAGTTTCAGTAGAAAATATTGATATTTAAGGGTGGTTGGGAGGTGCTAGGGAGGACTATTTTCCTCAGAGGTTCAAGTGAGTGCTTGAACACAGAGAGTTGTAGCTTCCATCTGGTTGCAGCCAGAGAAACTAGGGTGGTAGGGTGGTGCAAGGGAGAACATTGGTTCTCTGATATACAGGTCAGTGCCTGTGTAACTGGAAGTTGGTGTTGTAACTCTTAGGAAGTTGGTGCTTCCATCCAGTTGGTGCTGGAACTCTTAGGGAGTTGGTGCTTCCTTCTAGTGGGTGCTAGAGAAACTAGGGAGTCAGTGCTTCCTTCTAGTGGGTGCTAGAGAATCCATAGAGTTGGTGCTCTCAACAAGTAGTAGCTTGCAAAATAGAGTTTGTAGCCTCATTATGAGTTGGTGCTCATAAGTATGATAATGTACAGAATGTAAAGATTACTTATCATATAAAGAAGAAGAGGTTTTTACCCTTTATGGGTTTCCTCAGAAAACGTCTGTCTCTGTGTATCTCATATGTGTGAATGATGCTGAATTTTCTATTGCTTACTTGCTTGTATTATTGTAATCATCATTGAGAGTTCTGTAATGAATTTAAAATGAGCATAATTGTTTAAGCTTGGTAACAACTGATTCACCCCCCCCTCTCAGTTTTCCAACAATTGGTATCAGAGCAGGCCCCTTTTATCTAAGGGTATATCCTAGAGCTTAAACATGTCAAGCCATGAAGGAGATTCAACCAATAAGGCCCCTTTGGTCAATGGAACAAACTTTGCCTTCTAGAAAGTCAGAATGAGAACCTACATAATGGTTTGAGGTGCAGATGTCTGGGATGTGGTAGATACTGGTTATGCAAAGCCAGTTGTACTAGCTAATAAGGGTGACAAGCTATAATTCAGCTTCAATGCTAAGGCTATGAATGCTATCTTGAGTGGGCTTGCAAAAGCAAAATTTGTAAAAGTTATGCATTTAGAAACTGCCAAAGAAATGTGAGACAAACTCATTAGCAGTTATGAAGGCAATGAGAAGGTAAAATATGCCAAGCTTCAAACCTATAGAGTAAAGTTTGAAAAGCTACAGATGAAAGAAGATGAAACCATTGGGAAATAGTTTCTGAGAATTGAAGAACTAGTAAATGCAATGAAAGCACTTGGTGAAAAAATTGAGGAACCCTCTTTAGTTCATAAAATTTTGAGATCTCTGCCAGATAGGTTCAACCCAAAGGTCTTAGCTATAGAAGAAATTAATGATATAAAGGCTTTGGCTTTTGATCAACTTCTAGGAACGTTGACTGCATATTAAATGAGGATAGTTACAGATAAACCCACCTGTAGAGAAGCATCATTTAAAGAAGATAAGATTGAAGATTCCGAGCCTGATGAAATTGAAGCAAAATTCGTGAGAAGACTAAAGAAAGGATCAGGAAAGTAACAAGGTAAGATTCCCTTCAAATGTTTCAACTATGGTAAGATAGGTCATTTTGCAAATAAATGTCCACACAAAAAACATGATCAAAACTCTGAAGGTGAAAAGAAGTTCAAACCTCAGAGATTTGGCAGAAAGAAAAGTTTATGTGTAAACGATGTTAACTCTTCAGAAGACACAGATAGTGACTCCTCGTGTGAAGATAAGGAAAATGACTTCATGCTTATGGCCCAAGATGATTATGATAATAAAATCACAGGAAGTGAGGCTAATGAAGAAGAAGCTGTGGTTGATATGGAAGGAGAACTGATCAGTGCACTAGAAGAGATTGACAGACTCAGAATTAAGAACAGAAAGCAAAAACAATTGCTGATACAGTTCAAGAAAGACAGTAAACAACCTGATGAAGACTTTGCCCTGCTAAAAGTGGAATTAGAAGAGGCAAAGAAAATCAAGGACATTCTAAAACAACAGTTATCAGAAAAGAAGGCAAGATGTAAAGCTTTGGAAGAAGAAGTAGTGAAAACTAGGAAAGAGTTGGAGAAGTTTCAAGCCTTGTATCATCAGAATCTGTCAAGTA
>JZKD02S0459572.1:326385-338997 GCA_000966675.3 Picea glauca | reverse complement strand
TTCCAGGTACAAAGAATTTTTCTATGGATATTGTTTCTACTGTTCTAACTTTGGTCACAAAGTTGTAAACTGTTCCTTAAGACTTAGACATGAGCAATTAATATTTCCAAGGAATAAATATCTGCCACAAGAAAGAATGATACAGCCAAATAACAAACCATCACAGATTGCAAATTTCCAAATTAAGTCTATAGACATGCAATTGAGGAGGTCAAGAAATAATAAACAGTCAATGAGTAGACAATGCTTCAACAATAACTTTGACCTATTGAACAATGAGATTGAATGCTATAACTGTCACAACATTGGCCACAAAACTACAAACTGCCATCTAAAGAATTACAAAGAAGATCCAAGGATAAAGTTCTTAGATAGAAAGGCCAACACATGGAAAAGGAAAGATAGTGAAAAATGTGGTCTAGCACTTTCAACTCAAAAACAAAAGGCCTCTGGGAATATAGATAGTGGATGTTCCAAACAAATGACTGGAGACAAGGATAAGCTTCTGTCCACAAGTAAAAGAAAAACAGGAAATTTGATCCTTGAAAATGATGAACCAGGTAAAATCAAGGATAGAGGGATGGTGAGTTTGAGTAATGACAAAGGAGATGCCCAGTATGTTCTGCTTGTGGATGGTCTGAAACATGATTTGCTCAGTACAAGTCAAAAGTGCGACAGAGGCAGTGAAGAGGTGTTCACGTCCAAAGAGTGAAAGGTAAATGTAAACTCAGGACAAGTGGTGAATAAAGGCATAAGGACAATTAATGATGTTGATATTAAATCCTCCCCTGCAAGTAAAGAAGAAGACACAGATACAATAAAAGAATGTTCAGTTAGCATCTATCCCATGGAAGAAGTAGAAGAAGAATCATGTCATAAGATGGAAGCTGAAGTTTTGAAGGTTGATAATTCAAACACCCAAAGCAAGTTCTTAAACAGCTCCATGACCCTGGATAAGCTCTTGGATAGTCAGAGATCACCAAATGACAAATCTGGTATTGGATACAACAAGGAAGAAATCAGTACTCCTAAGAAACCTGATACAGGTCCTTCGTCTATGAAAAAGAAAAGAAAGTATGAGAGTGGTTGTAGCGGTTTTTTCTTGCAATTGAATATGGTCATAAAATCCTTGGATTGTATGCATCATGGAATAAAAATGAAATTGCAGTAATAGAGATCGATGAGAATCAATGGGGAGATCCAAGGGTTGTTTGAAAAGTATGAGCTACAATTATGCAGTGTGTCAGTAGGATAGCAACACCTTCAACAACAACATTTTGTTTTACAAAATGATATACATGACATTCTGTAGAGATAACAAGAGGAAAGACCTTGTCAAGGAAAGATAACCTTTTAGGAACAAAGGGCGAAAATAGTCAGAAGCAGAGAGATAACAGTGACAGGGGGAGTCATCTAGTTATGACAAGAAAAGGTTGATGAAGGAGTCCCAGTAAGAGAGGTGAGAAATATTGAGTATTATACAGAGGATACAGTGGAAGCTAAAGATGAATAGGTCCAAGAATCAGAAGGAGAAGACTCTGGTTTAGATACAAATATTTTGCAGGAATCAAATAAGAAAATCCATCATGTCAGGGGGAGTTTGTGTTGGTTGAATATATGAAACCTCTTAAACATATTGGAACAACTAGCATGTTTTCTTTGACATTGATGTCAAAGAGGGGGAAAAGGAGTGGTCCAGATCGGATGCTACAGTTGGAGGTCCAAACAGATTAGCGCAACCATTCAGGGTTGCCATCAATGCCAAAGGGGGAGATTGTTGGCATGTTTACAAGAAGAGCATGCTTGTCATTGATGGCAAGAACAACAACAATGATGGCATGTCTATAGGAAAGAACAACAGCAACGATAGCATGCTTACATTTATTGATGGCAAGAACAACAACGACGAAGGTATGGTTACAGGAAAGAATAGTAGCGACGTTGGTAGGTTTACAGTTGGGAGAAAATAATGGAAAACAGGTAGGCAAGGAAGATCAACAACGATGATGGCATGGAAAGATCAGAAGCGTAACAATGAAGAGCCACAATGATCGTTGGATCCCATTCAGAATTCCCGATGACCGTCAGATCTGAATCCGGACATGAGGAGCGCAAATATGGAGGACAGATCTCGGGAGTTAGTTCCGAGCGCAGGTTTCGACCATCGTTGGATCTAGGAGAACCTGCACATTCTTTAAAGTGCTAGGAGAAGTGGTCTTACAAAATCCCGAAAGCAGGAGGACCGTCCATCTTCAGGCAGGACATGTGGTCACAGATCAACATTTTGCTGACTGGAAAGTCAAAGGAAGGAGGTGCCCTAACCTCTCGAAATCGTGAAATGCAAAACCACAATTTAATCTGAGTCGTTGATCAAAGGGAGATCGTAGACCGTTGATCTGACTCCATTACAGATTTTAAAATACTGGGAGTTGGAGGTGTCAAGGACACTCATGAAAAGAATGATGAAATCATGAAATGCGAAATGCTGAAACACCTTCAAATCATTTCGGGGTTCATGACTTGGAGTGTCGAAACACTTCATCACAAAAATGTCGAAACGCCAAAATGCGAAACGTCAAAATACCTTCAGATCATTTCAGGGTTCATGACTTGGAGTGTCGAAACACTTCATCACAGAAATGTTGAAACGCCAAAATACCTTCAGATCATTTCAGGGTTCGTGACTTGGAGTGTCGAAACACTTCATCACAGAAATGTTGAAACGCTGAAATACAAAATGTCGAAATACCTTCAGATCATTTCAGGGTTCGTGACTTGGAGTGTTGAAAAACTTCATCACAGATATGTCAAAACGTCGAAATGCGAAACGTCAAAATACCTTCAGATCATTTTGGGGTTTGTGACTTGGAGTGTCAAAACACTTCATCACAGAAATGCCAAAACACCGAAATGTGTTTTCGAATAAGGCTGTGGTCAGAGCCAGTGGTCACATCTGTAGAAGTTGGAGGAAGGAGCTAGTGCAATCAAGCTCCATTTTGGTGATCACGACTTGGAGGGTCGAGACCCTTCATCATAGGAATGCAAATGTGAAATTGCGAAAGCGTTTTATGGATAAGCGCTTGGTCACCGCCTGTGGTCACATCATCAAAGAGCTGTAGAGAAAATCTTGAAGAGACAAGCTCCATTTTGGAGTTTGGGGCATTGAGAGTCGAGACGACTCTTCATAGAATCCCCGAAACATGAAATGCGAAATGCGTGTTCAGAATTGGCCTCTGGTCATAACCTATGCTCACATTGACAAAGGCTCAAGGGAGGAGCTAGCATGAAGCTAATCTCCATTTCGGAGATCACGACTTGGAGAGTCGAGATGCCTCACAACATGAATTGTCGAAATGTGAATCGCGAAAGCGCCTTCTGGACAGGCGTGTGGTCACCACTTGAGGCCACATGTGAAAGGAAAGGTGAAAGGTGCCAAAGGCACAAGGCTCAAGAGGTTCACAGTGTAGCTGCTAGAAACCACTGATTGTTTCTGCACAAAAAAATCAAAGAGGCCTCAGTGTGATTGCCAGAGGAGCTGAAGAGTCTCAAGGCATCTGCTAGTGGAATGAAGACTATTCATAGAGGTGATTGATAGATGGAAGAGCGTTGAAGCCTGTAAATGCAACATAGAGGATGAGCTCGACTATGATAGAGAAGATGAAAAGTCTTGACTGCTAGACAGGCTAAGGAATCTCAGCATAACACCCAGTGATGATGAATGCATGGGTATAACCGCCAGAAAAGCTGAGGAATTGCTATGATGATCAGGAAGAGGACTCGACACAAGGAGAACATGCAGAATAGAGAGAGTGTGTTGATGCTCGAGGGAGTGAAGCGGTGGCATGTGGAGTGGCAGTGAATATCCCGATGTGGAGAACAATGGTGCTGTGAGAGCATGCAGAAGGATTGTGCATATAGCATGCACAAGGTGCATAGAGACTATAAGAATGTAGAAAAAAGAAGAGATGAGTGTTGCTATTGATAGTGATTCAGGCGTGTAGAAGGAGGAAGTGTGCAGCAACTAAAATACACAGAAGAGGAAGAATGCATTGAATGGACATGGCGCACAGAGCATAAAAGGTAGAAGAACAGAAAGCACAAGGCATGTGTGCAGGAAGATAGTGAGGCAAACAGATAAAGGCAGTGTAGCAGAACAATGATGAGACTAGTAAGCCATTGATGAACATTATATCACTGTAATAAGTTTTAGTAGCAAATATTGATATTTAAGGGTGGTTAGGAGGTGCTATGGAGGACAGTTGTCCTCAGAGGTTCAAGTGGGTGCTTGAACACAGGGAGTTGTAGCTTCCATCTGGTTGCAGCCATAGAAACCAGGGTGGTAGGGTGGTCCAAGGGAGAACATTGGTTCTCTGATATACAGGTCAGTGCTTGTGTAACTGGAAGTTGGTGCTTCCATCTAGTTGGTGCTGGAACTCTTAGGAAGTTGGTGCTTCCATCCAGTTGGTGCTGGAACTCTTAGGGAGTTAGTGCTTCCTTCTAGTGGGTGTTAGAGAAGACAGGGAGTCGGTGCTTCCTTCTAGCGGGTGCTAGAGAATCCATAGAGTTGATGCTCTCAACAAGTAGCAACTTGAAAAACAGAGGTTGTAGCCTCATTATGAGTTGGTGCTCATAAGTATGATAATGTACAGAATGTCAAGATTACTTATCATATAAAGAAGAAGAGGTTTTTACCCTTTATGGGTCTCAACAAGTAGCAACTTGCAAAACAGAGGTTGTAGCCTCATTATGAGTTGGTGCTCATAAGTATGATAATGTACAGAATGTGAAGATTACTTATCATATAAAGAAGAAGAGGTTTTTACCCTTTATGGGTTTCCTCAGGAAATATCTGTCTCTGTGTATCTTATATGTGTAAATGATGTTGAATGTTCTATTGCTTACTTCCCTGCATTATTGTGATCATCATTGAGAGTTTTGTAATGATTTTAAAATGAGCATAATTTTTTAAGCTCGGTAACAATTGATTCACACTCCCCCCCCCCTCTCAGTTGTCCAACACAAAGCACATTCGAGATCAACCCCGAAGCAATTATTTGTGGAGTTTTATTTATGAAAGATGTTCTTCATTACAAAATATTTGACAACCATATAGGTGGCTACAAATACTCCTTGATCATATAATAAAATATCTTATAATAATATAAGAAGAACACTCAACAAATCAGCCTTGTACCCAACTTTGAGATTCAATCTTAAAACTATGAGAAGTGGTGTAGAAGAATATATATAAAAAAATGGAGAAGATGGGGATTTATTTCTTTTGATTATAAGCTTGATTGTGTATCCATGATTGTACCTTATTCTTCCTCTGATATTCTACCCTGCCCCTTTGACAATACTTATTCTTGGACCTCTTGATGAAGCCTCTCTTCTCTTTTTAAGAAGACATTTTCTAACTACTTGAGTAGTTAGGGTTTCTCCCTTTCTTGAAATTCCTGTACAATTTTTTTATTGGAACATCCCCTTTAATGATTGACTCATTAATTCTTCATTAATGAATTCACATCATTAATACAATTATATTGAAAGTGGGTCACTCTCCTTTTGAATAAAAGTTTTTAATTAAACTTTTATTTTTTAAAATTTGATTAATTTTCCATCAAAAGAGGACGACTGTAATTTAATTTTATGGAAGTGAAAACCAAGTTTTTATTCACAAAAACCACTTTTGATTTTCTCTTCATAGTCTCATATTTCCAACTATATAAAATTTTCCCAAATCCATCGCCCGGATCTCAAGATATGAGCTCGTGAAGTTGAGTTGTGATGTAGGCCCATTAAAAATGTAGTTGAATGATATTTTGATTTCTAAGAAAAAGGTATCAACTTTCAAAATTTGAAACCTATACCAACATATTCTACATCGAAATAAATCTCCAACGGTTTAAATTTTGCGCGAATCCGACATCCGGAGCTCAAGTTGTGGCCTCCGCAAGATAGACACCCAACCACAGTTGACCAAAATTGATGGGAAAATCTCAGCCCTTGGATTGATTTTCGTGCTTCCCTTCATAAAATTCGACTTTTTGGTTTAAAATTCTATCCCACATGCATTGGGATATTATATTCTTCATAATATATAATACTAAGTGCTTGATACACTTAGCAAGAAACATGATAAGAGAAGAAATTATGGAGCTTTGAGGATTGAGCCCTTGGAAAATTATTGAATAAAATAATAATTTTTGAAATCCTGTCATCATCCACCTCATGCCATGTCAACAATGAGTCATTCCCATGTGTCATCATAGGAATGGTCGACCTAATATCCACGTGTCATCACACAATTTTCTTCCATATATCACGATCCTCAACTTACCATGTGTCATATTCTCATTCACTGGTTTTCATACCTTGGAATAGCTTTGAGAATTTGGCTAAGTATGGGATATGGGACAAGAGGGGATGAGGGAGAATTGTGGGAAACATAAGTCGAGGGGATAGTTTGTAGGCTGCGGGGATAGACAAGATATAATTCGAATATAAAACATTTCATGAACCCTCCAACCCATGGTTATGGACGATCAAACATATGCTAAGTGTAGAAAGGCGGTCGGTCGGACTTGGAATAAAAATATTAAGGGCTTGACACCCACGAAAAATCTGATGTTCAAAATGTAGATCACATAACTTTGGGTGAAAAATTTATATCGTGGAACATGGGATATGAAAGCTTGAACCCATGAACCCCGGGAACCTGCGGCTACAAAAACAACTAAGTATAGAATAATATTGTGGTTGATCGAACTCAAGATATGGGAGCATGGATGGAGATGGGGATCTTTGAGTCTGCCAAGCCAAGAACCTATGGTTTTTGAAAAACGACTAAGTATAGTAACTAGAAAGGGAGAGAAGAGAGATAAAATAACGAGGGAAACAAGTGGAAAAATGGTTAATTGTTGAGATGGATAGAGGTGAAAAGTGAGAGAAATAAGTGATGAGAATACGTATCCAAAATTGGAAAATGGAGAGGAGAACATGATACTTAGAAAAAATCTTAAAAATCTCTCCTTCGAACTTTCAAACCAAATATTGAATAACTTAGGCATACAGAAACATATTTCTGATCCGAAAGGTGCATTATGAAGATGAGACTTAGGGTTGAAGAGTGAACTTATAAAATTTTGAAAAAATGTCTTATTTTGATATCAAGACTTTTATGGTTCCAAGAGAAATAAAATATAGATGACCAAATTTTTTGGTGAACAAGAATATATGGCTCATCCTGGAGTCACGAAGATGAAGGCCTTAAACCAATATTCTTTTGGAAAGGCATGAAAACTGATATAATTAACTATGTGGTGAGATGTCTAGAATGTCAGCGGGTAAATGATGAACATAGACATCCAGCAGGATTATTACAACCACTTGTGATTCTTGAATCAAAATGGGAAGCTATATCGATGGATTTTATTGTTGGATTTCCATTGACGACAATGAGACACGATTCTATTTTTGTAGTTGTCGACACTTTGATGAAGAGTATGCATTTTATTCCAGTTCGTACGACATATCAAGCACCAAACATAGCTAGAATTTTGTTAACGAAATTGTAAGATTGCATGGTGTACCAAGGAAGATAATATCTGATAGAGGATTGGTATTCATTGGATGTTTTTGGACTATTTTCCAAGAGGCTTTGGGAACCCAATTGAATTTTAGTACAACACATCACCCCGAAAAAGATGGAAAAACTAAAAGAATGAATCAAATTCTAGAGGATATGCTTCAAGTGTATGTTATGGATCAACAAAAATGATGGGAAGAATTTTACCATTGGTAGAATTTGTATAAAACAACAGTTATCACAGTATGATAAGGATGGCACCTTTTGATTTTCTGTATAGATAACCATGTAGGACACCTTTGAGTTGGGATTAACTAGAGGGTAGGGTCCTGGTGAGACCAGAAGTGATTTAGGAGATGGAAGATCATATGCAATCCATAAGGCAAAGGATTAAATATGCGCAAGAGTGATAAAATATTTATGCAGATGCGCATCGTATAGACCACAGTTATGAGATTGATGATAAGGTGTTTTTGCGGGTGAAATCGCATAAGAGTTCGATTAATATTAGAAAGGGCGCTAAATTATCTCCAAGGTTTGTGGGACCTTTTGAAGTTGTAGAAAATAAAGGACCCGTGGCTTACTGACTAGCCTTACCTAATTCTTTGAGGTGTATGCACAATGTGTTTCATGTTTCCGTTTTACATCATTATATTTCAGATCCATCACATGTTGTTGACTTGATTTCTTTGCAGGTATCAGACGATGGTTCTCTCATAGTAGATCCAATCCTAATACTAGACCATCACACTCGAAAACTACGGTGTCGAATAGTTGATCATGTCAAGGTCCAGTGGGAAAGTTACAGTCCACATTCTGCTACTTGGGAAGACGCATATGAGATGTGTCAACAATTTTCCTATTTATTTTGATAGTTTTATATATAGATTAATAAAAACTATATTATTGATTCCATTGTTAGACTATACTAACTTCGGGTTGAAGTTTAAAACTAGAGGGGGTGTATGTAAAATCCAGTTCCACTGATCACATTTTCATGACACTGTTTATTCTTTGAGGACACTTGCGTGCAAGTGATCCGGTTAAACATAATACATTATGATTATTTGTTTGGTGATGAGGTTATGCTATGTTGTGTATGGAAATTTGATATGTTATTTTATTGATGTATAGCATTGACATGTATTATGATGAGGTTTCATGAGTGTGTAGGAAACATGGAATGATGAGGATGCTAATGGCATCGAAATACTTCCTTTGGCTCTGAATTGAGAAGGAGTGGACTATTTACTTTGGTTATGAGTAATTGATTTATTGTGCATGTGTTATATGATGATTTCAATTATGGATTTCATGTATATGAGTTATTGGTAATATCTTTATCAGTGGATGCAGGCATGATGACGCTTTCTAATCCGATTCACATATGGATTAAAGGGGTCATACACAAATATTTGATGAATGAGGGAGAGGTGTCATAGCATCCATGTCTCAACCATGAGGGTCGACTAAGACAGTCGTTCATGAGGATTTCTGAGAGGTGCGCAATAAGGAGGATTCCTTATTTCTTAGCAAGCCCTTAGTCTCACACAAGGTAGACAAGTGGAGTATTGACTCCTAGCATCATACAAATTCCAAATTAATTCAATGTCAAGTGGCACTCTTGGAGCACGAAGGTGCGTCTTAAAGGGCACATTGCATGAATAAATTTACGAGTCATTAAAAATATAGAATACCTTAGAAAATAAAAAGAATAATCAGACTTTGATAGAGAAGAGAATACAAACTATTGTCAAAGTTTTAAACCAAAAAACATAACCAAAGTTCTAAGTCTAGATGTGTTGACTAAACAAAATTATAAAATGGGTTAAGGGATTTCAGACTAAATAAAATATTTTAAGGGATAAAATATTATGACATGTGCACAAGGTGTGCATGAAATTAATAAATTATAGTCATGAGAGAATGGGTTGTCAATCTAGAGTTAGTATGTTAAGGTAATAAAACTTTAAAGCCTAACTAAAAGAAGAGTCCTAATCAAACTCCATTTGCAAAGTGGTTAGGAGACACAATCAAACAAAAATTGGGGAACTAAGGAACAACTAAGAGAAAAACTAGGAATTAATTGGGGAATGCAAGGGAAAATACATAAATAATTAAATTAAAAAGGATTTAACATGTGAAACTTGGGGAAAGTGTGACGTGTGTTGGGGGTGAATAATCTCTAATAAAATGAGTAAAAGTTATTTAATTGTGCATGAAATGACAAGTTTCAAAGTGATTTTTCTTATAAAAATAATGGTGAGGAAGAGGGAAAGCACCCTATTGTTGGATGAATGAAATTTTGTTAAAATTTCTATTGACTAAAATTTACTAGTGTGAGTTGGGTTGCAAGCTTGTGCAAGAGGTGGAAGCCTCTCCTTGCGAGGGAAAACTTGAGCTAGTTTGAACTGATATTTTGTGTGTGAACCCTTTGTGGCTTGAGGGGATAAGGGGGGAGAAGAGTACCCCTAGTTCTAGCTGGGAGGTACCAGTGAAGTTCATTGATTAGCAAGTGAGAGGAAAGGACGTTGCACAAGCTTCAACATCTAAAGTGAAGATCAACATCATATAGTTGCAATTTTTTGGTTCTGATATTTAATCAATCTTTTTATTGTTGTTTAAATGGCACATAGAATTGTCTAATGAGCATGGAATGAATGGTTATTGTTGGTTATCGACAATGTATTTACTGGTAGTTATTATAAATCTTTTACAGTTATGGAATAGTCTCGAAATCAACATATCCGAAATGTTAATTCAAAAATTATATACATCTATACAAACGTTGCTTGGAATGATCTTATATATATCTTAAATTCTGTTTTTCATAATGCAAGCTAGAAGAATCTCATTATGGGCAAATCCTCATGCACAAAAAAAATCGTTGCAGAAAATCCTGTATCCAGTGTCGCCTTTATAGATCTCCTCATGTGTATTAGAAGTACATAGAATACCATGGCCAATTTCCCTTTTTACAGATAAAACTTACTGTGTTATCACTTTTGAATTGTATAAACCTTTTTGTTGATTCTCTCATAATCACAACTCAATTTCATGAGAATATCGAAGAATTTTTTAGAAGACTTCGCCATTACCAGCGTGGAGTTGAAACTCCCTTCTCTTTTCTTGAATGTGCGTAATCACTTTCATTACCTACATTGATGTCTCATTTATTATCACCTTGTTCTAAAATTTCATGTAGATTACCCTTAATTAAATAATCTCGACTTGTTAATAGGATTATATTCCAATATTTATCACAAAACAGGTTTGACCCTTTATTTAGAATTATGATAGTCATTTTATTTAACTCTCTTATAATTTAACCAATGGAGGTGTGTATTGGATGAACCGTTAATTGAAGAAACTAATTGAGTTATTGAGGTCGAGACTTCTTATTATGTTTTTTCATGTCTGAGTTTCTTCCTTAAATCCTCGTGCAAATAGGTTAAGGTCATTAAACAAAATAAATGAATTATTTTAAATGATGATTGAAAACTTCCTTGCGCGATCGGGTAACCATACTCAATTTCAACACGTTTTATTTATACTAGATCTATGACTTGCTGCGTAGGCATGCCGAGGGTTGCGTTGGGAATTTAAAGATCGCCCAACATCTAGTCTAGACATGAGTTAGATTGATCTTGCGCTAAACAAAGTAGTTACATATTAGTATTTAATGATTGACAATTCGGTTGTGTAATGGAATTAATAATGATTAAATTGTGTTTATTGATACAAACTGTGTAGAGAATCTACGAGTAATTTAATGCCACTAATATTTACCATTTAGTAATCGAACTAATTATGGACTTATTAAAGTCCCCTGTATAAATAAAATATAGACACACACATATAACTAATAAAAAATTATAATTTATATAGTCGTGATACAGATAAAAAACGAAAACAAATAAATTGTAATTAAACCGTACCCTCACTCACACAATTAAAGTTGGATGACTTGAGAGTTATTGGAATAAATTATGAATTTCTCTTTCAACTTAAAAGAAGTGCGTAAGTTGCACAATCTTAAACAATATAAATAAGATAGTTATAATTGTAAACTTATGCTTCATATGATAAAAACCCTTAGAAGTATTTTCAATCTACTAAGTAGTTCTCGACTAAATAATTTACACTTATGTGACTGAAGCACTAATAATTACATATTTTAATGATCGGTATATTTACGTAGATTTCAAGTTAATTTAATTTTATGATTAATAGTTACAATCTGTTTGCTAATTAAACTTAATGTTAAGATAAAGGGTCGTTACTTGTATGTATAAATTGTGTTGGATGTGAAATATTGTTAGTACTCCTTACCTTTAAGTTTAATATAGACCTTGTGGTATGTTAGACTTAATGGTTTCATATTTATATGGAATGAGATGGCATAAAGACAAAATTTACATGCTTACTTTATTATTATACTTTTGGAATTATTGTTAGATAATTATTTAGATCTAGTCGAATGGATTCTATTAATGTGTAGATGATAACTCTACTTATTTGTGGTTTCAATTGTTTAATTATTCGGATAATCGATAAATAATAAATACAAAATAAAATAAAATATGTTACTTTCATAATAATCTTATACTTGATGTTCAGTAACGCGGAAGGGTGTTACACTTTAGTTAAAGGTGTTTGACAACACAGGTATTCCAACAGAGGACGAACACCTTCAGTAACCACTCACATAACCAGATCAAAGATCAACACACTGATGTTTTAACGTGGTAAAACCCCTACGAGGAAACATCCATGACCCCAACCAACGCGGCCACTTGGAGTAGTTTATTAATGCAAAGAAAAAGATCACAGAGATATTTTACAAGAGATTTTCTCACAATCGATCATTGACAAATGATCCTCCATGCTCTTTAAATAGAGATCATGCACCAATCGGGTGTTAAGCCACAGATCAATGGCCGTTAAGATCGAGGAGAGTATGAACCGTTGGATCACTCTATGTCGGGAACATATCGTGACCGTCGGATTTCCTAACTACAAAT
>JZKD02S0459572.1:311561-325830 GCA_000966675.3 Picea glauca | reverse complement strand
CACATGGTTTAAAAGTTTTGAGTCACTACCAGTAAGGATAAGGTCATCAACATAAAGGACAAGGATTATGAGATGGCTTCCTACTTTCTTGGTATAAACATTAGGATCAGAATGGAATCTAGAGAATCCATTTTGGCATACCAAGCTCGGGGAGCTTGCTTGAGACCATAAAGAGATTTCTTGAGGCAACAAACAAGGCTAGAGTCATTCTATACATAGCTAGGAGGTTGTTCCATGTAGATTTCTTCTTGCAAATCTCCATACAAGAAGGCGGATTTAACATCCATCTTATGGACCTCCCATTTATGTGAGGCAGCAAGGGCAAGAACAAGGCAGATGGAATTCATTTTTTCTATAGGGGAAAAGGTTTCATTATAGTCAATTCCTTCAACTTGGGAAAATCCTTTGGCAATTAACTGAGCCTTGTGTCTTTCAACACTTCCATCTGATGCATACTTAGTTCTGTAGACCCATTTGCATCTAACAAGTTTTATTCCTTTTGGAAGAGGTACAAGATCCCAAGTATCATTTTCCATTAAAGAACGATACTCTTCATTCATTGATGTATCCCAATCTAGATGACCTGAAGCTTATGCAAATGTCTCTGGATCATGAGTTTCTGAAAATTGAGCCAAAAGAGAAGAGGCTTGCTGGAACTGTGAACGTGTCTGATGCTGATCTGAAGGATCATCGATAAGATCACCAGCTGCTTCTCATGTTGAACGGACCCATCTAGGAAGCGGTGGAGCCGGTGCTAGTTCAGGTTCAAAGGACTCATCTGGAGGAGGGTGAGAAGGCAAAGGTGAATTTTCATCCTCACTGTCATCATCTGAAGAAGAAACCAAATCATAAGAAGACACAAATGTCGAATATGGCTCGCAGGCCGAAGAAGGCACAATTGTCGAATTAGGCTTGTAGGCCAAGAGATTTTAATCAAATTTAACATCTCTTCTAATAATAATTTCATTACAATGTGATTGAAGAAGTTTGTAGCCTTTGACATCTTCAGAATAACCAACAAATATACACTTCTCACTTTTAGGCTACAATGCTTTCATTTTCTCATCAAGAATGTGAGCCCATGCTATACTGCCAAATACATGGAAGTGACTTACATCTGGTTTAATTTTAGTCCAAGATTCTTCCTATGTTATATTTTTAAGAGCCTTTGTGGGAGTGCACTTTACTATGTAATTTTCATAGTTGATGGCTTCCACCCAATACTTTAGTCTTAATCCCTTCGATTGGATCATACAATTAGACATTTCTTTTAATGTGCGGTTATTTCTCTCAGCAACACCATTTTGTTGTGGTGTATATGGAACAGTGTGTTGCGTTTGGATTCCCTGTGTAGTGCAGTAGTTTGTAAAATTATTGTTCACATATTCACCTCCATTATATGTTCTTAACCTTTGAATTTGATGTCCAAATTGCTTTTCTACAAGGGCCTTGTAGGCCAAAAACTTGTCAAAAACTTCACTCTTGAGCTTTAAGAAGTAAACCCAAGTACGTCTGGAAAATTCGTCAATGAAAGTTAAGAAATACTTGCACCCAGAAAAAGAAGGAGAAGAAAGTGGACCACACAAATCACTGTGAACAAGCTACAAAGGACCCGAGACGTGCCAAGAGGCACGTTTGTCGAAACTGTCCCAATGATGTTTGCCAAGAACACAACACAAACACCATCTCTGCATGAAACAAGAGGAAGACTAGTCACCATCTGTTGATTACGTAGTTGCTGCAATGAGTGATAGTTTAGATGACCAAACCGCTCATGCCAAATTTTTCTCAAGTCATCGCTATGAGCAACAAAAACTGATGAAAAAGTTGATGACCCAAAGTTGTCAAACTTGTACAACCTGGTAATATCATCAGCAATTCCAGTTGCAAGAATATGCTTAGGATCTTTTCGATCCTTGATTACAACTTGGTGAGGTGAAAAATCGATGGTTTTACCTTCACCTGAATGAGTGATTTGATACACTGATAGAAGGTTACAAGAAAGACTTGGAACACATAATACATCATTGAACTGATCATTATCTACTTGAACTGTTCTAGATCCTACAACACTAAGAGATCTATCATCACCAACAAATATTTTCTTGGTGTTACATTCATTTACAACAGAAAATATGGCTTTATCCTTAGCCATATGATAAGATGCTCCTGAATCAATAAGCCACTCATCAGAAGAAGAAGTAGTAGTAGAATTTGAATTGAAGGAGAAACCAAAAGCAAAAAGTGCATGTCCGTGAGAAGAAGAAGTAGAATCAATACCGATGGTGTGCTTCTTCATCGTTGCTTCTAAAGTTTCCATCTTATTAAAACATTTGGACTCATCATGACCATCTTTATCACAAAAGTTGCAATGTTTGTTAGTATTCTTACTTTTATATTTTGCTCCTTTGTCACCAGTAGGAGATGAAGTTGTCTAAGCAGGTTTGGGACCCTTATGTTGTTTGTTGTTGTAGCAAGTATGTTGCTTCTTAGGATACTTGGGTTTATCTTTTTGCTGGGAAACTAAGGCTTTGTTGGAGGGACCTGCAGTGTTTATCACTCCAAATTGTACAACCTTATCTTCCTCTCAAATCAAAGAAGCACAAAGGGACTCAAGATTGGGTTTTTCATAAGCTTCTTCCCCTAGAGCCTCTCTCATGGCATAAAGGTAGATACAAACACACAATATACACTACCTAGCTTAGAAAGAATAAGATAGATGCAATGCTCTTCCTCCATCTTTATCTTACATTCTTCACATAAATTCTGAGTGTTTTAAACCTAGATAGATAATCTCCAAGGCAAGAAAAATCATTTGGACTCAAGGTCAGTATTTCATTTTCTAACTGTTGTGCTCAAATAATATTGAGTTTACCAAACATAGATTCAATCGTGTCCCAATCTTCTTTGGGGTCATCAATATCTTGAAGGTGGTACCTTAAATCAGGAGAGATGGAAACTTCGATTAGTCCACATGCTTTGTCATTCCTATTATCCCACTTGGATTTCTTATCAACATCGGTGGGTGCTTTTTCCTTTCCCAAGGTAATCCGGTACAAGCCTTTACTTCTTAATAAATCTTCCATATGACATTTCCATTAGAAGTAGTTGTTGTTGGTAAGCAAGGCAGTACTTGTAGAATCCATATTAATATATAGATAATGTGGATTTAAAAACTGAAGCTAATGATCTGGATGGAAAGAGATCGAAAATTTATACGGTTTAAAAAAAAACGGCACTAAAAATGAACTTCCGATGTTAGAGTTACGCCATTTTAAAAAACAAGGCACAAGCGGTAACCAAATGACCACGTGATTGTGTAAGTTGCTTTATGAAGTGACCCACTTTTATAATGAGAAGTGGGGATCACTTTTAGAATGAAGTTACTTTATAACAAAAAAGTTGCATGCAAAATAAATAACTCTAAAATAAAATATTAAAGCTACTTATAGTGATTCACTTTTATACTTGAAGTGAAATACACTTTACAATTTTAGCCTGAACTTTTTCAAAAAAGGTAACAAAAGAGAGACTTGAACTCAAGACCTTTTACTTAATAAGACAACTTTTAACCAAATTATCTAGCAAAAAATATTGTAATGTTCAGAAGGAGGATTGAGGGTGTTGTTGTTGTTGTTTTTGTGGAAGACGGCCTTGGAGAGCATGCTAAAAAAAAAAAAACTTTTCACACAAGATTTTTTTTTTGTTTCTCGATGACAACAATGGTTAGATCTCGGTTAGCTTACCCAGAAGATGCACCTTTTCCTATTTGTTTTTGATTTTCCGAGATCACACGGGGCGTGGGGCAAAGAGAATACGCAGATCTAAAAGAGTAGCAACCCAGAAATAAATAAAACAAAACTGAAATAAAACCAAAATACTACTCTGCAAAAATTTAAAAAAATGCGTATTCAAGCTTTATACCTTTAGATCTTACTGTAATGGTCATATCTCGGGCAAACAAAAACCTTTTCGAGTGAAAAAAAAAGTGTTCCTAAATGAAACGAGCTCTCCGGATGCAATGGAATAGTCCTCTCATCCTATAAATGTACTAAAAGGACAGAAAGTGGAGATGATGCAACTCGGTTTCATGATCTCGATCTTCAACAGGAGCGGGTCTTCAAACAAGCTCTGATACCATGTTCAACAACATAGGTATTCCAAAAAAGGAAGAAGACCTTCAATAACCACTCACATAACCATATCAAAGATCAACACACCAATGTTTTCACGTGATAAAACCCCTACGTGGAAACATCCACGGCCCGAGCCAATGCGGCCACTTGGAGCAGTTTATTAATGCAAAGGAAAAGATTACAAAGAGATTTTACAAGAGAGTTTCTCACAATCGATCACTGACAAATGACCCTCCATTATCTTTAAATAGAGATAATGGACCAATCAGATGTTAAGCCATGGATCAATGGCCGTTAAGATCGAGGAGAGTATGAACCTTTAGATCACTCTATGTCGAGAACATATGGTGATCGTCGGATTTCCTAACTACAAATGCATACTAATGCATACTAAAGAAACACACTTTTACCTAACGACATATTAGACCAAGTAGATCTTAACTAACTCCTAAGTGTCTAAATATCCTAACAAAGGAATTATTAAAGTAAAGTTTTTTTATTAATTAATTATGTAATTAGTTAATTGAGTTATTTAAGGAAAGTGCTAAAATTAACTAGCATGTAATCTAAGCATGTAAATCTTAAGTCGATGTGAGAAGTAATCTCAACCGTCAAACACTTTGGATATTAGAAATAAATTATAACTCATGATTATAAAAACAAGGGTAGGGTGAAGGAGGAAGACACTGTTTTTGAGGGATTTGACACAGAGACTTTGGTGAGAGATCAAGATCAAGACTTTTGGTGAGATGCCAAGGTCAGAGATAGCAAAGAATGATTTTTTCTTACACATGAGTGAGGAGATCTCACTGGTTGGGTGAAGAGATTTCGTCCAAGTGTTTATGTAGAGAGGGTTGGATCACGAATGATTTTGATTCAAGATCTCAGATAGGTGGAGAAGGACGTCCATCTAGATATCATACAGGTTAAGGACAAGAGAGAACAAAGGTAGTCGCAGGTGGGTTGCAATTAATAGAAGCCATGAGAAATGGGTGTGTGGTACGAAGATTTCCATATAGAGTTTATGTACATGAACACATGTTTCAATGGATACATTCACGCATGTATGGGGGTTTTCTGAAGGAAAGGCACATACACCTTGAAAAGTGTGCTATTCATGGGTTGTATGACATACAAGACTTAGCCAAGTTTGTTTATCGTTTTTTTTTTCTCTTAGTGGGCCATTTTTCCTATTAAGGGAGCCCTGATTTGACCTTAATAAAATCATCTTAGGACTGGTTTTCCCTCTAGGGTTTTTCCATATTTTTATAACTGAAAATATTGGTGTCTTGTGTGTGATATTTTTGGTTTCTTAGTTTATGCTTCCGCTGCATGTTTAGTTGATTACTCAGCTATGCTTTTATTCAATAAGTGATTTATTTGGAATTAAGTGTTGGGTTATGGGTAGAGGGAATTTCAACATGGTATCCGAGGACATTGAGGGTTGAAGTGCTAAAATAAAATAAAAATCTAATCTCTATTTTTATCTTTTCCACTCTACTCTCTATACTCCATATTCCATACTTAGCCATTTCCATTCTCATTTTTCTATTTCCATTTTATTTTATTTTCTCTTGCATTTTCACTTTCACGTAAATCCTTCCATATTTCATGTAATTCCATTAAATAGTTTCCCAACAATTATTCATATTTCTTATGACTTACCACGGGCCCGTGATTTATATGACTCTACCATACTCTTTAATACCTATTCTCTTTTACTTAGGCAAAAATATCTACACTAAAACATCCATAAGCTTATTTACATCACATGAATGATATGGAAAGACTTTACATTATAAAAACTAAATTATCCACCACCACAATGCATGTGGGACTAAAAACGACATAATTAAATCAAAGGTTAAGATTGATCCACGAACCAGATCGACAATTGTTGAGCAACGATCTTCTAGAGCTTATATCGCATGATCGATACGTCTGTTTGGGGCAAGTGATACCTCTTTGGAAAGGTAATTTTCCAAGGAAGACAATGGGACATGTTTAATGGATAAATTTGGCCATAAATCTTCCAAAAATTAAAATATAAGTCATCTCACTTTTCGTGACTTGCTGATAAATATGTTTGGAACCTTGACTTCCTGAGGCTATAAGTTGATATCTAGAACTCCAAATTTTGCTCAAGAGGACTCATTGGAAAGATGTTATGATGAAGATTAATTATAGAATGGTTTTCATGGTTAAGAATTTACTTATCATGTTAAAAATAAAAATAAAAACATGGTCCACTTTGTTCATGCAGTCAACTTCAAGATTTGGATATAAAATTTTATTAAATAATTTTTATTAAAGGATTAAGTGGGTCCCACTTGGAGGAAAGAATTTCAATTACCTAAATTACTTCATAAACATTTAATAAAGAAATGAATCCAAAAAGAAGAAACGTGTGGGAGCTTCTAGAAGAACATAAACCCTAACTACTTCAAAGAAGCATTGGGAGCAGTTTTAAAAGAAGGGAGCATAATCAAAGAAGGGTTAGAAGTTCAGATCATCATAGCATTGTTCAGTCTTCAGTACACAACCAAATCTTCATTTGCAAATACAAATCTCCACTTTATTACTTCTTCTACACAATTTCTCTCAAAGATTTATGTTTGTATATCAGATATCAAACATAAGGCTGAGTTTTGAGTGTTATTTATTTTTATTCTTCCAATTCTCTTCCTAAAAATATCAATAGGAGTCTTTTACATCCATATATGTGGTTGGCAGTGTAAGTTAGGATTTTATAGATGATTCATGGAGGTTTAGTCCTTGCACTTGGAAAGATTTATTTCTGAGCATTGATCAATTGGTTTACTAAAATGATTTGTAATGTGAGATATATTTTATGTATCAAAATACACAGAGAACTAATTTGGGGTATAAATTTAATGAATTTTCATACATTGGGATTCCTTATAACGATATTTTTGGAGTATGCCCATCAAATGCTTTTCATTTTTGAATGCAATACTCATTTAAAGTTCTCTGAAGTGATGACCATCATTTCACTCTTTTTCTTGTGAGAAAATATGAATGCATATTCTTCTTGCAAATGTTCCAAAGGGTTGTAATAATGAAAATGAGCATAAATTTATTTTGATATTGAATCCTTTCTTCATCATTTTCATTGTTAAAGAGATACTTGGTCCATTTCCAAGTAAATGTTGCACTCAAAGAGCATTATGGTTATCAAGAACCATTTTATACATAAACTGAAGCAATAAATATTTGGGGTTTGTTGTTTAGCATTCTCCCATTTGACAGTCCAAGACAAGAACATCAAGCTGCATATTTACGTTTATAACATAGGAGTACCACATCTATAAAAACACAATGGAATTTTTTCCTCATGAGATTTTTGTTTGGATCTTGACCAATCTGAACATCAACAATCACGTAGGTCTACATATATAATTTACCAGTAATTTACCAGGGGTATGCATGCCTAACTAGGCCTTACAGTGGTATGCCCATTTACATGCAATTTAAAAAAATTCATTTCCAAAGTAAAATATTTATTTATTCATTCATTCTTGCTATCTCGACACTTACCTCGCCATCCTCTCGCATCGATTCACCAAACATCATAGCTTCTACCTACAACCCATTATGTGAATACCCTACAATCATGTTGGTCCATAAAACTATATAGCATTTATACATTTTGGCAACATCCTCTTGCAAAAACAACTTCATCCAATCCTCCATGGATATCCTCTGTCCAAATGTCGATTGTGACCATACATTTAATCCATTACAAAAATTATTGCAACCATTAGGTATTCTCTGTAAAGATAACCCAACCTGTCACAACGTCTAGTTGTAGGGACCATGGCCCCTTCTATATCCGCATCCTCTTTCATATGAACAACCCATTTCTCCATTTTATTGGAAAGAAGATTCACCCTTCAAATGTCTCTTATCCAACTCCTTGCACATCTTTGCCTCAACATTCCAACAGATCTGGAGAGGCCCTCACAATTCCGATAAGAGCACATGATAATTCTCATGGCCCTTCATCCCAATCTCAACCAAATACATGCCCAAATGCTTGACCTCTTCCACTCTTCAACATGGCCACTCACTACAACAATCAAAGCGCTTGAATTTCTCTCACTGAAGACTATATGTCTTCCTCAAGATCACATTCACCTTCACTCTATCCTTTATCCCATCGCTCATTTCCTTTACACTTACAAATTCTATTTCTTTGTGCAAATATTCTCTTGACCAAATTTCCTTGCTTTCAAGAATCTTAACATCATATAATAATCATCATGTCTATGAGGCATCAAGTCTTCCACAATGAGCACTTGCCGAAATTTATCAACAACCACTTATCCCTCTACATCTCATACATATTGAATTATATTAACTTAGGTATGTTATACGCTCCTTGTGCAGGCACGTATTCTCTTTACAACATCCCTACAAGCACTTATGTGGGAACCTTCATGAACCTGAACACCCATCGATACTTAAATCAAGGGTTACATTCTTGCATGCACCTTCTTCATTGCTCCAGACCTATCTATGCTTCCATGGATCTTAGATCACTCTCGTTAGAGAGTCCATGTATTCTTGAGTCATGATACCACATGAAATGAAAAATGATAAATGCTAGAGAGAAAAAATAAACCATAACATAACAATAATTTTTTTTTATCTTGGAAAACCAAAACTAGGAAAAACCAACTAATAGATCTATTAGTTCCTTGACCAAACCCAACCAAGTCAACCAACCTTCTGGCCCTGGCCAAGTGAACCTTCAATGCTCACATATTATCCCATTACAATGGACTATCACCAATCTGTTAAAGGATTTCATTACACGCAATCCATGGGCTCTAAAACCATGGATCACCAATACCATGTGCTTGAAATCACTATTTTTCACCTAACAACTTTGACTCTTTCACAGAGTCAATTTTAACCTAACAGGAAGGGCCTCACACACAGTATCAAAGATTAGATTAAAAGCTAATGCCTAGGACCCACCTACACACTTAATTGAAAATTGAATCCACAATTTATTTTAATATCCTTAAGCCTGAGAAAGACCTACAACTTAGAACTAAGTTCCATATTGCATGATAGAGAATTTTTCTATCCCTGAAACCCTTTTTCACAACCATGAAACTCTTGGAAATAACCATGAAATGACAAAAAATTATCCTTAAATGACCCAAAAACCATAAGGGAACTACATAAAGAAATCCTAAAGAAGAGAGAGAATGCAACATGAAAAGAAATAATTCACACCTATTCCAACCTCATGTCCCATGTTTTATCCATCTGTTTACTTGTAATAATCCCACCTATAAGAGGGAAAAATAATTAATAAGGATTAGATAATCTATTTTATTTACAAAAATATTGTAATATGATAAAACATAAATATATATATTTTTAATCTATAAATGTGCTTAGATGTATGATTACTTTATTTTCTAAAGGAAAATATGTGCTTAGACCTATGATTACTTTCCATTTTCCTTTACTTTATTTTCTAAAGGAAAATGGAAAGTATTTTTTATTAGTTATTTTTATTTTATTGAAAGAAAAAAGGGGAGCCTTGTGGTTATGTGTGTAAAAAAAAAACAATTAAATTTAAAAGGAATTTTAATAATAAAACCTAGATTATTAAAAAACAATGAGGGATTTTTTTTAATCAAGTGATATGGGGCATGACCAACACCGTGGTCTCACCCATGGATGGGCTGGAGGCCATGGACAAGCCCAAAGGACTTGGAAATGATGGCCATGGATGTGTGCCCAAAGGGGGTCAGGCATGGGTGGGCTACACATCTTCTTTGTGAAAAAATTATGACATCCCATGACCCTCACCCATGTACTATGCTTGCACAAAACCTAGTACCAAAACCATTTCATGAGAAACTACACTAGATCTTTTTGTAGGCCGCAGGCGCCCATAGGTTCAGCCATGGAATATTTTCATTCGTTGATCATACCATGGTTTCTACTTCTTCCACGCTAGCCCACCTTGGGAAACCGTGAGATAATCCTTTGAGTCGTTCATGGATGGGAATTCTTTCCAATGTCCTAGAAACAATCTAATATACAAATTAAAAGTAAAATAAGCCACCCTTCCCACCAATGGTTAACCCTCGAACAACCTACAAATGAAATGTTTAGTCCAATGTGTTGATATCTAGCACAATACTTTTAGTTACATATTTAAAATCATTTTTTCTAATTTGTTTCACCATGTTGTCATTTCCATTGCTCTCTAAGGATTTAATTAGTCTATAGTTATGTATTATAGATAAACCATGGTTTATATTTCCTTTAGGCATATGTATTATAGATAAACCATGGTTTATATTTCCTCTAGGCATGGTGTAGTTGAGCATCTTCTCAACCCATAATATCTATGTCATAATTAGATATTTAGTTAAACCACATGCATAAATATCTACAATAAGCTTGTCATGGATCTCTCAACTGATCTTCATTCCTAAATTTTCTCTTTTCTCATATTTGGTTCTTACATAGACTTTTATGCTTGGTATACATCATTACAAAGCCATCTTATAATTTAGAGATTATTCATGATTCACAAGTAGAATTTAATCATTGATACTACCCCTTAATAAATACTTGTGATTCAATCAACTTCTCCTGTCTCTTCATAATGAATGTTCGAACCTAGGCCAATTGGCTATGTATCATTGCACTTCCACTACACCACACTAATGTGCTTTCGATTATATTTAATAGTTTGTAGAGAAGAAAATCATGGTCAAGTATATTGGGACAAAAGAGAAGATTGCATGTATATTCACCAAACCTCTTCTGAGGGAGATCTTTGAGTATCTTCAACAAAAAATTGGAGTAGTTTCTACCCCATAGTGAATTACACAACATCAAGAACAACACCACAAGGGGAGAGTAGAGATAGAATAATTGAAGACAAGAATTTTGTAATGCTTTTCATATATGTCATGGATTTACATGAGGAAGCACCATGAAGATAAACAGGGCAGAAAAAAGACTCAAAGCTTGCAGACAGGGGGAGTATCCCCAAAGAGAAGTTACCCTTTTGTCATTGATGTCAAAGGGGGAGAGAGTAATCAGAGGCATGGAAATGGAGAGACAGAACATAGGCATGGAAATGGAGAGACATAACAAAGGCATGATTATAGGGAGAGTGATGGTCACATGGGGAGCATGAGAATAAGTGTTTCCATGCCATCAACAACGTTGCATCAAAGTGTTTCCATCAATGCCAAAGGGGGGTATTGTTGAAAGATTGAGTTGGTTTTCATTGATGTCAACCTTTGAAGCAAGTTTTATAGTGAATTATGGTAGCCCCGAAGGTATGGTCATGGAACCCATAGTTGATTGAGGAATAAATACATGAAGGTCAGTGTACCTGCAAGTAAGACTATCATATATGGATAGTACACGTCATGCTGTTTCCGGTGATAGGTGGTACACCACGTGGCTCCTTACAGTTGAGGTGATATGGCTTTGGAAAGTTGGACAACCCCCAAGAATAATCTAGAAACCCCTAGAAGGTCGACAAGAATTCAATTATTCTAGAAGCTCCTAGAAATTCATCAAGAAGTTTTCTAGTCAAAGTGGTTGCAACAAGAAGTTAATTATGGGTAAAGTAGTTGTAAAAAAGAAATTATGAGTTTATTAATTATGGGTAAAGTAGTTGTAAAAAATGAATTATGAGTTTATTAATTATGGGTAAAGTAGTTGCAGAAAGAATGTGGGTTAGCCCTAGAAGAGGGAAAATGGGTAAATCAATTACAAGATTTCCCCTAAAGGAAGAATCTTGGGAAGTATAAATAAGATATCAAGAGACTCCCATTTGCACCTATTGAAGACATTGAAGATCTATCTTGTGAAAGGCTATTGCAAGATTTTTATTGACAAATCTGAGGTAGTGCAAATATGAGGCAACAAAGGAGTGACAACAAAGTTTAGTGATTGTAGAGGAGAGAAAGGGCTTTGTGAAAAACCTTGATTTAGTTGATCCCTGCGGGTCAGACAACTAGTGTTCCACGAGACACCCCCATGGTTTGTCTAGGGCTCATGATATATTTGTGATGATTTACACTTGTGATAATGGGTATAATATCTATGTGATCAGATCTAATTGGTTGATGAGATTGATGTGACAGGTTTTACAGTGACAAGTTTTACAGTGACAAGATTGACAGAGTCTGTGGTAGTGATAGTTGGTCTCCATTTATATTTCAAGGTGGCAAGACGGGGAAATGAAAGGGGGTTTTATCCTCCTTCCAGTTGGTTTCAAAAAACTAAGGGAGTTGTAGCTTCCTTCAGGTTGGAACCTGAGAAATTAGGGGGTTGTGTTGAGCCCTTTGTTTTGATAAAATCGGTTGTGCAACCCATCAAAGATACAACCAACGAAGTGAAGAAGGATGAAAAAGGAAACACACAACAAAAATATGTTGAAACAAAACACATTCTAAATCTAGTGCAGAATTAGTTTTGGAGACAATATAGTTACAACATAATCAAGAAGAGAAGAGGGTCGATGGATTCTCAAGAGGAAAAAAGGAACCGATTGAAAGGATGATTCTCTTGAGGATGATGACTCTCTTGATGAGGATGGTTCTTTGGATGAAGATGATTCTCTTCTTGGGTTACTTTTTTGTATGTTCTCTTTAGTATTGTACTATATTGTAATGAGTGAGTGAGAGATATGGATATGCAAGAACTGGATCTATACTCCAGATCTAGACTGTAAATAGGAAGGAAAGATCCTACACTCATTGTCATCAGTTGTAGTATTATACTGAGATGTACCTATTGATATCTTATATTGAGTAGGGTGGATGTCTAATGTAAAGATGTGAATACTTATTGTCCAAACACTTCTAATATAACATAAAGATATTGGAGATCAAATTTTGAAAATGTTCTTGGTTCATCTTACTTTCTATATCTCTGAAATGTGAATTACGTGTCGTTATCCCTTCTTAATGTTCTGTATAGTTCATTTCTTCTTTATTAGTGCATGATGTGGTAAGGATATGAACTGAGTATATATCTTGTGCTATATTGGTAACAATATAGACATATTATAGATCTGTATATAATTCTTCTTAACCTTCCCTTAGCTCTTTTGTCTCGGTTTCACTTCAGGTGAGACTTATTTCCTTTCATAAAGATGAAAATGCCAATGGGCTAGACTAATTTGGTACCCTTTTGTTGGTAAATTACGTAGGACCCTGGTCTAACAAATTTGCGCCAAAAAAATGGTTTCGCTGCTGGGACCTTGATTTTACAAGGGAACCTGTAGCGAGAATGCTTCCATAGATCCACAAGTATGACATTCGGAAATGGTGGCCACCGTTACATCCAGAGAACTCACTCAGTTTTCGACACCACAACTGGTAGAGTTGATCAAAGCCTTAATCGATCGCCTAGAGAAATGGGTTCAACAAGATGAAACACAAGATGAGTATTGGAGACATGAAGGAATGTTGGAGCAGACCAAAAGAATGCAAGAAGAATACTTGAAAATCCAGGCATAAGGGAAAGTGGAGAGAATGAAGGGAAAGATCACAGAGATCTGACCAACTTTCAGAAAAGAAACCTCTCAGATGCTAGAATACAATGCCACTGTAGAACTAGAGGAACAACTCAGATTGGTTCAGTAAGCATGGGAGGTAATAATAGATTGAGCAGAGGACCTTAAAACATATTTGGAGGGAATGAAGTTAAAGGTTGAGGAACAACCCAAAGAACTTTAACAACAACTATAATATCCCCAAGGACGAGCCTTATTGTAATCATGTTTATGAATTGTAAATCATGTTTTGTAGGCTGGTGAGCCGAGTATTGATACGCTGGTAAGTCTTATGAGTTTATTAGACCAGAGATCCTAAGCGTTAAGGCCAGGAGCATGTTTTTGTATATGTAATTATGCAGAACATTAATAAAAATATGAACACCACTGCGTGCAGACCGACCACGATGAATGAGTGATGGGAGACTAAGCTTCCACATAGTGGGTAAGGGCTTGGGGGTTGAAAGGTGGAAAGAAAGGATAAGTGTTGGGCCTAGGGGCTAATCTATTGGGCTTACCTCTAGAAAAGGATAATAATTTATTATTATTATTTCTT
>JZKD02S0459572.1:292441-311343 GCA_000966675.3 Picea glauca | reverse complement strand
CATCTGAACTGTTTTTTTCCTATGCGTCTACCTCTGCATACCCATGCACAATGAAGGAAACCCTCACGGGAAAATTGTTCGCTATCCATTTTCTATTCTCCGTGAATTTTGTTGAGCTCTAGGATCGGCCTTTGCATAACGTCACAAATCTCTAAAAATAGAAAACCGTGAAACCAACCTATTTTGTTTTATTATGAAGACGAAACATCCTGGATATGGCTTGAACCATGTTGTGTCTTAGTGTGGTATGTTGTCATTTTTGGATGTCCATACTGAAATTCCTGTTGTTGTTGTCACCTGTGAGTTAACCGAATTTCTATTTTTGTTGTTGTTATCCTCAACTTGCGAGAATCGAAGTGGAAGCTGGTGGAAGAGTCGGGTGGTTAGGTCTGTGGTTGAAGAGGTAGGATGTCAGACCTGTGAGCAGCTCTTTCTCAGGTGAAGGGTCTGTTGGGAAGTGGTTCTCTCCCAGAGGGAGTCCAACACTAGCTAAAGAGCTCCGAGACTTCTTGATCCAGCCTGTTGCCTGTTAGCATTTGGTAAATTTCCTAGAGGTTGAAACAAAATAAATATACAAAGGTAACTTTATCCAACCACTTTTAAAGCTGGGATCTAGCCCTTCCAACTTCAGAGAGGGATCTCTCTATAAGATTTAGCTATGTTTCCAATTTTAGATATTAGGCTAGGTAAAGAAATAGGTCATTTTTGTTGTAAAGGTGTTTTATGAATTGGTTGAAACAATCTACACATCCATTGGGCTATGGGGTCTGTGTTTAAATAAAATATGAAATACAACCAGAAACGTGAAGGAAGACTTCCATAGGGCGAGATAATATACTCACTGGATCCTTTAGCAGCTTAAATGATGGACAGAAGAAAAGATGAGAAATATGAATTCAACTAAGAAGCAATTAAGAATTACTTAATTGAAAACACCAGAAGATAAACACTAAAATCTTTCGAGTCAAAAACAGGGTATCTAAGATAAATCCTGCAACATTCGTTACTCTTAAAGATTAGTTTTAGAAAAACAATATGATCACAAAGAAAGAATAACATTCAACTTAGAGAATAAACATCACCAGTGAATACACGCAAGAATCCTGTAAAAGTGCCTCCTTTTTATTAATGGCAGATCTCTTCAAAAATGTTACAGTCTGATAGCGTCAGGGTGTGAAGATCAACAACCCCCAATACTTCGAAAGGTGAAGTATATATAACTCAAATTACAAATGTTCCTGTCATAACTGAATCAGGACGTGCTAATTCTATTTTTAGCCTAACTAATTTAACGAATATTCTAAATTTCAAAACTGCTTGATGACTTGGTGAAACTGCACGCTAAATTTATGGGTAGACCGTTGATGAAGCCTTTGCACGAATTCATCTAACTGGACAGGTGACTGGACCAGGAGAATTCATCTGCTAATCGAGCAGATCATAGAGTTCCTCCCATCGGAGATGACTAGGCACAGTGACTTTGAGCAGTCTTCGATACACTTCGTCCATTTTTGTATACTTGGCGAATGTAGGCTTAGTGAGGAATATGTATCGAATCTCGTGTTGGATATTGATGTCCAACTGAAGGGAATCCAGGAATGCTTTGCCGGTGATGCTCCCTTGTATGCCTGCAAACTTTGAATTTTCCTTGGACACCTCAACCAATCTCTTCTTGTAATCCAGTAGTGTCATCAGTTTATCATTAATAACCTTCAGACCAGGTAGACCTTTCTTTTGGAGAGCCTCAATCTTATTGAATAACCTTTGTACCCCCTGTTACATGATCTGAACCTTTTCTTCTAGTTGAAGCATTAATCCTCTCTTGGTCAAAACTCTTTTGACCTCAAGGATGGTCTCTGTTCTATCTTCGATCTTCAGCTCTTCTAGCTCTTCTCTGGTCTTAGAATTGAGGAACTTAATGATATCATTTGCCTGTGTTGGCATCTCCCCCAATTCTACTCTGATCTTCTCGGTAGCCTGTTTGCTCCTCTTGACCAACTCATTCTGTTCAAACATAATTTGGATCATGGGCCATATCTCATTTATGGACTTTGTGATGTCTTTCCATACATTTTCTTTGACCTCAGCCAAAGTCTTCCCTGCCACTGTTTTCTTTTGGAGCTGTTGTAGCTCCTTCTTGAGCTTCTCAGTTACCTGCTTTTCTTTGGAGAGACTGGTCTGGAAGGAAGTTTTGAGTTCCTGGAGGTTCTCAACTTCCTTTTTAAGCATGTTGATCTCTGTCTCTTGCAGGTTCATATTTTCCATGGATTTGGCGAGGTCGGTTGTCCCCTCTTGTGGTGTCACTGGTGTTGCAGATGGGATTGCTGTCACTGCTGCTGTGCTTGCTCCGGAAATTGAAATGGCGCTCAATGGAATGACTTCCATTGGCTTCATTTGTTCCTTCTCTTTTAATAATCTCTCCATCTCTGCTTCCATTTCTTTGAGCTGTGCATTCTGCTCCATAAGTAGTTTGAGCATTTTGTCCTTCTCGCCTTCTTTCTCTGCTATCTCCTTCGCCTGCGAGTCTTCTGTAGGCGGGAGCTTCAGCTAGTTCCTCAAGGAGGCGATGTTTGAATTCTTCTTATTTATCATCTCCTCTACAGCTTTGACATTCGAGGGATCATAGCCAATCTTGAGGACCAACTCCTCCAAAGTCTTGATTCTATTGTCCTTCGCGAAGGACGATATCTTCTCTAGATTGAGTTGCGTTTGAGCATTGTTGAGCGACACCTGCAATTTGGCTACAGAAGCATAAGAATGCACCAATGTATGGAAAACCATCTCCCCTGTCAGTTTGTGCAGATCGATCTGATCTGCTGGGTGCATGTCCTTCGTCTGGAATTTGAAGGTGGCCCTCTTGTAATCTGTAATCACCTTGGGGTCTGGTACCTGCGCCTGGAGGAAGGCCATGTGCATCCTGCCCTTTTCTATGTCAAATGCAGACAACAACCTATGCTGTACATTCGACGTCTACTTCTGAAACTGAGAATAAGTACTGCTGGTAAGGGTTTGATTCTTTTTCTTAATCAGCTCATACTTCTCGAAAATTCTCAACTTGGGCCCAGTCTTGCCCGACTGAGTGTCCAGTGGGGAGTCTGAGGATTTCCTTGGCACTGCTGGGGTGATATCCTTATGTAGGCTTGAGCCGAAAGGTGGGATGACAGACTTGACCACTATGGTAGGCGGGGTTTCTTTCTCCCCCGTAGGGCCAGGAACTGAAATTGTCTTGGGCCTCTTGGTGTGCAACTGGAACTCTTCGGACGACACCTCCGTGACAGGTGGAGATGATTCTTGTCAAGGCTTTTTTTCCTTAGGGACCTGTGGCATGGTCGTTGGTGGCACAGTGGTCAGGGGAACCTGCTGTTTCACTTCGATCAAGGTGTCAGGCACCCACACTGTCTTATTGGCGAATTTTTCAATCTCGGGCTTGGACTCATGAACATACAGGATGTTTTTATTTTTCACCCGCATTTCTAAAATGATCCTGCATGGATCATAGTGCCATGGGAAACTCATAAAGAACTTCATGTCTTTCAACATCCTGTCAGCTTCTTCCTCGGTTCCTGGACTGTTGCAGATGAAGGAGCCAATCTGCCCCTTGATTCAAAGCTGCTTCGTTTTCTTCAATGATATGGAATGAATATCATCTGAATTCATGATCTTCCTTATGTATTCTAAAGAAAAGATTCTTACCGACACATATTTGGGTAGCTTATAGGGTGCCAACTCGCACTCGTATACTCTGATCTCGGAATGGTTTTGATACAGGTACCAATCCCCGGTCTTTGTGTTGTCCGAGAGATGCAAGATTCTCTGGACTTTGTCATTTATTCGAGGCTCGAGCCTGCTGCTCAACATTCTTACCACAGGGTGGTAAAACAGAGAATGTCTTGAAGCTATATTTTGTGGAGTTATTCTTCAACAAAGAGGTCCATGCTGTGACTGGTTGAGGCCTTCCATCTGCGTCCATTTTCTGCATGGAAAAACTAAATTTATCTGCTTGATAGAAGACAAACATGTATTACAATATAGATGAATATCTGAACATGATTTCCGTGCCAAAATTCATGAATTGATCATGAATATTATCTGCCAAGAAGGTGTTGAAATCGAACTGGGTGGTGGGCTTTTCATCATTGGAGAAAATGGATAGAAAACCCAGAATGGGCTTGTCTACCCACTGGTCGGAATAGTACCCTAACAAAGCACAAAGGGAAGAAATGACCTAGTTTCCCTTAGTGGAAAACATGGATGACGGGTAAGGGGGATTTGTGGAAGGGAATTGAGTGGAGGTGGGAAGGAAAAGCTCGAATATTTGAGATCTCTGGGGAAAATTCATCTTTTGATACAACTCTATAAGGATTTTTAGGTTGAAAGGGGATGCAGAGTCGGCACGGGGAATTTGCATCATCTGGTCTATGTCTTCGGGCGTGATGAGGAACAGGGTGTCTCCGGATGAGGAGATGACGGCTCTTTGTTCAGGAATATAGTGAGCCTGACATTTGAGCGCGAACTCGGGAAAATGGTGGATCCGGGGAAAAAGGTAAAGGGGTAAATTGGACTCCCAGAGTCCAATTTCATCGCTCTGGTCCAGGAAAACCTCCTTGAGCCATGACTGGAGATATGAGAAATCGAAATTGCATTTGGTATCTGCGATCAATCTGTCTTTGTCGACCAGTGGGATTTTGTCTAGGTGGACAGGAGGCGGGAGAGAAGGATTTTCCTCTCCTTCTGCTTGTCTGGGCTTTGGCGCCATTTCTGCGACAGTACCTACAATAAAAAAAAAATTAGTGGGGTCGACTGACTGTGGATGAAGGCGACGGGATGTAATGGAGGAGAAATCGATGAGTTTTTCTGGTGCGACGAGTGAACGACGAAAGTATGGGAAAACGGTAATCTTATTTGAAAAATGGGTCGGTTGGGCGTGGGAGACAGGTCAACTGGATAACGGATAGGTTATCCAGTAATAAATGGACAATAGGCCACTTGGGTTTGATATGGCAGGTGACGGTGGCCGAAAAATACGGACGGGTGATGTGGCGGCTAGGGATTGGAGGCAAAAGTTGTGATAAGGGGCTGGTCATGAGTGAAAGGGGGTAGGGGACTGACAACAGTTACGGGATAGGACATAACTCGGGAATAAGTGGAACAAGTGGAGCCTAGTGGAAGATGACGTTCACAAGTGATAGGGGGCTGTCAGATAGCAGATGGTGATGGGACTTTAGGACCAATAGATTTTTTCCACCTCATTCAGGGACCCGCCAGCGGGAGATTACAATTCTGGACCCCCCCCCTCGGTTAAAAGCAGATCATCCAGGGGGGTCCAAAATCCATTGTGGGCCATTGATCTGCCCGCCTGTTTCTGAGCCGTGGATCCAAGCGCACTCTTTATCACTCATTCCGGACCCCCCCCTCCATTAAAGGTAGAACGAACGGGGGGGTCCGGAATCCAATCTGGGCCGTTGATTTAAGTGCCCGTCCCTGGGCCGTCCAAATGTGCACAAATCTTATTACTGATTCCGGACCCCCCTGGCTAAAAGCAGAACGGTCGAGGGGGTCCAGAATGCTCTGTGCGTCGTAGATCTGAGCGTCATGATCTAGACCATCAAAATGTACAAGGAGCATAAATGGGGGAGCGGAAAAGCACATGTGCTGGGAAAAACTTAGGATAACTGTATTTTATGGATTTTTTCCCCAACTTTCAAATAGACACCACCAAGGGGCTTTGACCAAACTATCTTTTATGCATTCGGAACATGGTGCAATTTTGACATCAAGCTGGTTTTATTGGAATGGAACAATAAAGCAAATAACCTATGTTGTAACCTAGTTTCCTATGACAATTAACCCAGATTAAACTATTGGGTTAAGAAATTACTCTACCCTAGGGCCATCTGACCAGGATTAGACAGTCTGGTCAGATTTATTCACTAATCTAACCTAGACACTTTGGCTAAGATTAAACTGTTTAGCCAAATCATTCACTACCCTATCAACATCAAATTTAAAAAGAACTTGTCCATGCATGAAAGGTATGGCCAAGTTACTATTATTGCATGGGGCTTTTATTTCAATTCTTTTATGCCCTCTTTTTCTTTCTTTTTTCTTTTTCTTTTCTTTTCTTTTTTCTTTTTCTTTCTTTTTTCTTTTTTCTTTTTCTTTTCAAATTGTTTGAAGAATGAAAAATCATTTGTCAACAAAAATACTAGAGACAGATAATATCCCAGTCACCAGTTGATTCCCATAACTTATGGGGTGATAACAACGGCTCCACCTGGGGATGGTACTTTCCCTGTGAAGTGCTAAGAATCCTGGCTCCTGTCATTCTGAATATTTCTGCCTAGTAGCCTTCATTGGTTTTATTCTCAAAAAATGGAAAAAAAATGATCAGCAGCTTAGGGCCTTCTCTTCGGGCTTCAACCAACTGACTAATGTTCTTCACTCAGAAAATGCAAGTGAAAAATGAAACTTAAACTAGTATATACAATGGAGAGTGGAAACTCGAATCTCTACTGAGGTGGTACATAATGTTTCAGCATTCTACCATTTACAGGTGCTCCTGGCAGATCTAACCCATCAGCTTTGTTTAGCAAGAAAGCATGGTTTCCCCTGAAAGCTTGGATCATGTATGGCCCTGTCCACAGATTGTCAAATTTTCCATGCTTTCCCTTGTCTTCATTTCTGGCGTCCCATTTCAGCACCAAATCTCCTAACTCGAAATCATCTTCCTTGGTTCGTTTGTCAAAGATCTTCTTGATGTTTCCTTGGACTACCTGAGTCTTGTTGAAAACTTCTTCCCTAGTCTACTGCAAATGGATCATCTGGTTGATCCTTCTCTGTGAGTCATTTGGCTCAGCTTGTACCTCTTGGAGCAACTTCATGACAGGGAATCCTAAAGAAGTGGGGAAAACTACCTCTGTACCATAGACCAGCTGGTATGGTGAGATACCAATTGACCTTTTGGTGGTCAGCCTGTCAGCCCATAAAGCAAACACCAACTTATTGTGCCATGATTTCTTGTTTTCCTGCAATGTTTTCTTGATGATATTTACCAAATTTTTGTTTGAAGATTCCACCAACCCATTCCCCTGAGGTTAGTAGGCTATGGAATGCCCCAAACCGATGTGATACTGGTTACATAAATCTATGAGTTTCTTCGATCGAAAGGAAGCTGCATTGTCAGTTATAATCTTTCTAGGACAACCAAAACGAGACAAAATATTATTTTCAAGGAATTTGATAATAACAGAGTCAGTGGCTTGCCTTCTTGGTACTGCCTCGATCCATTTGGTAAAATAATCAGTGGCAATAAGAATCCACCAGTGCTAACCTGAAGATGGGGGGTGTATTTCTCCAATGAAGTCAAGCCCCCATTGCTGGAAAGGGGCCTCAACTGAGATCAGTTTCAGAGGTAGAGGAAGGAGTTTCATTTTTCCTTCAAACAGTTGACATTGGTGGCATGTTGTTACCTTCTGATGTACATCGAAAAACAGGGTGGGCCAATAGAATCGAGCTCTGAGTATTTTGTTGGATGTGACCTTCCAGTTCAAATGGCCACCACATTCTCCTGCATGAAACTCTTGCAACACTTTATCAACTTCATCTTTCAGTAAAAAATTTAAAAGAATGCCTGTAGGGTCTTTCCAATACAAATTTCCTTCTAGAATACATAATTTTAAGGATTTCAACTTTAAAAATCTAGCTTTAGTCTTAGTCAAACCAGGCGGAGCTTGTAGATTTTGCAAAACAAAAATAAGGTCTGCGTACCATGGAGAGTTGAGAAATACCTCTCTCACGCTTGGAGTTGCCATCTCGCCCTGTTCATCTGCCACATCTAGAAAATTAATGTCAAGAGCATGGAAGTTAGATTCAACCATTAATTTAGCAAGGCCTTGACCTTTGATTAGTTTCATGGGCTTAATCTCTATATCGTATTCTAAAATGACATCAATCCATTTTCCCCTTCTTCCATCAGGGTTGTCCTGAGTCAAGATGTCCTTTACCACTGCATTCAGAACATAAGCTATGGTGTGGGAATGGAGAATGTAGACCCTAAAGTCTTTTATGGCCTTTACCAAAGCAAAAGCTTGTTTCTCCATTATCTTGTAATTCAGAGCAACATCTCTTAATGCTTTGCTAAAGAACGCTATGGGTTGTTCATACCCTTCACTATTCTTTTGCAGTAACACCGCTGCTATAGTATGTTCGGAAGCGAAAGAAAAGAGATAGAAATATTTAGTAAAATTGAGACTGATCAAAACTAGGGCTTCTGTGAGTGCTCGTTTGACTTGTTCGAAAGACTGTCTGGACTCAGAGTCCCATTTTATTTTTACATCCTTTTTAAGCATGTTTGTAATGTTCCTGAGGAGTTCTGCCAGATTGGGAATGAATCTTCATAGAAAGTTAATCCTCCCGATAAAAGACTGTAGCTCTTTGAGGTTTCTTGGATGTTCTAAATTTTGTATGGCCTCGATTCTGCTAGGGTCTATTTTGATTCCATCTTTGGAGATGATGTGTCCTAGCAGTTTTCCTTCTTCTAACCCGAAAAGGCTCTTCTTAGGATTTAAATAAATCCCAAACCTTCTACATTTCTCAAAGACTCATCTGAGGTGTCTAAGGTGTTCATCATCGGATTGGGAGAACACAATCACATCATCTAAATAGATGACAATAAACTTACCTGATTCTTCCACGAAGGCAATATCCATAGCCCTCTGGAAAGTGGCTCCTATGTTCATCAGACCAAAAGGAATTTTCACATACATGAAAGTGCCCCATGGTGTGGTGAAAGCAGTTTTGTCTTGGTCATCCGGGTGAACTAGGACCTGATTGTAACCCGAGAAACCGTTCAACAGAGAAATCCGACTGGACCCGACCACCCTTTGCAGGATGTGGTCCATTTTCAGCAAGGGGTAATTATCTTTCAGGGAGACTTTATTCAGATTTCGGAAATCTATGTAGAGTCTGATTTCCCCAGTTTTCTTACGTGTAGGGACCAAATTAAAGACCCACTTAGAGAAACGCAACAGAACTATGATCTTGGCATCGTACATTTTCTTGATTTCCTTTTCTATCAGAGGGATCAACTTGGGATTTATCCTGCTAAGTTTCTGCCTAAATGGTTTTTGGTCTTCTTTTATTGGAATCCTGTGTTGTATGATGATGGTATCATAGGCTTTCAAATCTTCATAGCCCCAGGCAAAGACATCCGAATATTCTTTGAACAACTCAATGTATTTGAGTTTTTGCTCTGGGGGTAATGATTTAGACAGTTTGACCATCCTAGGTTTCTCTTCAGTCCCTATATTACAGTCTTCTACCTCTTGTCCATGGGCTTCGATTTTTGGTTTTTTGGCTACGTCATTAGAATCGAACAAGTCCTCTAAAGGAACTAGGCCTCTAGGTAAAACATTGCTTTTCAACTGTAAAATGTCAGCATCCAATTCGTCATCGCCTAATTCTCTTGAATCTACGGTATTTACATTGTCAATTTCAAAATAAGAACTATTTACATTTTCATATTCATTCTCTAAATCTATATTTGTACATTCAAAATCGTTTTTACACTGCAAAAAGTCTTCAATTTGATTGTCATTACCAAACACTTGCCAGTACCTGATATTGTCGGGAACTGTCGGTCTGCATTTCACCTCAACATTATATGGACGAGTCAGGTGGAAAGGAATCTTACGGGTGGCTGCTGACGTAGCCAATCCGTCTGCCAGAATATTCTATCCCCTCTGCATTACCTGCAAGTCAACTTCAGTAAAACATCTCAAGGCATCAAGAACAACATTCCTATAAGATCTAAGACGTGGGTGTTTCGCATCATACTCACCTTTAATTTGCTTGATTATCAATTCAGAGTCACCTCTTACCATTATCTGTTTAGTACCAACTTTTTTCAAAAGCTTCAGACTGAGCATCAAGGCTTCATAATCAACAATATTGTTAGTACATTGGAAATTTAATTTGTAAGAATGGTTTTCTGAATACCTGTTTCTGTGATTATGCAGCCATACTCCTGCTCCAGTTCCTTCTTTACTCATTGCTCCATCAAAGTCCATGCTCCAAAAATCTGCGGGTAACTCTTCCGTTATCACATTCTTCATCCTTGTTACCTCAGTGATTTCTTGACCTTCGTCCTGGCTAGATGTATCTTCCGCCAGCTAAGTATCTTGCTCTTCCGTGTCACCGTCGTTGTACAAAATAAAAGAATCCAGATTGAAATGTGCAAAGTAAAGGGGATAGTTGTGCGGTTTCTCTTGGCTACTGACCATGTATTTCATCAATGTTTCTCTGTATAGCCTTCTTTGTTGCCCAAAAACCGGGATAGTGGCATAAGACATATCCAACTGCAGGGTTCCTTTCAACTTCGCCCCCCAAGACCGGGATAGCAACATTCCATACTTCGGCGGGATGTCTTCAACCACCACATCCATTACCATGCTCTTCGTAGGAATCTGAACCAAGGTGATGCATAGGTCCTTGATCAAACCAATACATCTAACTTTATTTGAGTCGAATGAGTGTAAATCCTTGTATGGTCCGGTGACCTCCAGTCCCAGTTTTTCCATTACTGATTTAGGCATCAGATTGTGGGAGGCACCTGAATCCAGCATAACGTTATGCAAGATCAAATCATGTATGTTTAGACTGATGTAAAAAGGAGCGACCTCACCAGTATCATCTCGACCATCTACTTCAGGTCCGAAAAGAAGCTCGGGTTGATCATCAGTAAGGTTCACAGTGTCTGAATGATTTGTTGATCCAATGGTTAAGGCCTTCGTGCCTATGTCAGGTTCAATGGTCAGTGCTTTAATCACCTGTGAATGATAACCATCTTTGTTCATCAACTCAGTAAGTGGGATAGGGATTTTTACTTTGGCCAATTCCCCCTCCAGGCTAAAGGGTGTAGGAGCTTTACCTTGTCTTATCAATTCTGGTTTGTCCACCGCGCTCTTCTAGACGGAAGTACTTGGTGGGTCAACGGGTGAAACCTCGGGCTGTGATGGCCTTTTCAGAATGGTAAGGATTTTCTTCATGGGAGCGTCGGCATTACTCTTCTCAGGAATCTTCTCAGCAGTAGTCTTCTCAGGAGTCTTCTCGGCCGATGGCTCACAGGTCTTTTTGGTTTCGACTACCTTCTTTGTTTCAGTCGTATTTTTTGGAGAACTCCCTTCTATCTTCTTACTTCATAGATTGTACTACCGATGTACCTCCAAAATAGCATTTTTAAAGGCCTATTGTTCTGCATCTTCAATTTCTTCACTTACTTTTGTTTGATTAAGAAGAAAGAGTTCCTGCTCTTCTTGGGTAAGGAAAATAGCTTCATTGTCTTGAATGCCCATGAGATTGATATGAGTGTCTTACAATTCCTAAATCACCTCCCCCCCTTCATCAACATAATTTTCTTGCAAGGGAGGTCTGATCTGCTGATATGAACCTCTCTGTTCTCTTTGATCCATAGGATCTCTCTGTCTGATTTGAGGAGGGTTTCTCCTGAAGTTAGGATTCCGAACCTGAGGAGAAGGTGGGTTGTCTCTTGGAGGATTTCTATCTGAAAAAGTAAATCTTTTCATCATTAGTTCCACTGCTCTGGTCAAAGAATCCAATTTGGAATTCGAGGTCGACGTGGAAGGTTCTTCTTTAATTGTGACTCTCCTTTCTAACCTATGTCGTGCTCTTTTTTCCAACAAATTGGCCTCCACACTAATAGCACTTTTTTGCATGTCCTCCAGGGTGGTAGAATTTCTTTCTCTTAGTTGGTAAGACATGTCAACATCAAATCCATTAGGGAATTTAATCAATGCCATACCCTGTGGAGGTTTGATTTCAGTTGGGATTGCATTGTACAGGTTGTTGAAATGGGTGCAGTAATCTTGTACCATCTCACCTTGATTTCTTCTTATATTCTCGTATTCCGACAATATTTGGAGAGGGTTTTTCTTTACCTTCCATCTATCGAGAAAACTTCTTTAAAAAGCGACAAGTTCAAGGATTGAGATGGTAGGTAAAGCTTTGTACCATTTCTTGACGTCACCTGTCAAACTTTGGGCAAACAATCGCATTTGAACGTCAGCCTCATCAAATTCTTGCAGGTCAAAATAATCATTCATTTTGTCAACATGTTGTTGGGAGTTTAAAGTAACTATTGCATCGAACTGTGGAAGTCTAGTTTGGTAGTCTTGAGGCATAACATGGAGAGGTGCGACCAACACCAGGGGAGCGTATCTGGTTGCCATGATGAGTGGAGGAGGTGGAACGACAATCTGGATGTTCGACGAGGTAGCGACTGAAGGCAAGGACGAGGAAGGATTGGCTGACACCGAGGGAGTGCTTTGCTGATTAATAGTGGGAGATAGAACTTCAGGGGTTTGGGGTTGCAATATGGTTGGGTTGAAAATGATTTCAGTGACAAAGCTACCTGACTTGGACCTAGACAGGCTTTGACTGGAATAGGTGTCAATATCGGGGTTTTGAGGAGAGACAAGTTTTCCTAAAAAAGAAAGGGACTTATGAATGGGAATATGACTTACAAAACCTTCCGCAATGGTCTTTTTCCTGAGAAAATTCTCTGGATTGTCTGTTACTTTTGCCGATTTTGGAGCTGGATGAGATCGAGTATGGACTTTCTTGGGAGCCAGAACTCTTTTTGGTTTTTATATATATATTTTTTAGTTTTGTGAGTCTGAAAATAATATGTACAAAGTTTAATCAACCTCTAAACATTACTTTCTTCTCAAATTGAAATTTCTTTTTAGGGAAAAGAAAACATGAAATTATCAATTTTTAGTTCTTCCCCAGTGGAGTCGCCATTATGTTAACACTTGGTAAATTTCCTAGAGGTTGAAACATAAGAAATCTACAAAGGTAACTTTATCCAACCACTTTTAAAGCTGGGATCTATCCCTTCCAGCTTCAGAGAGGGATCTCTCTATAAGATTTAGCTATGTTTCCAATTTTAGATATTAGGCTAGGTAAATAAATAGGTCATTTTTGTTGTAAAGGTGTTTTATGAATTGGTTGAAACAGTCTACACATCCATTGGGCTATGGGGTCTGTGTTTAAATAAAATATGAAATACAACAAGAAACGTGAAGGAAGACTTCCACAGGGCGAGATAATATACTCACTGGATCCTTTAGTAGCTTAAATGATGGACAGAAGAAAAGATGAGAAAGATAAATTCAACTAAGAAGCAATTAAGAATTTCTTAATTGAAAACACCAGAAGATAAACACTAAAATCTTTCGAATCAGAAATAGGGTATCTAAGATAAATCCTGCAACATTCGTTACTCTTAAAGATTAGTTTCAGAAAAACAATATGATCACAAAGCAAGAATAACATTCAACTTAGAGAATAAACATCACCAGTGAATACACACAAGAATCCTGTAAAAGTGCCTCCTTTTTATTAATGGAAGATCTCTTAAAAAATGTTACACTCTGATAGCGTCAGGGTGTGAAGATCAAAAACCCCCAATACTTTGAAAGGTGAAGTATATATAAATCAAATTACAAATGTTCCTGTCATAACTGAATCAGGATGTGCTAATTTTATTTTTAGCCTAACTAATTTAACGAATCTTGTAAATTTCAAAACTGCTTGATGACTTGGTGAAACTGCATGCTAAATTTCTGGGTAGACTGTTGATGAAGCCTTTGCACGACCTCATCTGACTGGACAGGTGACTGGACCAAGACATCTCATCTGCTAATCGAGCAAATCACAGAGTTCCTCCCATCGGAGATGACTAGGCATAGTGAATTTGAGCAGTCTTTGATACACTTCGTCCATTTCTGTATACTTGGCGAATGAAGACTTAGTGAGGAATATGTATTGAATCTCATGTTGGATACTAATGTCCAACTGAAGGGCATCTAGAAATGCTTTGCCGGTGATGCTCCCTTGTATGCCTGCAAACTTTGAACTGTCCTTGGACACCTCAGCCAATCTCTTCTTGTAATCCGGAAGTGTCATCAGTTTATCATTAATAACCTTCAAACCAGGTAGACCTTTCTTTTGGAGAGCCTCAATCTTATTGAAGAACCTTTGTACCCCCTGTTCCATGATTTGAACCTTTTCTTCTAGTTGAAGCATTAATCCTCTCTTGTTCAAAACTCTTTTGACCTCAAGGATGGTCTCTATTCTATCTTTGATCTTTAGCTCTTCTAGCTCTTATCTGGTCTTAGAATTGAGGAACTTAATGATATCATTCACCTATGTTGGCATCTCCCCCAATTCTACTATGATATTCTCGGTAGCCTATTTACTCCTTTGGACCAACTCATTCTGTTCAAACATAATTTGGATCATGGGCCATATCTCATTTATGGACTTTGTGATGTCTGTCCATACATTTTCTTTGACCTCAGCCAAAGTCTTCCCTGCCACTGTTTTCTTTTGGAGCTGTTGTAGCTCCTTCTTGAGCTCCTCAGTTACCTGCTTTTATTTGGAGAGACTGGTCTGGAAGGAAGTTTTGAGTTCCTGGAGGTTCTCATCTTCCTTTTTAAGCCTGCTGATCTTTGTCTCTTGCAGGTTCATCTTTTCCATGGATTTGGCGAGGTCGGTTGTCCCCTATTGTGGTGTCACTGGTGTTGCAGATGGGATTGTTGTCACTGTTGCTGTGCTTGCTCCGGAAATCGGAATGGCGCTCAATGGAATGACTTCCATTGGCTTCATTTGTTCCTTCTCTTTTAATAATCTCTCCATCTCTGCTTCCATTTATTTGAGCTGTGCATTCTGCTCCATAAGCAGTTTGAGCATTTCGTCCTTCTCACCTTCTTTCTCTGCTATCTCCTTCGCCTGCGAGTCTTCTGTAGGTGGGAGCTTCAGCTATTTCCTCAAGGAGGCGATGTCTGCATTCTTCTTCTTTATCATCTCCTCTGCAGATTTGACGTTCGAGGGATCATAGCCGATCTTGAGGACCAGCTCCTCCAAAGTCTTGATTCCATTGTCCTTCACGAAGGACGATATCTTCTCCATCTTGAGCTGTGTTTGAGCATTGTTGAGAGACACCTGCAATTTGGCTATAGAAGCAGAAGCATGAACCAATGTATGGAAAACCATCTCCCCTGTCTATTTGTGAAGATCCATTTGATCTGCTGGGTGCACGCCCTTCGTCTGGAATTCGAAGGTGGCCCTGTTGTAATTTGTAATCACCTTGGGGTCTGGTACCTGCGCCTGGAGGAAGGCCATGTGCATACTGCCCTTTTCTATGTCAAATGCAGACAACAACCTATGCTGTGCAGTCGACGTTTGCTTCCGAATATGAGCATAAGTACTACTGGTAAGGGTCTGATTCTTTTTCTTAATCACCTCATATTTCTCGAAAATGCTCAACTTGGGCCCAGTCTTGCCTGACTGAGTGTCCAGTGGGGAGTCTGAGGATTTCCTTGGCACTGCTGGGGTGATATCCTTATGTAGGCTTGATCCAAAAGGTGGGATGACAGACTTGACCACTGTGGTAGGTGGGGTTTCTTTTTCCCCCATAGGGCCAGGAACTGAAATTGTCTTGGGCCTCTTGGTGTGTAACTGGAACTCTTCGGACGACACCTCCGTGACAGGCGGAGATGATTCTTGTCAAGGACTTTTTTCATTAGGTACCTGTGGCATGGTCATTGGTGGCACAGTGGTCAGGGGAACCTATTGTTCCACTTCGATCAAGGTGTCAGGAACCCACACTGTCTGATTGGCAAATTTTTCAATCTCGGGCTTGGACTCATGAACATACGGGATGTTTTTATTTTTCACCCGCATTTCTAAAATGAGCCTGCATGGATCATAGTTCCATGGGAAACTCATAAAGAACTTCATTTCTTTCAACATCCTGTCAGCTTCTTCCCCGGCGCCTCGACTGTTGTAGATGAAGGAGCCAATATGCCCCTTGATTCGAAGATGCTTCTTTTTATTCAATGATACGAAATGAATATCATCTTAATTCATGATCTGCCTTATGTATTCTAAAGCAAAGATTCTTACTGACACATATTTGGGCAGCTTATAGGGTGCCAACTCGCACCCGTATACTCTGATCTCGGAATGGTTTTGATACAGGTACCAATCCCCGGTCTTTGTATTGTCCGAGAGATGTAAGATTCTCTGGACTTCGTCATTTATTCGAGGCTCGGGCCTGCCACTCAGCATGCTTACCACAGGGTGGTAGAACAGATCGATGAATGCCTTGAAGCTATATTCTGTGGAGTTATGCTTCAACAAAGAGGTTCGCGCTGTGACTGGTTGAGGCCTTCCATCTGTGTCCATTTTCTGCATGGAAAAACTAAATTTATCTGCTTGATAGAAGACAAACATGTATGGAAATATAGACGAATATATGAACATGCCTTCCATGCCAAAATTCACGAACTGATCGTGAATATTATCCGCCAAGAAGTTGCTGAAATCGAACTGGGTAGAGGGATTTTCATCATTGGAGAAAATGGATAGAAAACCCAGAATGGGCTCGTCTACCCACTGGTCAAAATAGTACCCTATCAAAGCACAAAGGGAAGAAATGACCTGGTTTCCCTTAGTGGAAAACATGGATGACGGGTAAGGGGGATTTGTGGAAGGGAATTGAGCAGAGGTAGGAAGGAAAAGCTCGAATATTTGAGCTCTCTGGAGAAAAGTCATCTTTTGATACAACTCTGTAAGGATTTCCAGGTTGAAAGGGGACGCAGAGTCGGCATGGGGAATTTGTATCATCTGGTCTATGTCTTCGGGTGTGATGAGGAACAGGGTGTCTCCGGATGAGGAGATGATGGCTCTTTGTTTAGGAATATAGTGAGCCTGGCATTTGAGCACGAACTTGGGAAAATGGTAGATCTAGGGAAAAAGGTAAAGGGGTAAATTGGACTCCCAGAGTCCAATTTCATCGCTCTGGTCCAGGAAAACCTCCCTGAGCCATGACTGGAGATCTGAGAAATCAAAATTGCATTTGGTATCTACAATCAATCTGTCTTTTTCAACCAGTGGGATTTTGTCCAGGTCGACATGAGGCAGGAGAGAACGATTCTCCTCTCCTTCTGCTTGTCTGGGATTTGGCACCATTTCTGCGACAGTACCTACAATAAACAAAAAATTAGTGGGGTCGAATTACTGTGGATGAAGGCGACGGGATGTAACGAAGGAGAATTCGATGAGTTTTTATGGTGCGACGAGTGAACGACAAAAGTATGGGAAAACAGTAATCTTATTTGAAAAATGGGTTGGTTGGGCGCAGGAGATAGGTCAACTGGATAACAAATAGGTTATTCATTAATAAATGGACAACGGGCCACTTGCGGTTGAGATGGCAGGTGACGGTGGCCGAAAAATATGAACGGGTGATGTGGCAACTAGGGATTGGAGGCAAAAGTCATGATAAGGGGCTTGTCATGAGTGAAAGAGGGTAGGGGACTGACAACAGTTATGGGATAGGACATAACTGGGGAATAAGTAGAACAAGTGGAACCTAGTGGAAGATTACGTCCACAAGTGACGGGGGGCTGTCAGATAGCAGATGGTAATGGGACTTCGGGACCAATAGATTTATGCCACCTCATTCAGGGACCCGCCAGCGGGAGATTTGTTGGCAAATATTGAACAAGCAACGATGATGGTTGTTGTCATTGATGGCAACAACGGAGATGGAAGGATATGAAGGGTAAAACCCCTTGGGGGATTCAGACGTAAGAGCTCAGGAGGTACAACATTGAAGAAAACACGCGCAGCAAGAGATTACAGAGAAGAAGGAAGACAGAGATCCAGTGACCATTGGATTCCATTCAAATTTCCCGAAAGATCGACAACCGTCAGATCTGCAGAAGTTGTGAAGGAGATAAGTCATTGGATATTCGGGGATCGGGAGTTTATAATGTCCAATTCACTTGACATCAAAAACTCCGAAATCGCGATTTGATCGCAACCATTAAAGCCAAGGTGAATTCCCGACGAGATCTAGACCGTCTATTCGTGTGGACGCGTGGCAGCCTGGAGGCCCCATCGGAGAATCGGGGATCGGGACTTTGAAATGTCCAGTTCACTCGACAACGAAAACCCCGAAATCGCGATATGAAATTTCGCGATTTGATCACAACCATTAAATCAAGCAGTGATCGAGACCATCCACGTGTAAACAGGGGGCTTCATCGAAGAATCGGGAATCAGAGTTTCACGAGTCTCGTGAACAATGACAACGAAAACCCCGAAATCGCGATATGCGATTTCGCGATGTAATTGCAGCCGTTGAGCCAAGATTGCATCTGAACCGTTGATTCAACCCACGAAATCACACCACGTCAGCAAAGGGACACATGGCACAACCAGGGAATTACAGGTGTCAGGAAGATTCAACACTTCAGGCACATGAAAGTCACGAATTAGAGTGACACGTGGCAGAATCTAACACGTGTCAAACTAGTGTGACGTCAGCAGAGGCATCGATGATCGGGACCGTCCATCTGAGGGACAGGTGTCGAAGATCAAGGCACTGTCGGCATATCGAACATCGGGAAATCGGAGTTCCTGATGTTGAAGGAAACAAGAGATCGAAAGTCCCGAAATCCCGAAGGTATCGAAACCGTCCATTTGAGGGACAGGTGTCGGAAATCAGGAGTGAGTTGGCATATCGGAAATCGGGATATCGGAGATCCCGGGCACAAAGGTTCTATGCATTTCGAAATCGCGATCCGTGAAATCCCGATGAGTGGGGTACAGCTGCCAGCACAACAGCGAAGGAGGACAGAGGTGTAGTAGAGGCCAGCTGTTAGCATATGAATGGAGCATCGGGATTTGGACGATTGGGAATCATCGGGTGAATGCATTGATGCATCACAAACCCCGTAGCCCCGACGGGGTTAGGTCATGATCATGGGTAATGGTCATATGGACCATTGTGTAGCCGGATGGGGCTAAAG
>JZKD02S0459572.1:269684-284960 GCA_000966675.3 Picea glauca | reverse complement strand
GGATTAGACAGTCTGGTCAGATTTATTCACTAATCTAACCTAGACACTTTGGCTAAGATTAAATTGTTTAGCCAAATCATTCACTACCCTATCAACATCAAATTTAAAAAGAACTCAGCCATGCTTGAAAGGTATGGCCAAGTTACTATTATTGCATGGGGATTTTATTTCAATTCTTTTATGCCCTCTTTTTCTTTCTTCTTTCTTTTTTCTTTTTGTTTTCTTTTCTTTTTTCTTTTTCTTTTTCTTTTCAAATTATTTATAGAATGAAAAATCATTTGTCAACAAAAATACTAGAGACAGATAATATCCCAGTCACCAGTTGATTCCCATAACTTATGGGCTGATAAAATTGCCGAGGCCCAGAAAGGGAGGTGAAGCATTGATGGACTATGCTTATGAAGGTGTATACTCCCAGGCGGAACATACATGTGGGGAATGAGAGTTCATGAGTAGTGGGTGTAAGAAGGCATCCTGGGAAGAATCCTTTTGGTTATTTTGTGCAGTTTCCCTATAACCTCAGCCTAGTTTAGGATTCCCTTACCTTGGGTGGAGCTTGGTCCTAGCTCAGGGGTGACCCACTGCTGAGAGTGATGAGAAACGTGGTATAAGGCTGGGAGGTTCGTGGAAGGTCTGCACGTGGTTGGTGGAATTACGCTAGTAATAAAAGATAAGTGTTAATTTTGTACTTAATTTATAAGTATATGCATGTCTGTGATTCTTGCAATATTATCATGTATTCTGTTGTAATCGTGAATTACTATTAATCCCATTAAACATGCATGCTAGTCGTAATTCTGTGATTACTCTGTTTGGTTTAGTTAAATGTGTGTAATATGACTTAATTCATGTTATATATATATAAGTATGAGAATTTTGTTTTCCACACAGTACCATTTGCCCAGTCATGGGGTTGACGGTCAAGGACATTACAATATGGTATTAGAGCGAAGGTTTCAACGCTGAGCCTGAGTGGGCTGGATAAGGTGTCATTGGACCCGAAGTTTCAGGTTGAAATTGTGTTTGGAAGAACCAATTTTTGAACTTTAGAATGTTCTTGAGTGCCAAGAAGATACTTGGTTGTGTTACAAAGCTCAGTAGGTGTAGCGGTATTATTAAACTGTAGTCAGCATGGTATTTGACCACCAAGAGAGAGAGAGCTCAACAATTGAGGTGTTAGAGTTGTAGGATCTATTCGGAAGCAAAGGAAACCCTTATGGTTGTCATATCTGGAGAAGGTGTAGGAAGGTTATCCTGGAAACCTTTCGGAATTTCGGCAATCGGGATGATCCGTAAGATCTAAGTGTTAAGTGCATTTTTTTAAATACTATGAATGCTCAGCATGCTAATATACTTTTAGCGTCTAAATAAAGACTGTAATCTGGAAATGCAGCACTGTACATAATGAATATAACAGGAAATGAAAACACAGAAACAGAGGATGAAATACACTGCAGAAAAGAGAGTACAAATGTTGAATTTGTTAACAGAGTTCACCCCCTTCACTGGGCTACATCTCTGGGTCCCTCTCCAATGGAACCGATCCAATTAATCTTCAAAAACTGGTACACAATGGTTACAATAACATCTTTAGCATACTCTGAGCAGCTATGAGACAATAGTACTGTGCAGAATACTAAAAAACTACAAGTTCTGGCAAGTTTACAAAGGTTTTCAACAATAAGAAAACCACAACAGAACGTAGATGATTCTATAAGCAACAATGCTTCATCAAAATGTCTCTACAGCTGTTAAACTTCTCCTCCCCTTGCGCGCAGGCTAAATCCTCCTTTATATCACACCGACCTCTCAGCATAATAATGTTTCAATCAAATGTTGAATAGAAAAGAGGCTCCGAGTTATGGCTGAATGGGAATGATGATGTAGTTATTCTCTTAACAGAAATTATTCCCCTATTTCCTTCCCAGCTGAGCTATCAAGTAGAAAAAAAAACCCTGTCGTGGCCAAATCTCTGTTAGAATAACAATACTCATCAATGATCAGTTAAGTGGGAGGTTATGCTTGGCATAGACTCGGCGGCATACAAGGAAATAGAAATAACAACCAAACCAATGGGCCTACTCATGCTTGCCAATCGTTATAATGGATATCACTGCCTGCCAATCATTCAATGGTTATTTTTAATGTTTCCCATAATTGTTTTCCACATGTTATAACTCTGTTCTGAACAGATGGACTTCCCATTTTTCTTTATTAAATGGTTATATGCCACAACCTAGAAGTTCCTAGCTAAACTGGATGGTACTCCGCCAAAAGCTCTGCCAAAACGAGTCAATGAACTCGCACACAAGCGTGTTTCCCATTGCCACGAAACCACCCTTCAAAACAATATAAACCATGCACAAACGGATATTGCACACTCATAGAACCGATACATGTACCAGAACCTTGCTATATATAGCAATGTATGGAACGCACTATGTGATAGCCATAAGGGATGTGGATTCTCGCACTATGTGAACCGTTTGCATAGTTTAAACCTTTTTAAAAACACATTGCAACATTCCCATATATCATATGTATGATATATTAACATAGCATAATGCACCATGTGTGGCAAGCAATATAAAAAGGCTTAGTATCGTAAAGAGCTTAGCATGTGAAGAGCGAAGTATACCCATAACCATTGTACCATTGGATCATATAACTTGAGGATGCAAAATCCATTTGGATCATTCCTCCCCATTGGAGAGATTTTGGACCACCAAAAGCCTGAATTATTCAGCAAGTAAGTGAGGGTACAACTCCCTCACTTTTCCAATCTCCATCCATCTTGCTTTGCTAGGATGCATAACTTTAAGCCCCACTCGAAGGTACTCAACATTCCCCCTTCGTGAAGTCCTTACATTTTTGTCAAGAATGACATCATCCTGCAACTCATTCATATATTCAGGTGCCATATCATCAATTGAAGGAATCTGCATGTTAGTTTCCTCATCCATGATCATAGGAGGCTCATACAATCTAAGATTCTCAACATTGACAGTTGAATAGATTTGCATGTATGGAGGTAAATTCAAGCAAAAAGCATTAGTACCAATCTTTTTCAAGATCTCAAAAGGACCATACCTTCACCTTTCATTCGTTCTTTGGTGATATGTAACTAGACTCGGTCTCCAACCTAGAATTGATGATCAACTCGATGCTTGTCATGCCTAGCCTTGTACTTTGCCTGGCTCTTCTCCAACTGTTCTTGAACTGCCTGTTGCACCGCTTGGATTCTCTGAATGAACTTTAAAGCTTTATCTGCCTCATCATGTCCACCCACTGCATCTTTTCCAAAAGAAACGTCCATAGGTGTTTTTGGCAGATAACCAAAACAAGTTTCAAAAGGAGATTTATTCGTGGAAGAATGAACTGCATGGTTGTAAGCATGTTGTATGTACTGCAACTGTTCGTCCCAAAGTTTAGGATGTTTACTACAATATCCTCTGAGCATCTGAACCACTATCATGTTCACTACCTCTGTTTGCCCATGAGTCTGTGGATGAAAAGTTGTACTTTTCTTCAGTTTAGTATCCATAAGCTCCCATAATGTTGACCAAAATTCCCCCAAGAACCGGGAATCCCGATCCGATACAATAGACATGGGTAGCCCAAAATGTACCCAAACATTCTGAAAGAAAAGATGAGTTGTTTTTTCAGCAGTTATCTGTTTGGTACATGGCATCAAGATACACATTTTGCTGAATCTATCCACAACAACATATAGGTAATCATGCCCTTTCCTCGACATAGGTAGTCCTCCTACAAAGTCCATAGAAATTCTTTCCCAAGGACAAGAAGAAACTGGAAGAGGTGTGTACAAACCCAATTTCCTATTTATGGGCTTACTTGTTGCACACATAACACATCCTCGTATGTATTTAGCTACAGTTTCTTGCATTTGAGGCCAATAACAATGATTCTGCAATACTGACAACGTTTTACTTACTCCAAAATGCCCTGCAATCAATGAACTATGTGCTTCTCGGATCACATGTACTCTCTCTTTTTCTAGAATACAAAGTTTACCAAGATGATACAAGAGTTGATTATGCACATAATAGTTCTCTTCCTGTCTACCATGTATTAGTGATGCATATAATTTTTTAAAGTCTTTATCTTCCGCATATTGTTCAATATAATTTTCATGTGTTAATGAACTGTTCTGAAGAATGATTGAAGCGTTTGTAGGTGGCCTCGATAACATGTCTGCTACCTTATTATGAATCCCTTTTTTGTATTTAATTACAAGATGAAACTGTTGTAAAAATCCCATCCATCTTAAATGTCTATTTTGTTGTACTTTAGTTTGAGATTGTAAATACTGAAGTGGTTGATGATCAATATGTATAATTGTTTCTTTACCCATGATATAATGTTTCCACTTCTTCACACTCTGAAATAAAGCATATAATTCTTTATCATAAGTCAGATAGTTACTCACCGTAGAAGAGAATGTCTCCGAATGGTAACAGACAGGCTTCTTCCCCTGCATCAACACAGCTCCCATGGAAAAACCGCTTGCGTCTGTTTCGATTTCGAAAGGCTGTTGTAAATCTGGCAACACCGACACTGGAGCTAAACTAATCTTCTCCTTTAAAATGTCAAAGGATCGCTGGTGTTTACCTCCCCATTGAAAAATTGCTTTAACGCTGGTTAATGCATGCAAAGGAGCAGCGATAGCAGAAAACCCAGCAATAAACTTACGCCAATACTGTACAGTACCCAGAAAGCTTCTAATTTCTGTAACATTAGTAGGCCGTGGCCAATTTACTATAACAGAAATTTTGGCTGGGTCCACTTGCAGGTGGCCTCCACCAACTATATGGCCGAGACATATCAAAGAGGTTTTAGCAAACTTGCACTTAGACAGCTTTACGTACAATTCCTCTTTCCTCAGTACATCTAATATTTTCTTTACATGCAAAACATGCTTGTCCCAAGTTTTTCTAAACACCAGAATGTCATCCAAGTATACGATAACAAAATCATCAATAAATAGATGAAAAACATCATTCATGACCCGCATAAAAGTAGCAAGTGCGTTGCATAGCCCGAAAGGCATTACAAGCCATTCATACAAACCCTGTTTCATTTTAAAAGATGTTTTCCAAGCATCATTCTCAGCTACATGGATTTGATGATACCCACTACGCAGATCTAGTTTTGTAAAGTAAATTGCATGTTTTAATTGATCCAACAAATCATCAATGCGGGGAAGAGGATACCTGTTCTTAATGGTGATTTTGTTAAGGGCCCTGTAGTCAATGCACATGCGCCAAGACCCGTCCTTCTTTTGAACCAAGACTATCAGAGAGCCATAAGGAGAAGTACTTGGCCGAATGAGCCCCTTCTCAATCAGCTCCTGAACTTGCTTCTTGATTTCCTCATTCTGCATAACAGACATCCGGTACATGGCTATGTTCGGGAGTGGCACATCCTGCTGCAACTGTATCTCATGCTGAATCTCTCTCTTTGGTGGTAACCCCTTTGGATCATGAAACAGATCATCATACTCAGAAATGATTTCAATTAGTTTAAATTTATGTTTAGGATCACACCCTTCAAAAGATTGAGAGATTTCATCATTCTTTACCTTAACCATCATTAACACAAAATTCTTACTAGCATTTACCAGCCTCTTCATTTGTCCTGCAGAAACTATTGCTAGATTTGTTTTTTTCTTATGTGCTCGTACAATATATTCCACATCATCTTTAAAGAGATGATATTTGTTCTACTCTCTATAAAAGACTACTTTCCGGTCATACAAATAAGGACTCCCAAGTAAAATTCCACAAATGTCAAGTGGCACTACATCTAGTTCTACCTCATCCATGAACTTTCCAGTAATTGCAAACTTCAATACACATTTCCTAGTGACTTGCAATTGTGTATCATTAGTAACCCAACCAAGAGGATAGGGTTTTTCATGAGGTTTAGTGACTAAATGTAACTTTTTAACCACTTCTTCTGATATCAGATTTACTTGTGATCCACTATCAAATAATGTATCAATCTTTGTGTGATTTGCTATGATTCAAACATGAAACAGTGCACTTCTAGCTTTATCATTATTCCTAGAAGTAGATGGCAGATTTGTACTTGCACAAGAACTTGCTTTTGCATCAATGGAAAGTGAAATACCTTTATTCTTACCCTGAATTCCAATAGCTGTAACCTTTGTTTCATCACCTGAGTCGGATCCCAAGTCTTGAATAACTGCTACAGTAGCTTTTGATTTGCCTTTATCTTTGTTTCCTCCGTATCTCTTTGGCCTTAACTCCAGATGAAGCTTCCAACACTTAGAGACATCATGTCCCTTATGACAATGCGAACATGTAGGCTTTTCACCCTCTTTCTTAATAGTATCCATCTTCTTTTTCCCCTTATCTTTACCTTTCGATTTGCTGTCAAACTTAGCTGATTTCTTCACAAAAGTATCATTAGCATGCTTTCCCCTAGCTTCTATATGTGTGGCTTGAACACATACATCATCTAAGTTGTTGGGGTTAAACATCAATAAAGTATGTCTCAAATAAGAATGCATGCCACCAATGTACTTAAGAAGAGTCTCATGCATATCTAATGAAACATTCAATGCAATAGCCCTCTTTCTGAATTCATGAGTATAATCTTGAATATTTTGTCCTTTAGCTTGTCTAAACATTTGCCAACTCATGGTTAATTGTTTTCTATGACCTAAAGGATAAAACTTCTTTCTCAAAACCTCAATGAAATCAGTCCAAACTGAAATGATTTTACCATTCTTTTGAAGATCCTGCTGAACTTTGCTCTCCCACCAAGTAAGAGCCATCCCACTCATTCGTAAAGTGGCCAGTTGGATTCTAGAAGGGTCATCATTGATGCCCTGCACCCTGCAATAAACTTCAAGCTACTTAATCCAATTGTCTAGTTTTTCAGCATCTAAGTCTCCATTATAGATAGGTAACTCAAATTTCACATCTAGCTTGAAATATGGCATATTAGCATTATTCAAATGAGAAGTATGAGAAGAAGAGGATTTATTAGCATCAATAGAATCACCATCACCTACGCCTTTACCCTTCTCTTCTTTCTTTCCTTCTGCATCTCTGGACAAAGTTTCATCTTCCTTCTTCTTCTTTCCTGCACGTTCTTCGAAAAGCATTTCCACCATAGTTTTCATGCTGATAAAGGCCTATAGAAACTCTATATCAGTGATAATAGATTTCTCTCATTCCCCATGTCCTTCTTCTTCCCCTCGTGGAGAAGACATGATTTTTGGGAATGTTTTCCTTGAACTAGTCTCAGGGTCGCCTTCAACTAATTCTCCTTCACCGAGCTGAGATTTTGACCTGGTAAGCATTCATAGTCTTGCACTACATTAAACCAAGCTCTAATACCAAATGATGCAAATGGATTTTCCATCCTCAAGTTATATGATCCAATGGTACAATGGTTATGGGTATACTTCACTCTTCACATGCTAATCTCTTTACGATACTAAGCCTTTTTATATTGCTTGCCACACATGGTGCATTATGCTATGTTAATATATCATACATATGATATATGGGAACGTTGCAATGTGTTTTTAAAAAGGTTTAAACTATGAAAACGGTTCACATAGTGCGAGACTCCACATCCCTTATGGCTATCACATAGTGCGTTCCATACATTGCTATATATAGCAAGGTTCCGGTACATGTATCGGTTCTATGAGTGTGAAATATCCGTTTGTGCATGGTTTATACTATTTTGAAGGGTGGTTTCGTGGAAATGGGAAACACGCTTGTGTGCGGGTTCATTGACTCATTTTGGTAGAGCTTTTGGCGGAGTACCATCCAGTTTAGATGGGAACTTCTAGGTTGTGGAATTAAACCATTTAATAAATAAAAATGGGAAGTCCATCTGTTCAGAACAGAGTTATAACATGTGGAAAACAGTTATGGGAAACATTAAAAAGGACCATTGAATGATTGGCGGGCAGTGATATCCATTATAACGATTGGCAAGCATGAGTAGGCCCGTTGGTTCGGTTGTTATTGCTATTTCCGTGTATGCCGCTGAGTATATGCCAAGAATAACCTCCCACTTAACTAATCATTGATGAGTATGGTATCAGAGCAAAGGTTTCAATGCTGAGCCTGAGTGGACTGGATAAGTTGTCATTGGACCCGAAGTTTCAGGTTGAAATTGTGTTTGGAAGAACCAATTTTTGAACTTTAGAACATTCTTGAGTGCCAAGAAGATACTTGGCCGTGTTACAAAGCTCAGTAGGTGAGGCGGTATTATTAAACTGTAGTCAGCATGGTATTTGGCCACCAAGAGAGAGAGAGAGCTCAACAATTGAGGTGTTAGAGCTGTAGGATCTGTTCGGAAGCAAAGGAAACCCTTATGGCTGTCATATCTGGAGAAGGTGTAGGAAGGTTATCCTGGAAACCTTTCAGAATTTCGGCAATCAGGAGAAATGAGATGTGATGATGTACGAAATCCCAATGCCCGAAACCCCAAAATCCCAAGGAATATATACACCATAGATATTAGGAAAAGAACTTGACCATTGTATCAAGCAGAGGAGTAAATCGCAATTTCGGAATTTCGACAATCGGGAGAAGTGGGATGTGATAATGCACAAACTCCCGAAATGAAAAGTTTTGAAAAGAAAAGTGAATGTGGTAGGACCTGATGACATCTACGAAGGTGACGTGGACCCCCCTAAGTGTGCCACGTGCCACCATTTAATTGATGACATCTGTATTACGTGGGTCGAGAGGGTAAAGTAAATCGGAATTTCGGATGTCGGAAGATTGGGAAGAAGTAAGTGTGGGGACTCCCGAGGCCCGAGGTCCCGAGATCCAAAGTTTCGAAGTCCTGAGGTTCGAGGTCTTGAAGTCCCAAAAACTTCAAGTATAGAGAGACCACAGTGGGTTTCATCCATTGGTTGTTGTGTAGACGTGGACTGTTGATCCACCCAATTTCGTGAGTTCGGCAATCGGAACCCTGAGAAAAGTCTAGTGTGTGCCTTGAAATATCTGATGGTCAAACTCTCAAGTAGAACCTAGTGTTCTAGCATTTGGTCATGACCTATGATCACATGGGTTGGGGTCTAAAGAAGAGGGGGCTATCACCCAAAATTTACAAAGCTAAGCAGAGCTCAAAATATTTGTGAAATCGAAACATTTTCTTACTCGCGTTGGTTTATGAATGTTGTAGTTTTATTAAGGGTTTAAGGCCTGACAAACTTCGATTGACTGCATGTTGTGTGTGCAGAGTTCAACAAGTGTTAGGACAACCATGAATCGAAACCGAGTATAGAAATGGAAGAAGTGCAGATTGCCTCCAATTCAGAGAACGAAAGAGAAGGAAGGGATGTTAACTTGAGAGTTGAAGGATCGAACTCCAATGGGAACGGAAGAGAATTGGATAAGGAAGGGCATATGATGAAAATCATTGAAAGATTGCAGAAAGATGCCCAGGCTCACCGAGACGATAGTCGAAATCTCATGAGGGTTAGGGATCAACAGAGTGAATTCAACTTAAAGATGTTGAAGAGCCTGGAAAGAATAGAAAGGAAATTGGAAAAGGAGAGTGACACAAGAAAAACAGGGAGTCGGGCCCCTTAGAGAAAAAGAAGATCTAGGAGTGGTAGAAGACATCATTTTCGCTCCCCAAAGCATTCCGGTAAGGAAGCACGCAATAGTTCAAGCCCATTCCCTACCAGAAAACACCAAAGATCTGGAGTGGATGAATTGAAAGGGGAGATGAACAAGATTAAGCCTACTACATTTGATGGAGAACATAAGAAGGAGGAAGATGTCAAAACATGGTTGCTTGGCATGAGGAAATATTTCCAACTGTAAAATTATTCCTCTCATGCAGAAGGAAGAATTGCGATGTGTCAACTAAAAGGAAAATCATCCATGTGGTGGGATCAACTTGTGCAAGTGTATCACATTAGAGAGAAAGATATCACTTGGAAGAATTCAAGAGGTATTTCGAGAGGAAATACCTGACTAAAAGATACTATGACAAAAATATGAAGGAGTTCTTTGAACTCAAGCTGGGCAACATGACCATTGATGAATACGAATGAAGGTTTTTGGAATTATTGAAGTATGTTCCATTCATCAAAGATGAGGCTGTCAAGATTCAGAGGTATCTGAGTGGACTGCGACCTCCCATTGGTGAAAAGATTTAGTATGATGATCCTAAGACTATGGAAGAAACAATAAGAAGAGAGAAATGTCTATATGAACAACAAAGAGAAAATCCTACCTTTCGGAAGGCTTGGGATGACCATAAGAAGTTTAAGAAAGAACAGAGGAAGAAGGGAAACAAACATTCCTTTTTTAGAAATAGTCCTCAAGGAAAACCATCATTTAGAGAGCCGAGAATGGTTGAAGTGGGGGAACAAAGGCTAAGACAGACGCCCATTCAATGTTGGGGTTGTAAAGAGAACCACAAGTACATAGTTTGTTCCCATAAAAATGGCAAAGCAAGAGCTATCCATAATGTTCAACAAGCTGAAACAGTGGAGGACATGGGCAATAGAATGCCAAGGATCTATGCGGCCTTGGACAACAAGAAAGTGTAATTTCAGTCGCACATGATTGAAGTGGAAGGTATGATTAACAACCAATCGTTTATTAGTTTAATTGAGCCAGGAGCTAGCCATAGTTATGTAGATCCTAGGGTGGTGGAAAGTTTGCATTTATCAAGAAGCAAATATGAAAAGTCTTGGTTAGTGAAGTTGGCTACATGAACCAAGAGGAAAGTCATTGAGTTGGTTAAGTCCTGTCCTGTGGACATGAAGGGATTGAGCATGAATGCTGAATTGAATATTCTTCCTTTCGGCTCTTATGACTGTTTAATTGGGATGGACTGGTTGGACCAACACCATGCCCTCCTGGACTATCGTAACAAGGAATTTACTTGCCTGGATGAGGAGGGAAATCAGAAAATAGTCCAAGGAATTCCCAAAGCTGTGATTGTTAGAGAAATCTCAACAATGCAGCTGATAAAGTGCTATAGGAAAGGCTATCAATTGTTTGCAGCCCATGTGGAGGAAGCATCCAGAGATGAAGTCTCAAATATTGGAGACCATGCGGTACTAACAAAGTTTGAAGATGTATTTCAGGAGGTACCTAAACTACCTCCAAAGAGAGATATTGATTTCTCTATAAATTTGATACATGGAGCAACTCCAGTGTCAAAAGATCCTTATAGAATGAGTACGCCAGAGCTGAAAGAGTTGCAATTGCAGCTGGAAGAGCTTCTAAAGAAGGGGTACATTCACCCAATCCTATCACCTTGGGGTGCCCCGGTCCTATTCGTGAAGAAGAAGGATGAGATGTTGAGGTTGTGCATTGATTTCAGATAGTTGAACAAAGTAACTGTCAAGAACAAGTATCCTCTACCGAGGATTGACAATCTTTTCAATCAATTGAAAGGTGCGGAAATATTTTCAAAGATAGATCTCAAATCGAGATATCACCAGGTAAAAATAAAGGATGAAGACATCAGCAAGACTTCCTTTAGAAAAAAGTATGGTCATTACGAGTTCACAGTGGTACCGTTTGGGCTGTCGAATGCACCTACTATTTTTATGTGCTTGATGAATGGTGTATTCAAGGATTATCTAAACAAGTTTGTGATAGTCTTCCTGGATGACATTCTGGTGTGTTCCAAGTCATAGGAAGAGCATGAACAACACCTGGGGATGGTGCTGCAAGTGTTGAGAGAACACCAACTGTATGCCAAGTTGAGTAAATGCTCGTTTTATCAAAGATAGATCCATTAGTTGGGGCACATTATTTTAGAAGAAGGGATCATCGTGGATCTTGAGAAGGTTGAGGCCATTAGAGAATGGTTAGTGCCAAAAAATGTGGTGGAAGTTAGATCATTTATGGGTCTAGCGGGATATTATAGAAGGTTTATCGCAGGGTTCTCAAAGATAGCTCACCCTATCACTTCCTTGCAAAGGAAGGAGAAAAAGTTTCAGTGGACTGAAGAGTGTGAGAAAAGTTTCCAACGATTGAAGAAGCTGTTAACGAATGCCCCAATATTGAGGATTGCAAATCCAAATGTGGATTTTGTGGTGTGCACAGATGTGTGTAAAGAAGGGTTGGGAGGAGTTCTTAGTCAGAATGGATTCGTAATCTGTTATGAGTCTAGGAAGATGAAAGAGCATGAAAAGAATTATGCCACTCACGATTTGGAGTTGGCAGCAATCATTCACGCTCTGAGAAAATGGAGACATTACCTCATGGGAAGGAGATTTGAATTGAGAACAGACCACAACAGTCTGAAATTCTTGTTTGACCAATCTACCTTAAATGCCAGACAGAGTAGGTGGCTGGAGTTTCTGTGTGAATATAACTTTGATATCAAGCATATCAAAGGGAAGGAAAACAAGGTGGCCGATGCACTCGGTAGAGAGTTGCACAACTTACATGCTTCAACCATTAGCAAGTACATGAATGATATTAAGGATAGAATTTTGGAAGCTGCAAATGCAGATTTGCAGTACAGAGACTTGGTAGCAAAGCTACAATAGAGTGAGAGACCATAGAAAGAGGAAAATTACACCTTGGAAGCTGATGGAATACTTCTGTACAAAAACAAAGTGTATATACCCAATGTCCAGGATTTGAAACTTGAGATTCTAAGAGAAATGCATAACATGACTTATGTTGGGCACCCTGGATATCAAAATACTATGGCAGCAGTCAAGAGCCATTACTTTTGGCTAGGTATGAAGAAATAGATCCCTGAATATATCGCTAGATGTATGGAATGCCATAAGGTTAAATCTGAGCACAAGCACCCAACATGGTTGCTACAACCTTGCCCATTCTTGAATGGAAGTGGGAAGTGGTGAAAATGGATTTTATTACAGGATTGCCTAGAATAGGCAAGCTACATGATTCGATCATGGTAGTGGTGCACAAGCTTACAAAAGTTGCCCATTTTATTCCACTGAAAACTACTCAAAAGGAAGCAGATGTTGCTGATATTTTCATGAAGGAAGTGGCACGATTGCACGGAATTCCTAAAACAATTGTGTCTAATAGAGACCCAAAATTCACCTCAAATTTCTAGAAAGGATTGTTCAAAGGATTCATAACAAATATGAACTTTAGTATAGCTTATCATCTTGAGTCTGATGGATAGATAGAGAGGGTGAACAGAGTGATAGAAGACATATTGAGAATGTATGTGATGGACAAACCATCAAAATGGGAAGACTACCTACACTTGGTAGAATTCACTTACAACAATGGGTATCAAGCATTATTGAAGATGATCCCATTTGAAGCACTTTAGGGCAAAAAGTGCAATACTCCAGTAAGCTGGGATAATCCAGCTGAAAGGGTAGTAATTGGGCCAGAGTTTCTCAAGAAAATGGAAGAATAAATGCTTAAAATTAAGCAGAATTTAAAATCTGCCTAAGATAGGCAGAAAATTTATGCTGACAAAAACAAAACCCATAGAGAATTCAAAGTGGGTGATCATGTTTTCCTGAAAGTAAAAGCTAATAGAAGTTCCCTGAAGTTGGGAAACTATGCCAAGTTGGCAGCCATATTTTGTGGGCCATTTGAAATCCTAGAAAGGATTGAGCCAGTTTCATATATGCTTGCATTACCTGCATTCATGACTGTACATAATGTGTTTCATGTTTCATTGCTTAAGAAATATATACCTGATGCTAACCATGTTATCGATTGGAATGTGATTCAGGTGGAGCAGGAAGGTATCCTGCAAGTGCATCATGTGCACATATTGAACAGGAAAAGAAAACAGCTATGAAATCGAGCTATAGGGCTTGTAAAGGTCCAGTGGACCTGGTACAGTCCTAAGGACATGACATGGGAGCATGAGGATTCTATGCGGGCAGAATACCCACATATTTTTGAAGATTTTGGAAATCTTATTGATGTTGTGTGAAAGTTGCACTGAGGACGGTGCAAAAATAAGGGGAGGGGATTGTAATATCCCCAAGGAAGAGCCCTATTGTAATCATGTTTATGAGTTGTAAATCATGTTTTGTAGGTTGGTGACCTAAGTATTGATAAGCTGGTAAGGCTTATGATTTTATTAGGCCGGAGAGCCTAAGTGTTAAGGCCAGGAGACTGTTTTTGTATATGTAATTATGTAGAACGTTAATAAAAATATGAACACTGCTACGTGTAGATTGACCACGATGAATGAGTGATGGGGGACTAAGCTTCCACATAGTGGGTAAGGGATTGGGGGTTGAAAGGTGGAAAGAAAGGCTAAGTGTTGGGCCTAAAGGATAATCTAGGGGGCTTACCTCTAGAAAGGGATAATAATTTATTATTATTATTTCTTTAAAACTAAGGTGGACAACTTTGAGTGTTTTCCTAAGTTCCTGGAGAGGAACGCATACTGATGGAGCGCATACAACTTCATGGGTAACATGTGTCGGCCCAAGCACATGCAGTTAAAAGCTGTAGAAGTCAGCCTTGGGGGAGGGGGGTTTCGCTCCTCATTTTGTCATCCTTCGCCTGAGTTCGTAGGGGATCTGGGGCGTCTGAACCATTTTTTGCCTATGTGTCTGCCTCTGCATACCCGCGCACAGTGAAGGAAACCCTCACGGGAAGATTTTTTGCTATCCATTTTCCATTCTCCATGAATTCTGTTGAGCTCTGGGATTGACCTTTGCATAACTTCACGCATCTCTAAAAACAAAAAACCATGAAACCAACCTTTGTTGTTTTATTGTGAAGATGAAACATCCTGGATATGGCCTGAACCGTGTTGTGTCTTAGTGTGGTCTGTTGCCATTTTTGGATGTCCATACCCAAATTCATGTTGTTATTGTCACTCGTGAGTTAACCTAATTGTTATTGTTGTTGTTGTTATCCTCACCTTGTAGGAATCGAAGTGGAAGCTGGTGGAAGAGTCAGGTAGTTAGGCCCATGGTTGATGAGGTAGGTTGTCAGGCCTGTGAGCATCTCTTTCCCAAGTGAAGGGTCTATTGGGAAGTGGTTTTCTTCCAAAGAGAGTCCATCACCAGCTACGGAGCTCTGAGACTTACTGATCCAACCTGTTGCTGAGGCCTAGAAAGGGAGGCAAAGCACTGATGGACTATGTTTGTGAAGGTGTATACTCCCAGGTGGTACAGACATGTGGGAAATGAGAGTCTGTGAGCATAGATGATTTTAGGGGCTAAATTTCGCACATGGGATAATTTTCCATGGTTTTTTCAAAAATGAGATTCGCTATTTTAAAAATAATTCGCCCAAATTCTATAGGATAAAA
>JZKD02S0459572.1:257714-269634 GCA_000966675.3 Picea glauca | reverse complement strand
GAATATTTTTACAAAAATATCGCCAAACATTTATAGTTGGCATATGAAGGATTAGTAAGATTTGCCAAGGTTTCTACATTTTAAAATAAATTTCCATCCTTAAAATCATCCATGTCTGTGAGTAGTGGGCGTAAGAAGGCATCCTGGGAAGAATCCTTTCGGTTATTTTGTGCAGTTTCCCTATAACCTCATCCTAGTTTAAGATTCCCTTACCTTGGGTGGAGCTTGGTCCCATCTCGGGCGTGACCCACTGCTAAGAGTGATGAGCAGCGTGGTCTAAGGCTGGGAGGTTCGTGGAAGGTCTGCACATGGTTGGTGGAATTACGCCAGTAATAAAAGATAAGTGTTAATTTTGTACTTAATTTATAAGTATATGCATGTCTGTGATTCTTGCAATATTATCATGTATTCCGATGTAATCATGAATTGCTGTTAATCCCATTAAAAATGCATGTTAGTCGTAATTCTGTGATTAGTCTATTTGGTTTAGTTAAATGTGTGTAATATGACTTAATTCATGTTATATATATATAAGTATGAGAATGTTGTTTTCCGCATAGTACTGTTTGCTCGGTCGTGGGGTTGACGGTCAGGGATGTTACAACAACTAGAATGACTTGTCCTAGAAGGAAATGATGCCAAAGCCTTGTTGCAAAGAAAGACTATCGAATGTACCACCATATTCAAGGAAGTCAGTGACTGGATGGGTGTTATAACCTGCCACAACTAGGCACATAAATACTTGCACACCAGAATCCAGACACTCAATGAAGAAGTGGCTAAAACACACAATCCTCTGGAGAAACAAGCAAAATTCGATGAAATAAAACAAGAAGACAATTCTCCGAATGCTCTTTTTGAAGTTCAAATAGTAACAAAGAAGGAACTCAGAGCCTTCAGTAAAATCGTTCAAACTGCATACCTGCAGATGCATCAAGTTGAGACATTAGCATATGTATAATATAATTCTCTCATTGCATCCAATCCAAAGTAATTCATCCTCGACACAACACAACAATTTGTTGCAAAAGCTTCATATCTTGCCAGAAAATGGCAAGATAAACTTGAACAGTTCTAGGAGGTCAAAGAAAAATCACTTGAACTAGTGCCATATTTGGGCCCTTCATTTGAAGGATCCAAAGTGGAAGAAATTAAAACCCCCAAAGGACAATAGGTCAAATCAAAGAGCACAAAGAACCAAAGAGCACAAAGAACCAAAGAGCACAAAGAACCAAAGACTTGAATCAAGGCGATTCAAGGATTGTGGTTGAGGCTTGTTGGGTCCTTCGTTTTGATAAAAGAGGTTGTGCAACCCATCAAAGAGACAACCGACCTGTTGAGGGGTCCTAAATCCCTTTAACGCAACAATAGGAACCAAACCTGCCACTAAGGCCCAATTAGACTCTGTAATGTTTAATGGTGGAATAGTTCTCCAGATCTTGCGATCTGGTCAATTAATCGATGGGATTTATGTAGTGATTGATAGGATGTCTTCTTGTGAAAATTCCTCCTCCGGTTAGAGCATTCTCTTTTTGTATTTTCTCTTATAGGTGGGACCGATACAAGATAAATGATGGTATAAACCGATTGGGTAACAAAGGAAAAATAACTTAACTAATGAAGAAGGTTGAGTTCGGGATAACCCTTATGCTCAAGCATGTAGACAATGACTCTTGCACGTACAACAAGACTAGTACTAATACGTTAACCTATTGGTGTTCCAATTATTGATTGATGAATATCAGAAGAAAACATACATGCAATAAATGATGGAAAGAAAAATAGTTTCCTTAATTCTAATCATAAATCAAATATTAACACAATGATTTACTTTTCATCATTAAATACAAGAACTATAAAAATATTGAATCAGATAACTTATCAATAGATTCAGAGACTCTTACTCATTACAACATCCATTTATGATATCAAATCAGAAATAATTCTTCTTCAGATCCAATCACACATGCTTTTGATGAAAAACACAAACTTGTCCTGGTCCTAAATAGGACTTCTCAATTAAGGTAGCTCTAAAATATTTCTTTACAAATCCAAAAAAGAGGGCCTTTGCGAAAACCATCGACCCTCTCTAAAAGGTCAATCCTCTTATTTATAACATATTATCAACTAAAAATAACTATCAAAAGTGCATCTAAGTAAAACATAAAATCGCCACATGGCGCTTTCATCTCTCAGTATACTAAGAGTCATCGAATGATCTCACTTGAGTGGATGACTCTTCTCATACTCTGACCATTTGACGAATAGTTCATCACACGTGTTGGTGTACAGAAACCTATGTTGGTCCATCGGGGTGGAAAGGATCTCCTTTATCTCCAATGTATGTGCCCAATATTTGACTACTTTAGCACTCAACTGTTGTATCACTGTCCGAGCCTTGATCGAGTGCTCCATGAACTTTTGTACTTGTCCTAATGCCATGTTCGCCACCTTTTCTATCTATGCATCCCACTATGAGTCTTGTTTGGCATGTAATTTGACTATGTCATGCAAGTCCACAAGGTCATCGAGTGTGCCGAATTCTGGGAGGTCGATGTCTCTCATCACCCGGTTGAACTTGGTAAAGATTTCTCCCCAATGTGGGAGTGCCATCTTGGACCCTGTGCTTTACTATGTATAACCAAAGGCCAGAGGATGGATGAAAACCTTCTTCGTTGCTATCTTAATGACAGGTTCCGACCTCGGGGCATATTCCAATTGTTTTGTGACCCTTGGAGAAGAGACTTCGCCTACCTTTGGTTCTTTCAGCTTCGGTGCCCTTGATGATCATCTAGTGGTTGGATTTCTTGGCGGAATTGTTCTTGCAACTTAAAATAAAATTTCAAAGACTGTGTAAAAACAAAAAACTGGATAACAATACATAAATTATAACCATGTAAAATTTACTGACTCAGATACATACCTCTAAACCTTGTTAAAACCTGGTTATTTTGATAATCACGGAGTTGATACAGCCTTCAAGTCGCTTGTCTTGCTCCTTCAGATGCCCCAGAATTCTCTTATGCTCAGAATGATTTCGTTTACAACGACTTAAGAGAATTTAAACAGGGAAGAACTTATCGTGTCGCATCAGCCATTCAATTCATGTTATGAGTGAAATTTTAACGAATCTTCCGTCAAATATCTATAACTTAAATTCACCGTGGGTTAACAACGAAGGAACGGGTGGTGATGTGGTCTATCGATGATTTTAGAAGGCTATTTTGATTGGCGCACGAGTAAGCAACTAATGCAAGATTTGGTATTAATTATCTCCTTAAATGCTCAAAATTTGATTGTATCTAATGCCAAAACATCCCATCGTGTATCTCTCACAGTGGGTGGATAGGAGATAGGGGATCGGGGATGTGCTATGAATGTTTTCGTTGATGTCCCCCTACAAAAATCTTCGACGCCAATCGATCTTAACATGTAGTGATAACATGGAAAAACTAACTAGGAGGCGTGACTAGGACCTAAGGAACAAAAAAAAATGAATCAGGATAAGAATATACCATACAACCCTCCTACCTAGTGGAGACAAGTGGCGTTGGGGACCAATGACTCAAATTAGCGTGTATTAATCAGAATTGGGACTTTCCTTAAGTTATTCATTCCAAAACAAGCCTTAGCTTGTCGATGTTGAAAAATTGTCTAGGGTCGTTGATCGGCGATAAATCTATCAAGTGTCTTATTCTAATTAGCTCCCTCGAAAAAGTATCGATGCCGAAAACGCATCGGGGATTGGCTATCGGGAATAAATTTTAGCACGGTCAAAAAAAAAATTGCGATCCTTCTAGGTTTTCCCTGATTCCGATAAGCGCATCAGGCATCAACTATCGACGATATATTTATGTTCTTTGTTAACGTCTGTCATCCCCATATTTTTCCAATGCCGATGGGGAATCAACTACCGACGATATATTTATGTGAAAACTTAACGCAAACCAAAACTCCCTTTTGCTGATGCCGATGAAGATTGACACTCGACGACTATTGTTTCTGAATGGTTCTTTTACTTGAATTCTTTCCGATGCTGAAACTGAGTGCGTTGGGTGCAGTGTTTGGATGTCGATTTTTAATTTTGGTGTTAAATTATTTTAGTCATGGGGTTTCACAAGTTCAAACAAACCTGAATAGGCGATGAGAAATAGGAAAACTAAGCAAAGACAAAACATTTCTCAAATATGAAATCGAATCAGACAGTGCAGAAGATAATGTGGTACCCAAAAAGTAAGAAAATTGATAAGGCATTTTAGGGTGTGTTGAGTGTTCAACAAATGGTGACTTACTGGGCGAATGAAGAATCTTTGTTCCTACCTCAGGCTCCGTTGATGAAAAATTCGGTTATAATTGGTTTTATCAAAGCCTCTTTTATCCTTGCATTTGAATTTCCCTGGTTGATGCATCTTGGCCTGCCTGTGGGGTTTTCAACCTTTATTCCACCTTCATTTCCTGTAATCCTGACTAACGCACCCTTTGACAAGAGTCATGTAAATCATTCACTATCCCTAGGCCCTTTATCTATCCTTATTCACTTTCTATGGTGTATCTCTAATGCCAGCGAGCATCCATATCCCCAACGAAGTCACCCCAACATCACAGACCTTGATCCGCTGCCAACGAGCATCCATAGCCCCAGTGGAGATATCTGCATACCCTCTTCTACTATGCACTCATTTGATATAGTTGATTTTATTTCTGCAGAATCCCCTGAGCGAGTGGGAGAGGAGGACGTCTGTTATTTGCAAAAAGAGATGGTTAAGGTGATTTTTTTGCTAGCTCTGTATTTGAGGTACATGTATCCCTTTCCATCTTACCATCTTTACCTTAAGGTTTCACCATACCACTAGGTAGACAATTCATTATTTTTCCAAGGTTTTCCATCTACAGGTTAGATAAAAAACCCTTTAAAATAACTGCATGCATCCCAACGCTTCCTGTGTTGTATGTGAGCGATGAGTCAGGAACAAAGTTTGTCATATCACATGAATTGAGGTCAACCACTACCTTGCTAAACACAATATTCAAAGAGTATAAATACTATAGAAAGAAACAAAAACAAAATGTGTTCCACAATCGACCTACCCTACAACAAAACATCATGAAAACACACACACACACACACACACAAAAGTTTTTTTTTTCCTTTTTTTTCTTTTTTTTTTAATGAAAATATTGTTTTAGCGCTTGGGCATTCACCGGGAGGGCGTCAGGTTCCCCCCTCAAATTATGTGACTGATACATGCCTACCGAAATCTTCTTGTCCACCTGGAAAGGTTCGAGCCATAGATTCTGAAACTTAGAATGTTTTCCTTTTAGCTCATTTGATCTGTCCCATTTTAGGACTAAGTCTCCCACTTCAAAATTCTTCTCTTTAGCCTTATGCTTATCAAACCACCTTTTAACTATCTATTGATGAGCTATGAACTTTGATTTTTCTTTCTCCCTTTCTTCTTCCAACATGAGAAGGGTATCAATTCTTTGTTGTATGACTGAAGAGGGTTGTCCTCTCGAATCCTGAGCAAGTTGAAGAGTTGGAAGATATAGCCCGTTCGGGAGAATCACTTCTTGTCCATATACCAGAAAGTATGGGGAATTCCCTATGGCTTCCTTGGGTGTTACTCTATTATCCCATAAGGCATTATGGATTGAATTGTTCCAATTCCTTTGATTGTCCGCAACTTTTTTCTTTAATATCCTCACTAGGTTCTTATTGGTTGATTTCGCCATTCCATTCCCCTATGGATAGTAGTTTGCAGAGTATCTAATTATGATTCCTTTGTCTATAGAAAACTCTGTTAATAAGGTGGAATAAAATTAAGTTGCATTATCAAAAATAAGGACAGAAGGCGCACTGAACCTTGTGATCAGTTGTTTTTCTATGAATTGGATCACCATCTTTTCATTTACATGCGTCAGAGGGATGGCCTATGCCCATTTCATGAAATAGTCTATGGCGGTTAATATGTATCTATGTTTTTTTGAAGAACTCGGTGTAATTTATCCTATGATATCCAACCCCCCATTGATCGAAAGGCCTGGAAACGACCATAGGTTGGAGTGGAACATCTTCTCTCTTTTCCCTCCCCATGCTTATTTGACAAGTTTTACAGTTTCTAGTATAGGTGTGAGCGTCCCTGAACAGAGTAGGCCAATAATAGCTAGCTCTTAGTATTTTATGAGCAGTGGTGTTTCCTACGAAATGTCCACCTACAGGACCATCATGGATCTCCTTTATAACTTTGTCTGCATCTTCATGTTTGAGACATCTTAAAAGTACCCCATCATAATTAAAATGAAAGAGAACCGAATTTATGAGGTGATATTGCGTTGATTTTAACTTGAGGGCTCTCCTTTCCCTAGGATTTAGGTTTTCTGGGAAAGTTCCATGATGAAGGAGATAATTCATTTTCTCATACCAAGACTCTTGCCCTGGGGAGATGTATGAAGCTTCACCACACCACAATGCTAATTAATTCTCCTATCTGGGATCCTCATTTACTTGGTCCTGGGGTTCAACTGCTATTTTTCATAACCCTTGTCCTTTAACCAGTTTAGCAAGTTTTATATCTAGATCATATCCTTGGACCACTGCCATCCAGTTTCCAATTCTTTCCCCCATCTTTTGTTGAGTTACTAGGGATCGAACCACAGGGTGAGGCACGATGACTTTGGTATGGTTCTTAAGGATGTAAGATCTGAAGTGTTTCACTTCCTTGTATACCACATAATCATGTTTTCTATAACAGTGTAATTCGGTTCGACCCCTTGGAGATTAGTTCTCATGAATGATACTGAGGCCTCATTGTTTTCATCATCCTTCTGAGTCAATATTGCAGCTAACGATTGGTCGCAGGCAAAAGTATAGAGGAAGAAATATTTTCTAAAATTGGGCCTTTGCAACTCTGAGGCATGAAATATTGCAGTCTTAATATTTCTGAAATCCCTTTTCCATTCATTGTCCCACTTAAATTAAACATCTTTGTAGATCATTTTTTGTAAGGGTTTGATAGTTTCAGCGAAATCAGGGGTGAATTTTCTTACAAAATTGTTTTTCTCGAAGAACAATTACATATCCTTTTTGTTGTGAGTTAATGGAAGCTGAGTGTTGGAACTTAACCAAGTTTTGAGGACCCTTGGTCATGTTTGACCATTTTGGGACTTTGACAGGATATTGAAGGCAGAGCACAAGTCAGAGTGGAGATCATGGGATCTCGACCCCATTTTAGGGATTTTTGGGTTTTGGGCTTATGTAATGGGTATGGGGATGTCAGACCATGGGTTTACCCATGCTTAGGCCTATTTTGTAATGAATAAATAGAAGTCTAGGCAATGCAAGAAGTAGTGACTAGTTAGTGTGAGTCATTGTTGCTAAGTGAAAAAGTAGATCTATGTGATTTGGCTTTGTGTGCACCGTGTGAGACTCACAAGGCTAAGTGAAAGTGACTATAAAATATTGTGTAAGGCTCTGTGCCTAGATCTACTCAGGGAAGGAGGATATAGCGAGGTGCGTAGATCTCCTGTATTCTACAGAGTTGATTTGGAGGCTTTGTGCATGTAAGAAGATTGAAAGAATCTAGTAAAGAAGATGAAGATTTGGTGGAAGTATCCCTAGGGAGGGGGTGAACCATGTATATCCCGTGTTGTGAATGCTTTGTGCTTTATGATTTCTCTCTTATTTATGTGATTCAATGCTTAGCATGTTGTTAGATGATAGATGAATTTGATATGATAGCTTAGTGTTGAATAATGTGAACGAATGATAGATCTGATTTCTGTTGGTATTCTTAGTGCTTGAATCTATTGGATATGTGTGAATGTTGCGCTAATCTGTTGTTAGGGTTTAGCTGTGTTGTGAACTAAGGATGAATATTAATGAACTGTAATTACTAAGTGCTCTGTTAAGGTGTTACAATCATAGATCTGTGTCCTAGCTAAGGTTGCAGACATTTGAGTCCTGCAACCACCCATGCCTCTACCTCAGGTGAGACTTCATCTTCTTCACAAGTTTTGTTGAAAGGGTCGGTAGTTGGGGTTTTATTGGTACATTGTTGTAGCATTGAACCCCGGGTCTGCCCCTGTGCCAACAAATGGTTTCATTGCTGGGACCTAAAAATGTGGTTGCTGGGAACTGAGGAAGAAGAAGCTATGTGCGAAGATCGGGACCTGAAACTATGATTGCTGGGAACTAAGGAAGAAGAAGCTCTGTGCGAAGATCTGACCTGAAACTGTGAAAGATCCATGCATAGATCTATTTTCCTGGTGCACAGTACTCTACTTGGATTGTGAAACTATGTGCTAAGAAGAGAAGTCTGATCTGAAGAAAAGAGGTAAGATCTTGAATCTTTATGCTCTGAGAAAGGTAAGAATAGTGAAAAGTTTTAGATCTAGAAGATTTGTGCTCTGCTGAAAATAAGATTAGTGGAAATTTTTGTTTCAAGAATATGGATCTAGGTATGTTTGATAAATTTTGTCCTATCCTGAAAACTAGGGCACAGCTAGAAGAAAGAAGATTTTATATGAGTATATCTGATAAGAATAGTGAAAGATATGTTATTCCTATGCATAGAAAAAATGTTTGGACTAACAAATGGATGCATGATCCTAGAAGGAATTTTTCGGAGGTTAGCTACCATGATCCTAGTGTGCAGTATAGGAAAGGCTGGGGATCATTTAAGAGAAATAGAGGATTAACTCTTTGTTAAAGTTTCAGAAGACCAAGACATCTTGCTAAGGAATTCCCTGGTAGAAGACCCAATTGTCTTTGTTGTAAAGCTATGGATCATGAAGTTCTGGATTTCCCTAGAATGATTTCTAAGGTTGAAAGAATGAATAGGAGACAAGAAAAACCCAAGGAAGGTCAAGAAACTAATATCATGGAAGAACCCCTGAAAGAATCATAAATTGTACTATTGCAAATGAAAGAAACCTTGAATGATCACAAAAACATCAAATTTCCAGAGATCTTCAAAGAAAAATAATGCATAGAAACAAGAATAAGAGACTTTGACATTGACTGCATTCTAGATGAGGAAACACAGGTGAATATTATGACAGAAAGAAATTGGCAAATTTTAGGAAAGCCTACCATGATTCTTTCATTGGGAGGAATAGGATTATTTAGAGGAAAGTTGATAACCCTATGTGGAAGACTTACCCAGATATCTATGAGTGCTCATGTAACCTCGACAGAAGAATATTTTGAGGTTGTTAAATTTATTGAGAACAGCGCCCCATTTTCTATGTTACTAGGAAAACCTTGGATCGAAAAGGATCAAGCCAGAAGAAAAGAAGAGGAATTCTTAGAGCAGAAGAAGCAAGAATTAAAAGATTTCATGGCTAGGAGGATTGCACATTTGATTGAAGAACAAGAGAACAGGTCGAAGTTATTTAGAACTAGAAACTTGGATGTCAAAGTTGAAAGGACACATGAGGACTCGAGACACCTATCTGTATAGGAAAGTAGAGCACCTACACCAGATAGAGAAGAAGTATTTCCCTTGAACCCTAGTAAAGACCATCAACAATGCGAAGTTAGTATGCCTAGAGAAGATCAGAATCAAAATAGAAAGAGGAATATCAAGATGAAGATCACCAGAAAGAAGGCTAGAAAGATTAATAAGAAGAAAGAAAAGATAGAAAAGTTACAGAAAGTTCCGTAAGGAACTGCGCAGAAGGAAGGATTCCAGAATCTGAACTTCATCGGGATACCAGTATAGCACATCATGGAACTTTTCCATGGCGAATCAATATGACCGTTGAAGGCATTATAACCACTAGTCAGACGAACCAAATGGTTAGAACAACAGTTATGTCAAAAAATCTCACCATCAGACCGTTGGACCGTGTTTTAACGGACAAGAAATGCATTAATGAAGGCTTCTTGCCCATTGGAAAGATTTGTTACCTAGTTGTCTACTTATTCCATCAAGCCTTGCACCGAGAACACTTTTTCCACCTTTGATTATCTGAGCTCAAAGATTAGTTGATTTTGCGTAGTGATCATCGATCTATCGCCATCCATCCTGTTGCATTGAGTAGTTGCTCTTCAACCCAAGATAGTCATCCACGAGCATTTATGTCCAAAGAACTTATCATAGTCAAAGAGTCTGTAAAGGAGATACTCATCAACCTCATGACTGAAAAGGTAATGTCTGTGGGCATACAAGCTTCATCGACAAGAGGAGTGCAAGCCTCCCCGTCGACTACTCACGGATCCAGACCATCCCGACCTGCAACTAAGAAAAGAACCAAGCATAGATATGAATTGGTGAATGTGAATTTATTACCGTCCATCCTACCCAAGTACATCTCACCCCTGGCCGGTGTAGTGAGTTGTGACAGTGTCCCGAGGGACTTCGACTAAATCGTCATCATTGCGTATCTCCCGAAGGGGATATGCGCAGTTAGACCACAGCTAGAGAGGATTCTGACCTTGAAGATTAGCAACTATAACTTGGGGGACTGTAAGAGATATGGAATGCTCACACCTCACAAATATTTGACCAAGACGAAGGGAAAGAAGACTGATCAGGGGATCAAATTTTGCTCAAAAATTCACAGTGCTCGGAATCACTTCAAATCAAACGAGAGCGTAGGCAGAGATTGTTGGAAGAACCACAGTGTTAATGACATCATGTCGTCGACGTTTCAGATCCATAACAGGATCCATCATTAGGAAAAAAAAGTCATTGCGAGCCCAATGCAACTCATTTGGGTTCAAATGGATGTCGGGAGCGAGAGATATCGCATTCTGTTCAAAATGGAAAACATGCAAAAAAAAGGGATGTTGACTGTACAGTCTGTACGGACGATGATGTGGCAGGTCGTACGCTGACATGGCAGGCCATACACTAACGTGGAAGACAGTTATTGGACATTTGGCATGTGACATGGTTTGTTGGCAGTGAATGGGATGGCGACACATGGCCCAATCAAAGGCTGCCACGTGTCACCTGTTTGTTGGTTAAAATCTTTGCACTCAGCAGGAGTCGACCCCGTGAGCTCCAGGGCAGGGTAAAGCTTTGGGAAAGGCCGCCCAACCAGCGCACCCACACATGTTAATTGTTATATATATGTGTTGGAATGTATTTAACATTGTATAAATGAATGTTGGGTCATGGACCGGGTCGGGGCTAAGCCCCGACCCATGGTTATATGTTATATAACCGGAGCTATGGCGATTAGACCCACCGTAACATATGTTATAACTGTTTGTATACGCGCGGTTTGGTATGACATGTGACCAACATATATATGCGCACGGGTTTAAACATTACGGTTATCAAAGGTTTTAAAACTTAAGCTATGTTGTGTTATAGCGCGGGGTCATGTGACGACCATGTGCCCATGGGCCTTGGTAGTTAAGGCTGGTGTGTAACTGTTTGATAGTTTGGACCGGTTGTGCAGTTGCACCCGATGCCAATTTTTTACACTTTAAATTGTGTGTGGGCTAGGTTGAGCCAAGAGAGGTGCGTTTTGTAGATGCAGAGACAACAAGCTTGAAGGGGAGACTTCCAGGAATCCTATCTACTTCATTGTTTTGGCCAAACGAGGTGCCGAAAAAGCCAAGATAGGGGTTTTTGGACGTTCTGAAGCCATTGGAGCAGTCTATTTGGCATTTTGAGCATTTTAAAGCACATTTTTGAGCACTTTGAGCAAATAATACAAATGATCCATTGGAAACTGGACCAAGAGATGTAGCCCAAGAGAGGGGTGAACTCCTTTATCATTTGTTGTGTTATGTGTTTTATGTTCATTGATTATGCTACTATTTATATGCATCTTGAATGAGTAAATCCGATTAAATTTGTGTTGCAAAGTTGATCCATTTGCATTTTAACACATAAATTTAACTTGCAAATATTTTCAAGAATACAAGTCTTCTTCATTTTTAGATCAAGTTGGTATCAGAGCA
>JZKD02S0459572.1:240125-251002 GCA_000966675.3 Picea glauca | reverse complement strand
TGACGTGCCACATACCACCAGAAACAACATGATGTATACTATCCATCCATGGGTTTTGTATCTGCATGTGCATTTTCCTTCATGTCCAAATAACTTCATCAATCTTGTGGTCCAATACCCATGACTAGGGTTGACGTCAATGACAACAACCAATCTTCCAACAAAGCCAAGTACAAGACGAGACATGACAAGCATCATGTTGATCATAGTTTCCAAGTTGGAGATGAAGTTTGTCTTTACATCAGTAAGGAGAGTCTTAAAGGAGAAGGTAAAAAATTGAAACCGATTCGATATGGTCCTTTCAAGATTATTGACAAGATTGGTAACAATGCCTTTCGTTTAGATTTGCCTCCTTATATGAAAATGTATGCAGTTGTTAATGTTGAGAATTTGAAATGGTATGAGCCTTCGTTGATTGATGATTAAGGAGAGCATATGCAGATTCCTTCTATAGATGATTTTTCCCCAGAATATCTTACAGAACTACATGAAGACACCATCCTTGATAGGAGAATGCGAACTTCAAAACGAGGAAATGTGGAGTATCTTCGAGTTGGTCTTAAAGGTACAAATGCAAGAAAATCCAAGTGGATTGAGGTTGGAAGAGTGAGGTAACTATACCCTCATCTTCAAATAGACTGAAAATAGTCTTTTGGAGGTCCAAAAGCATTCCAATGGGGAGGTGTGATCAGGGGATCAAATTTTGCTCAAAAATTCAAAGTGCCTAGAATCGCTTCAAATCAAATGAGAGAATAGGCCTCGTCGTTGTGAACCCAACGCAACTCATTTGGGTTCAAACGGACGTCGGGAGCGAGAGATATCATGTTTTGTTCAAAATGGCAAACAAGGAAAAAAAAGGGATGCCAACTATACAGTCTGTACAGTCCGTACGAATGATGACATGGAAAGTTGTACGATGACATGGTAGGCCATACATTGATGTGGTAGACAGTTATTGGACAATTGGCATGTGACATGGTTTTTTGGAAGTGAATGGGATGTCGACATGTGGCCCCATCAAAGGCCACCACGTGTCACCTATTTGTTGGTTAAAATCTTTGCACTCAGCAGGAGTCGACCCCGTGACCTCTAGGGCAGGGTAAAGCTTTGGGAAAGGTCGCCCAACCGATGCACCCGCACATGTTACTTGTTATATATATTAATTGCAATGTATTTAACATTGTATAAATGAATGTTGGGGCATGGACCAGGCCAGGGCTATGCCTCAGCCCATGGTTATATGTTATATTGCATGTGACCGGAGCTACGGTAGTTAGACCCATTGTAACATATGTTATAACCGTTTGTATATGCGCGGTTTGGTATGACATGTGACCAACATATATATGTGCATGGGTTTAAACACTACGATTATCAACGGTTTTAAGACTTAAGCCGTGTTGTGTTATAGCGCGCGGTCATGTGACGACCATGTGCCCACGGGCCTTGGTAGTTAAGGTCGACGGATAACTATTCGACAATTTGGACCGGTTGTGCGGTTACGCTCGGTGCCAATTTTTTACGTTTTAAATTGCGTGTGGGCTAGGTTGAGCCAAGAGAGGTGCGTTTTGTAGATGCAGAGACAACAAGCTTGAAGGGGAGACTTCCAGGAAGCCTATCTACTTCATTTTTTTGGCCAAACGAGGAGCCGAAAAAGCCCAGCTAGGGGTTTTTGGACATTTTGAAGCCATTGGAGCAGTCTATTTGGCATTTTGAGCATTGTAAAGCACATTTTTGAGAACTTTGAGCAAATAATACAAATGATCCATTGGAAGATGGACCAGGAGATGTAGCCCAAGAGAAGGGTGAACTCCTTTATCATTTGCTGTGTTATGTGTTTTTTGTTCGTTGATTATGCTGCTATTTATATGCATCTTGAATGAGTAAATACTATTAAATTTGTGTTGCAAATTTGATCCATTTGCATTTTAACACATAAATTTAACTTGCAAATATTTTCAAGAATACAAGTCTTCTTCATTTTTAGATCAAAGAGGAAGATCATCCCTCAGTTGTGGACCATGAACCTCATGTAGTTCACCCTTTAGAATGTAATGAATATTCCACATTTTGGAAGGCACCAGGAGGTTAACGCCTCTGTTAGGCTCCTACTATCATGCTTCCACGGTGGCTATCTACGGTTCGAAAGACATATCACTTTTAATCTGGCATTGATCCAGAGGATCACCGGACTGAGCATGCAGGGACCTAACCCACAAGACTTCTACCCAAGAAAAGTTGCAGACCGCACCTTGGCACAAATGATTAAAGAAACATATGATGATGTTGAGAAGGGGACGTGAGGCTACAAGGTAGGATCCATCCAAAATGGCACAGTTCTCCTAGCATGCCAATTAATTGCATGAAATCTAGTAAGAAAGAACAGACCCATGCATGTTACAGGGTTTGTCGTTGACCTCACTGGGAAATGCATGGAAGGCCTACAGATGAATTGGATGAAGTACCTAGTTAACCATCTCAAACTGGATTGTCGCGAAGTTCAAGATCAGGGCTATGAGTTTCACTTCAGTTGGCTCCTGATCCTCATCACGTTTACTTCTTGAGAGATTCCAGAAGGTACGACCTTCCCTGAGATCAAGCCATTCGAGTCGCTCACTGTAAAGTTCACCATGCTCTGGTATTCGAGCGATATGGGAAAGAAGTGGTAGTCAAACACATTATTTCATACCTAGTACCTGCAACTTAGGAGGGCTATCGAGTCCTTCCCTCATATGACGCCGAACACCCTGGACAAGTTCAGGCCTCTTATGAATTTCCACGTAGATAGGCATTTTATTTATATTACTATGCACGCCAATGAAAGAAAATAAGAACTTCAGTACTACTACAAGCTCACTATAGAGGACTTGGAAGAAGTCATTAAAGACTGGCCTGCAGAACTCCTTATCCCTGCTGACCCCGCAGAGCTATCTAACTCGGACCTCATTGGAAACCTGGTGGTTACTCATGAAGAGTATGATGCCCCAAGTAGTAGTAGGAAGAAAAAGAAGCAACATATATAGGAAGTACATAGCACATCAAAAGAGACTGCATATGAGTTACCTAGCAGAGGAGGTGATGACGAAGTGAACAAAGAGGAAAAAGAACAAGAAGAAGATAAGTAAGGTGAAGTAACACCAACACAAAACCTCCCTGATGACACCGATCCATCTAAGAAAAGGAAGGTCTCCCCCAAGAAACATTCATCATGGAAGAAGTCCAAATCCAATAAACCAAAGATGCAGAATGTACTCACGGTCGACAACTTTGACTTCATTATTTCATCTTTAGGAGATGCCTCAAAAGATATTTTACAAAGAAACAAATAAAAACAAGAATCCATGTACGAAAGAATTGAAGTAGAACTAAGAGGTGTACATCAATCCCTTTATTCGAGCCGTGCAGTGTCCACTACACCCCTTCCCTCAGAAGAACCAGAGTTGGGAGATGAGCCTGCTCAACTTCGCAGACTGGCTGATGCAATTGAAGCAATCCTTTATAGAGAACAATCTAAGAAAGAATAGGCCACAGCAGCCCTGAAACAAGCACATGAGGAAGTTATAGATCAACACAGGATTCTGCAACAGGAGAAGGGAACTCTTCAAGCAAAGTTCGAAGAAGAGAGAGCGCAGATCCAGCAAGAGAAAAAAAAGATGTTCATAGAGCATTTCGAAGTAAAATAAGCAGTAAACAGAGCACTTCGCTTTGTGACGGGCTTGGATCAAAAGGAGGAAGAACCAGTAGAACACTAAGTAGCGCAGCCCGCAGAAATCATCCAACAACTTCAGCAGAGAATCACAGATCTGGAGCTAAGAACAATGCCCAATATTTCGTAGGATGTGCGAGATCAAAGAGAAGCGACTGCTCGAGGCACAAGTTGAAAGAATCAAGGGCCTTGCAATGGAATGTGAAAAAATGAGTGATCACAGTGCCCAAACTTATGAGAAACTCACTGAGGATCCTAAAATTAAGAAACTGGAGTCATAACTACAAGAGGCGAAGAAGCAAGTAGAAATAGTACAGGCGTAGTTGAAGCCCCTATTACCCATTGAGAGAATGAAGTGATCCCAATAATAGTGCACTACCCAGAAGTAGGTCCACACCATTTAGAGTAGATACATGGAAGTAACTTAGAGGCTCCAACCAATATAGGACGAGTCTTACCAACTATTTGCAGAGATCGAAGGCCGAGGAGAAGAACTGGAGCAAGTCATCACTACAGCTGAACAATGCTTAGAGGGACCTGTCAACGAAGCAATAATCCAAGAGTTCACTGAGCAGGAGGTCGTGGCACAAAAATAGGTCGAAGCCACTCAAGACAAGCTCGAGGAGTTTGAGGTAGAGTTACCTAGAGCAGAATGACTCGGGACGCGTCACAGGTGAGTGTTGGGGGCCTGTTGACCCTTGACTAAGTTTTGAGGACCCTTGGTCATTTTTGACCATTTTGGGATTTTGATAGGCTGTCGAAGGCGGAGATCGCAAGATCTCAGCCCCTTTTTATGGATTTTTGGGTTTTGGGATTATGTAATGGGTATGGGGATGTCGTCCCATGGGTTTACCCATGCTTAGGCCTATTTGGTAATGAATAAATAGAATTCTAGGCGATGTAAGAAGTAGTGAGTAGTCATTGTGAGCCATTGTTGCTAAGTGAAAAAGTAGATCTGTGTGATTTAGCTTTGTGCACACCATGTGAGACTCGCAAGGCTAAGTGCAAGCGACTGTAAAAGACTATGTAAGGCTCTGTGCCTAGATCTACTCGGGGAAGGAGGATTTGGTGAGGTGCGCATATCTCTTTACTTTTGCGGAGTTGATTTGGAGGCTTTGTGCATGTAAGAAGATTGAAATAAGCTAATAAAGAAGATGAAGATTTGGTGGATGTAGCCCCAGGGAGGGGGTGAACCACATATATCCTGTGTTGTGAATGCTTTGTGCTTTATGATTGCTCTCTTGTTTATGTGATTCAATGCTTAGTACATTGTTAGATGATAGATGAATTTGATATGATAGCTTAGTATTGAATAATGTGAACGAATTATAGATCTAATCTCTGTTGGCATGCTTAGTTCTTGAATCTATTGGATCTGTGTGAATGTTGCATTGATCTGTTGTTAAGGTTTAGCTGCGCTATGAACTAACGTTGAATATTAACGAACTGTAATTACTAAGTGCTCTGTTAAGGTGTTACAATAACATATCTATGTCCCAGCTAAGGTTTCAGACATCTGATTCCTACAACCACCCCTGCCTCTACCTCGGGTGATAATTCATCTGCTTCGCAGGTGTTGCCGAAAGGGCTGGTAGTTGGAGTTTTGTTGGTGCGTTGTTGTAGTGTTGAACCCTGGGTCTACCCCTGTGCCAACTATGAGATATATCCTTAATCCTTTCTGGGTCTATGTGAATCCCTGCTTGAGATATAATATGACCTAGAAATTTACCTTCCTCGACACCAAAGATAGTTTTCTTAGGGTTTAAGGAGATACCGTATTTCTTGCACCTTTCAAAAATCTAGGTTAAGTGTTGGATGTGATGTTCTATGTTCTTTGAATACAAAGTTACGTCATCCAAATAGACTACTACACACTTGTTGATTAGTCCCCCAAACCCTACATTCATGGCCCTTTGGAAGGTCACCCCCGCATTGATTAACCCAAAAGGCATACGTTTATAAGCGAAGATTCCCTACTTGGTTTGAAAGGTAGTATTCAAATGATCTTCCTTTGAAACTAGAACTTGGTTGTAACCTGAAAAAACATATAGCAGGGAGAAAATCTCAGAGCTAGAAACGGTCTGCAAGAGTTTCTCCATTGGTGGGACTGAGTAGTTGTCCTTTTCTAAAGCTTTGTTGAGGTTTTTGAAATCTACGCATAGGTAGATCTCCCCAGACTTTTTCCTCAAAGGAACCAAATTTTCTACCCATGCAGAGTGTCTAACCTGGAAGATAATATTGGCATATAGGATTTTCTTTAACTCCTGACACATGAGAGGCCCTAGGGATGGGTGGTACTTCCATAGCTTTTGTTGGAAGGGTTTCACTTCAGGCTTTAACGAGATAGTGTGTTGAATGATACGAGTATCATAATTTTTCATATCTCAGTAGGACCATGTGAAAACATCTTGATATTGTCTGAAAATTTTGACATAGGCCTTCCTTTCCTCTTTAGATGTTGTCTTGTCGATATTTATATTCTTGGGGTTTTCCGGGGTTCCTAGATTTATAGTTTCGTGCATCGGACAAGAACTCCCCGTCTTTGCGTTCTTTGACCCTTTAAATATTTCCCTTAGGTCAAAAAGGTTTTCTAAATTGGCTACTCCCTTTAGTATCATGTGAGACCTTGGTTTGTCATTCAGTTGATCTATATGAGGATCGGTTTCTTCTAATTTCTCCTGGAATACTTCATCGTCAATAGCCAAGTCTTTAAAATTATCCTGATTGGTCAAAAAGTTGATGATCTGTTTCATCTCCTTCAAAGATCTTCCAATTAGAAATATTGTTGGGCACCGACGGTTTGTAGAGTACCTCCAAAGTGAATTGGGAGGCTTCATAGTCTTCTAGAGGTGATATCCTTGAGGCATTGGTGGCTAGAGAGTCAACAAGAATATTCTTTTTCTGGGGATCGATGTAATATTGAAGGCTTCAAAATGTTCTATTAGTTTGTGCACTTCATGTTGGTAATTCCTTAGGTGGGGAGAGTTGCAATGTATAGTGTTCCTTACTTGTCTAACAATGATTTTAGAATCTCCAAAAACCTTCAAATTTTAACGTTTAAGTCTATGGCTTTATTTAACCCTTGTATTAGAGCTTCGTACTCGGTGGTGTTGTTTGTGCATTCAAATTCTAGTCTATAGGACAGGAAATTTTGTTTACCTTTTGGATCAATGAGGATGCACCCTACCCTTGACCCTTCTTCTGATTTATATCCATCAAAGTATAAGGTCCAAAATTGTGGGCAAAACCTATCGGCTTCCTCTTTCTTTTCACTTTCCTCCTTTCCTCCTATCTGTTCCATGGTTTCTAATGCCTATTCCTAAAAGAAGAGGGTTTCCTCTATCGTTGTCAGCAAATTTTCTTGAAAAATTATTTCAAAGTTTTGAGTACGAGGGGCATAAAATGAGAGGGGGGATAAATTCCCAAAATCGGAATCATAGGAATAATTGCTTAGCAAGGGAAAATATGTCGATGAGGGTTCGTTATGGGTTTCTGGGTCGGTGATAGTATGTTTTAGATATCTTTCCCTATCAATTATGATCATATTCATGTGTCCCTTTAATGGTAGCCAAAGGTGAGCCCAATATGTACTAAAGTATATGTTTAACTTCTCAGAACAATCTCAACTCAGTAGAAACCCATAGGCCTTTGGGATATCTACTACAATGATGTCAATTACTTACAAAAATTTAGGGTGTGTTGCTATTCCGATCATTACATCTTTGAGCTCTCCCATAACCTTCACCTGGGTTCTATCTAGTTGTATTACATGCTTATCAGTTTTGAGAGGGATTGCATTTAATTTTTTGCAAATAGACAATGGCATAACATTGGAGGATGCTCATAAGTCAACCAAACAGTTATGGAGGTTTCTGTTGAAGACTTCAAATGTCAAAAGGAACGGTGGGAAAAAAGGTTTTCCCTTCTTATCTTCAGAACACGCGTTTATAGTTGGTTTATTTCTTAGATATGTGGGTGCTGGATTTTCTCCTTGGTTAGTGCTGGTTGTAGGATTTTCCACTGAATTCAATGCTTGTAATATAAATTCCTTTTGCTGATGGATTCTACACATTTCCATGACAGATATATTTGCTTTCAACTTTTTCAAATCTTCTACTATGTTATAGTCTATCTTGGGTGATTCTCATGTATGAATGTTTATATGGTTTCTTCGGGGGACAAAAGGTTATTTTGGGTGATCAGGAGTTGGTTTTCCTCCCGAAGTTTGGGTCATAGTAAGGTCATTTGAGACAGGTGGACCCCTACTTCATTTTTTCACAGCCAAGACTTCTGCAGGTGGTTCTTGAACCTCAAATAGGTCATCAGAAGGCATTGGTAGGTCAGGGTCCCATATCAGTATGGTCATTTCTTCTGGTGGATCAACTTCTTCCTGATCGATGATATTCATAGATGAGCCGCTTGATTGTTTGGTTAGGGAAAATTCATCTAGAAACTGGTTGGCCATCAAATTCATGGCATGCACCCATTGTGGGCAGTCTCTTTCAGAGTGTTTCTCTTGGTGATAGGTACAGAAAGAGTCAGATGCTACATTTCCTAGATCGATGCTTAATTTGGTTGGGAGGGTTCAATTGTGTTGAAAGGTGGATTTATTTTAAAAAAGGGTTTATAGGGCCTCTGGCCTTGGTTCCCTTCCCGTGCACTTCTTTTCATGTCTATGATTTCATTTGACAATTTCTTAACCATGTGTTGTAGGTATTCTATGTTTCCACTTCCCTTTTCGGGACCTTGTTCTATTTGTTTCCCTGGGGGTCTAGTCAACAGGATCCATCTCTTGGGAGGAGGTTGAAATTCCTTCTTAACTAATGAGATCTGGCCTTCTTTGCATTCATTTGGAACTCTATTGTTTTGGCAGCCCTCTTCACAAACATAGAAATAGAAGTTGGGAGAGCATTAGCATATACTTCGATTTGCAACTCCTGAGTGGGTTTAGATTTGGGTTGAAATTTGTTTAGGATAGTGGTGAACCATTGATTAAAGTATTTAACCTTCTCCTTTGAACTCATGGTGGCGGCAAACAACTCGGCCATTAAAGCTCCTGTAGTGGTTTCTTCTACAAATATATCTAGAAAATCCTTTTGAAACTTCATCCAACTAGTTATGGATCCTACAGGTAAATTAAAATACCACGTTGAGGCCGAATTCTCAAAATTATAGGGGAAAATCCTGCATACTATGTCTTCATGTTGGACATTCATTAGTCTGATAGCTAGTATGAATTTTTTGATATGATCTTCAGGCAATCTTGAGGTTTTAGGGTCAAATTTAGGGAGTAACTTTTTTGGATGTCGGGGAAGGTTATGTACTCATCCAGGGATGGAGAGAGCATCTCTCGCTAAACAAGGTTGATTATTCTGAGGTGGTTTCTCCTTTCTTCATTATGATCATTTTTATTTTCCATGTCATCTGATCCTGAAACTGAGTGTTCTGAGTTAAACACTTCCTCGTCCAAAAAATCGTCGGGCTCGGAGCAATTTTCGACTGGTGTTTTAGGAATTAGATTAAGAGGATGTTCAATTTCTGTGAGGGAAAAATATATCAGGTCTTTCACTATGTGCACAAAAACCTGGTTAAGGGTATCAACCACTGGTCTTCTTACTTGTTTTCTACGAGGAAGTAACGAAGCTAAGGGCAGCACTCCGATCTGTCGGGCGTAAGCTCTTGTGATTTTTCTGAACTTGTTCAAATCCTCGTGAGGAAGAGCGTAAGGTATCTCAGGAAATAGATGTTCTTCCTCTTGTTGGGGTGAGTTTCTCATATCGGGAGTACTCAATGTGTGTGGGTTGTCTTGGGAATGACTAGCCATGCATGTGAGTTGTTTTGAACCTACGAACTGTGTGAAATATCATGTCAAAAATATTGTTAGCCATTCATTCTTCAACCCTCCTTATAGCGCCAGTTCTATTGAGGGGTCCTAAATCCCTTTAAATCAACAGTAGGAACCAAACCCACCACCGAGGCCCAATTAGACTTGGTAGCATTTAATGGTGGAATGGTTCTCTAGATCTTGTGATCCGGCCAATGAATTAATGGGATTTACGTAGTGATTGACAGGATTTCTTCTTGTGAAAACTCCTCCTTCAGTTCGAGCATTCTCTTTTTTTATTTTCTCTTATAGGTGGGATCGGTACAACATAAATGTTGGTATAACCAGCTGGGTAACAAAGGGAAAATAACTTAACTACTGAAGAAGGATGAGTTCGGGATAAAACTTCTACTCAAGCATGCAGCCAATGATTCTTTCACCTAAAACAAGCCTACTACTAATATATTAACCTGCTTGTGTTCCAATTATTGACTGAGATACGAATATCAAGAGAAAACATACATGCAATAAACGATGGCAAGAAAAATAGTTTCCTTAATTCTAATCATCAATCACATATTAACAAAACAAATTACTTTTCATCATTAAAGACAAGAACTATAAAAATATTGAATCAGATAACTTATGAAAAGATTCAGAGGCTCTCACTTGTTACATCATCCATTCGTGAGATCAAATCAAAAATAATTCTTCTTCAGATCCAACCACACATGCTTTTGATGAAAAACAAAAACTTGTCTCTGGTACTAAATATAACTTCTCAATTAAGGTACCTCCAAAATAGTTCTTTACAAATCCAAAAATGAGGGTCTTTGCAACAACCATTGACCCTCTCTAACAGGTCGATCCTCTTATTTATAACATATTATCAACTAATAATAACTATCAAAAGTGCAACTAAGAAAAACATAAAATCACCACATGGCACTTTCATCTCTCAGTCTTATAAGAGTCATCAAATGATCTCACTTGAGTGGATGATTCTTCTCATAATCCGACCATTTGATGAAGATTTCCTCACACGTGTTGGTGTATGAGAACCTATGTTGGTCCATTGGGGCTGAAAGGATCTCCTTTATCTCCACTGCCCATGCCTGATATTTGACTACTTTAGCACTTAACTGTTGTAGCATGTAACGACCCTTGATTACTAATTATAATTAATTTAATAATGTAATCCTAAAATATTAGCTAAACTATATTTATCTATTAAATAACATTAACTAATTATTTGTTATTAATTAGTTATTCTTGATTATGATTAATTTAAGTATTAATTAACTCATTAATCAATATGGTAAATAAATAAAGGTGGATAATAAAATA
>JZKD02S0459572.1:209266-237503 GCA_000966675.3 Picea glauca | reverse complement strand
TGAATCATCTTGTACTTGAACATTTAAGTGGGGTAAAAGGAGATTGCCCCCTCGAAGAGGCTTATTATCTAAAATTATCTCTTTTTCAAGGCGTTGAGTACTTTTCCTGAGGTTTGTCTATGCTATATTGATGTTTGGTTCTTAACATAGGGATAGGAGCTAACTAGTCGGCAGGGAGGATGGTTTTGGGTAGTGTTCTAAAGAACCAGGAAGGAAGCAAGCGGCGAGAAAATAGTAGCATCAGGTTCAGGTAAGAATTATTCATTGTTTTGAATTAAATTGTTATTAAATTTTATTATATTGACGAAATTGCATACGAATGAGTTAAATTAGTAAAATTTCTTGAATGTTACGGAAGTTACTGTTATTTCATTACTGTGTTATGAAATTAGTTAGTTTATCAAAATAAATTGATGTAAAATGTAAATCCAGCCATTACATAGCATTTTCCGAGCCTTGATCAGGTTCTCCATGAACAGTTGTACTTGTCATGGTGCCATGTTCGCCACCTTTGTTATCTTCTCAACCCACGATAAGTCTTGTTCGGCTTGTAATTTGACTATGTCGTGCAAGTCAACAAAGTCATCGAGTGTGCCGAATTCTGGTAGGTCAATGCCTCTCATCGTCCGGTTGATCTTGGTAAAGAGTTTTGCCCAATGTGGGAGCGCCATCTTGGACTCTGTGCTTGCCTCTGCATCGCCAAAGGACAGAGGCTAGATGAAAACCTTCTTCATTGTTTTCTTAATGATAGGTTTTGACCTCGGGGTTGTTGGCCCTCGACCAAGTTTTGAGAGAACATTGGTCGTGTTTGACCATTTTTGGGACTTCAACAGGCTAGTCGAAGACGAGCAGCCAGACGAAGCAAAGATCGTGGGATATCGTTTATTTTGCGGGTTTTTGGGATTTTAGGGTTTATGTAATGGGTATGGGATGTCGACCGATGGGCTTACCCAAGTTTAGGCCTTTTTGTAATGTATAAATAAGTAGCTAGGCAATGTAAGAGAGACTAGAATTGGCTTAGTGCATGACTAGTGGCTTCATGCAAAGGGTATGTTAATACTTGCAGAGCTAAGTGCAAGTGATTGTAAGAGGATTTGTGCTAATCAAGAGTTGGCTCTGTGACTTGACCTAATCCTGGGAAGGAGGATCTAGCGGGCTGCGTGCAGATCTCCTGTCCTCTGCAGAGTTGGGCTCTGTGGCTCTGTGCACAGTAGAAGATGATTTAAACGATTGAAGAAGACTAATAAAAAACAAGAATAAGAAGTTGGTGGACATAGACCCACACTGGGGTGAACCACATATATCATGTGTTGATGTGATTTGTGCAATGTTGTTCATGTTGTTTATGTGTTTATTTGCTTAGTGCGTTGATATTTATATATGTTAGATAGATGTATGGATTCTCAGTTCTCTATTGATGGTAACTGAATGTTAGATATGATTCAATACTATGTGCTAAGTGATGAAAAGTACTTGATCTTGGTTGTTACTGCATTGTTCTGTACTTAGGGTTTAATCTGTGATGTGAATGGATTTATGAACTAATGCATATTGATTAGCTAAGTGTTTTGTTAAGTGTTGCAATCACAGATCTATGTCCCAACTAGGTTGTAGACACCTGAGTCCTACAACCCCCCCTGCCTCTACCTCGGGTGAGACTTCATCTGCTTTGCAAGTGTTTCTAAAAGGGTCGGTAGTTAGGGTTTTGTTGGTGCGTTGTTGAAGAGTTGAACCCTGGGTATACCCATGTGCCAACAAATGGTTCCATTGTTGCTAGACCTAAAACTGTGATTGTTGGGAACTAAAGAAAAGAGAAAGATCTATGCGTGGATCTATTTTTGTAGTGCACAATATTCTACTTGACCTGTGAAGCTTGGTGCTAAGAAAGGAACCTAATATGAATAAAAGAGGTAATATCTTAAAGCTTTGTGCTCTGATAAAGATAATATAAGTGGAAATTTTTCTTTGAAAGTATGAATCTAAGTATGATTGATAGATTTTGTCCTAGTCTGAAAACTACGACACAGTTAGAAGAAAGAGTCGATCTGAATAGATTTGATAGAGATAGTGAAAGATATGTTATTCCTATGCATAGAAATAATTTTTGGACTAACAAGTGGATGCAACAACCTAGAAAGAACTTTTGTAGATTGCAGGTCCATCACTGTGATCCCAGTGTGCAGTACAGGAAATTTTGGGGTTCATTTAAAAGAGAGAGAGGATTGACACTATGTTATAATTGCAGAAGATCGGGACATCTTTCTAAGGAATTCCCTAGTACGGGTGTTATTTGTCTCTGTTGTAAAGTTATTGGTCACAAAGTTGAGGATTTCCCTAGAATGATTTTCAAAGTTGAAAAGATGAACATGAGACAAGAAAACTATGAAGAAGGTCAAGGGACTACGGATATGTTAGAAAACCAGAAAGATTCAGAGACTATGTTATCACATATGAAATAAACATTGAATGATCACAAAGACATCAGTTTACCAGAGATCTTAAAAGAGAAGCAGTGCATAGAAACAAGAATAGGATACTTCGACATAGACTGTGTCCTGGATGAAGAAACACATGTGAATATTATGCCAGAAAGCACTTGGGAAATTTTGGGAAATCCTATTATGGTTCCTTCATTGGGAAGGATAGGATTGTTTAAAGGAAATATGCTCATCCTATCTGGAAGAGTTACTAATGTACCTATGATTGCTCATGAAACATTGACCGACAAAGAATTTGAAGTCATTAAGTTTGTTGAGAACAACACCCCTTTTCCACTTTTGTTAGGAAAGTCTTGGATTGAGAAAGATTAGATCCAAAGGAAAATGGAGGAGGAAGACACAGAAGAGAAAAAGCAAGAATTAAGGGACTTCATAGCTAGAAAAACAGATCGACTAATACAAGAACAAGAGGATAAGTCGAAGCAACAACAGACCGAAGAATTAGCTGTCGAAGTTGAAAGAACACAAGAAGGATTAAAGAACCTTTCCATGCAGGAAAGAAGTGCATCCACCCTAGAAATAATAAGAGAAGAGGTATTACCTTTTAACCCTTTGAAAGAACCTTAGCAATGTGAAGTTCCTATGCTAAGAGAATATAAGAATAAAAATGGAAATAGAAATCCAGAGACTCAAATCACAGGAAAGAAGGTCAGAAAGCTCAGCAAAAAGAAAGAAAAATTAGAAAAACTACACGAAGTTCCTGAGAAGACTTCATAGAAGGAAGGCTTGCAGAACTTGAACCTCGCTAGAATAGCAAAACCATGCAGAATGGGACTTCACCACAGTGAATCGATATGACCGTTGGAGGCGTCCTGACCGTTAGAATGATGCTCCAGAACTATTAGAAATGCAGTTATTGATGGAAATATCACCATTGGAACATTAATACTATGCCACAACGACCCTATTCGTATTGATTGAGGCAGTTCGACCTATTGAAGGAATCTATTACAATGTTTCTTATTTAACCCATCGGATGCTGCACCGGGACCACTTTTTGCAAACTAAGATATTCGATCTAACAGAGAATTGATTGCATACTGCGTTATGTTGTCTAGACCTCACCGTCCGTTTGATTACCTCATTTGTCTGTTCGCCTACCCAATCTCTGTGAGTACAAGTGTGAATGTCAGGTGAGCATAGTGCACTAGAGAACTCTATAGAGGATATTTTGATCGACCTCATGGCTGAGAAAGTCATGTCTATAGGAATAAAGGAATTATCAACCGGAGGATTGCAAGAATCCCCCTTGACTGGACGTCGGTCTAGCCGAACCACAACTAAGAAAAGAAGAAAACAGCGCGACGATCTGGCTAACGCGAAGCAGATCCCGACGGTCTTGCCTGACTACATCCTGGATTTGGCTAGTGTTGTTAGTCGTGACAGTGTCCCGTGTGAATTTGAGTACACTCTTATCACTGCGTACCTCTTGAAGAGGATACACATAGTTGGACCCCAGTTGGGACTGATCCCAACTCTCAAGATCAACAACTTTAATCTCAGAGACCGAAAGAACTATGTGATCCTTGCACCGCATAGGTACCTGATGAAGATGACTGAGAAGAAGCCCGAGATAGTTCCCCAGTCGTGGATTAAGGAGCTTGCGCACTCCACGATATTGAACATAATGAATATCCCCCACTTTGGCCGACATCAAGAGGTTAATGCTTGCGTTAAAATCCTCCTGACGTTCTACCATATATGTTATCTTTGGTTATATAGGTGCATGACTGTGGATCTGACACTGATCCACCTGACCACTAGACTAGGCATGCAAGTACCAGACCCTCACTATTTTTACCCAGAGAAGACGTAAGATCGCTCCTTGGTACAACGTATAAAATAAGACAATGGTGATGTAGAGAAGGGGATGCGAGGCTAAAAGGTAGCCTCCATCTAGGATGGCGCAGTGCACCTAGCTTGTCATATTATAGCAGGAAAGATTGTCCAAAAGAACTGAACAACACAAGTCATAGGGTTTGTAGTCAACCTCGCAGGGAAGTGTGTCGAAGGAATGCAGATGAACTGGCGAGTTACCTCATCAACGAGTTGGAGAAGGACTTTCACAAAGTGCAGGACCAAGGATACGAGTTTCATTTCAGTTGGCTACTAATATTGATCGCATTTATCGCTTGGAAAATTTTGGAAGGTGCATCCTTCCTGAAAGTTCAGCCATCAGAATTGTTGTTCGCAAGGTTCTCCACCTTGTGGTACATGACTGATATGGCGAAGCAGTGGCAATCGAATGTGGTGTTCCACGCTTACTACGTACAACCGAAGCACGCCATTGAATCATTCCCCCAAATGACACCTAATACACTCCATCAGTACAGGCCACTAGAAATGTTCCATGCAGACTGACACATCATCTACATCACCACACGCAAGGATGAAAGTAAGGAGGATCTACAGTCGTATTATAAATTGACCGATGAAGGCATGGCATAAATTACTAAGGAATGGCCAGAAGAATTCCTTATATTGGTCGAAGATGCATAGCTCTCTGACCCCGACATCATCAAAAGTCCTTTGGTCACCCGAACTGAGTATGATGGACAGAGCAACGTGAAGAAAAAGAATAAAAGGGATGAATTCCAAGACATAGAAACTGATGAGGAGGAAACTACATCAGATGAAAGTAGGCATGATTCACCTGTGGAGGAGGAGGAAATAAAGTGAACCAAGGGGAAGAAGGGGAAGAAGGAGAAAATAAATACAAAGGCAAAGCTACACCACCGAAGAATCCCCTCACTGCAATAGAAGCATAACAGAAGAGGAAGATTTCCCCTGAGAAACCTTTGGCAAGAAATAAGGCTTGTGCCAACAAACCTCTATCGAAGAATGTGCTCACAGTGGATGATATTGATATCATCATCACAACTATATAAGACGCTTCAGAATACATCTTGCAGAAACATGGAGAAAAGCAGGAGTCGATGTACAAAAAAATATAGAAGGAGCTCAAGGACATCCAACAAGATATCCATTCGAGTCACGCAGTGCCTATTGTGCCATCTTTAGCAAAAAATGTAGAATTGGGGGATGAGCCCACGCAATTGTGAAGGTTAGAAGATGCGACAGAGGCTCGACTTCGTCGAGCCCAAGAAGAAAAGGAGCAGGCCATAGAGGCCTTAAAGAAAGAAAAGGAGGAGGTCCTAGAGAAACTTCAAGTTGCATAGAAGGAGAAAAGTGAAATTCAGGTGGAGTTTGCGTAGAACAATGCGAAGATACCGAAAGAAAAATACCAAATGCTCACAGAGAAGATTGCGATCAAAGAGGAAGTAACTAGAGCAATTTTGTCTGTGTTGGGCTTGGCACAGGAGGAACCAGAGTCAATAAAGATGCAAGTAGGGAAGATCATCGAAGCCATTCAACATATTCAAGCATAGATAATAGAGTTAGAACTCCAAGAAGTACCTAGCACTCCGAAAAAAGTGCGCGATCAGAGGGAAGAAACTACCAGGAACGTCATAGAAAGAATCAAGGCATTGGCCTCATAATGTAAACAATTAAGTGATCGAAGTGCACTTACCTATGAGCACCTTGCAGAATATCTAGAGCTAAGGATATTGGAAGCACAGCTCTAGGATACGAAGAAGCACGCATCTACCGTGCAACCACATATGAATTTTCTTACTGCAGTTGAGAAGATGAAGAGATCCTAGGAGCAATGCATAGTCCAACAGCAGGTCACTACCATTCAGAGCAAGGTTGTGGAAGTGACACAGAGACTCCAACTAGTGTAGGATGAAGCCTACATACTTTTTGAAGAATTTGAAGGACAATGCTCAAAGCTAGACCAACTGGTTGTGACAATGGAATACCGCCTGGAAGGGCCTATCACCGAGAAATTCATTCAGGAGTTCCTCAAGCATGAGGCTTTAGAAAAGCAACAAGTCGAGGCAGCTCAAGCTAAGCTCGAGGTCTTTGAAGCAGTGTTTCCCAGATCGGAGTGACTCAGGACGCGTTACAGGTGAGTGTTGGGGGCTTGTTGGCCCTTGACCAAGTTTTGAGAGAACGTTGGTCGTGTTTGACCATTTTTGGGACTTTGACAAGCTGGTCAAAGACAGATCACCTAGGCAAAGCAAAGATTGCGGGATCTCACTTATTTTGCAAGATTTTTTTGATTTTAGAGTTTATTTAAAGGGTATGGGATGTTGGCCCATGGGTTTACCCATGTTTAGGCCTTTTTGTAATGTATAAATAAGAAGTTAGGCAATGTAAGAGAGAGACTAGAATCGTCTTAGTGCATGACTAGTGGCTTCATGCAAAGGGTATGTTAAGACTTGCAGAGCTAAGTGCAAGTGATTGTAAGAGGATTTTTACTAATCAAGAGTTCACTCTGTGCCTTAAACTAACCCTGGGAAGGAGGATCTAGCAGGCTACGCGCATATCTCTTGTCCTTTGTAGAGTTGGGCTCTGTGGCTTTGTGCACAGTGGTAGATGATTGTAAACGATTGAAGAAGATTAATAAAGAACAAGAAGAATAAGTTAGTGGACATAGCCCCACACTGGGGTGAACCACATATATCATATGTTGATGTGATTTGTGTAATGTTTTTCATGTTGTTTATGTGTTTATTTTCTTAGTGCATTGATATTTATATATGTTAGATAGATGTATGGAAGCTTAGTGCTCTATTGATGGTAAATGAATGTTAGATCTGATTCAATACTATGTGATAAGTGATGAAAAGTACTTGATCTTGGTTGTTACTACGTTGTTCTGTACTTAGGGTTTAATCTGCGATGTGAATGGATGTATGAACTAATGCATATTGATTAGATAAGTGCTCTGTTAAGTGTTATAATCATAGATCTATGACCCGAATAGGTTTTAGACACCTGAGTCCTACAAACCCCCTTGCCTCTACCTCGGGTGAGACTTCATCTGCTTCATAGGTGTTGTTGAAAGGGCCGGTAGTTACGGTTTTGTTGGTGCATTGTTGAAGTGTTGAACCCTGGGTCTGCCCCTGTGCCAACAAGGGCGTATTCCAATTGTTTTGCGACCCCTGGAGAAGAGAATTTTCCTACCTCTGGTTATTTTAGCTTCGGTTCCCTCGAAGATCATCTAGTGGTTGGATTTTTTGGAGGAATTGGTCCTGGAACTTAAAATAAAATTTCAGAGACTGTAAAAACAAAAAATCGGATAACAATACATAAATTATAACCATGTAAAATTTACAGACTCAGATACATTGCTCAAAAGCTTGTTAAAACCCAGTTATTTTGATAACCACAGAGTTGATACAACCTTCAAGTCACTCATCTTTCTCCTTCGGATGCTCCGGAATTCTCTTATGCACAGAATGATTTCGTTTACAACGGCTCAAGAGAATTTAAACATGGAAGAACTTATCATGTTTCATTAGTCATTCAATTCAGGTTATGAGTGAAATTTTAATGATTCTGTCATCGAATATCTATAACTTAAATTCATCATGGGTTGACGACGGAGGCACAGGTGGTGATGTGATCAATCAGTGATTTTATACAGTTGTTTTGATTGGCACACGAGGTAGCAACTAATTCAGGATTTGGTATTAATTAGCTCCTTAAATTCTCAAAATATGATCATATCTAATGTTAAAATGTCCCATCGTGTCGCTCTCTCAGTGGGTGGATTAGGGATTGGGGATGTGTTATGAATGTTTTTCGTTGATGTCACCCTACAAAAATATCTGACGTCGATTGATCTTACCATGTAGTGCTGACGTGGCCAAACTGACTAGTACCTAAGGAACAAAAAAAAAATGACTCGGGATAAGAATATACCATATGACCCTCTTACCTAGTGGAGACAAGCAGCGTTGCATACCAGCAACTCAAATTAGCGTGTATTAATCAGAGTTGGGACTTTCCTTAAGTTATTCATTCCAAAACAAACCTTAGCTTGCTGATGCCGAAAAAGTGTGCAAGGTCGGCGATCAGCGATAAACCTGTCAAGTTCTTTCTTCGAATTAGCTCCCTCAAAAAAGTCCTGATGGCGAAAACACATCGAGGATGGGTGAATGGGAATAACTTTTAGCACAGTCAGAATATTTTTTGTAATCCTTTTAGGTTTTCCCCTATTTCGATAAGCTCATCGGGCATCGGCTATCGAAAATATCTTTATGTTCTTCGTTAACGTCTATCGTCCCCATATTTCACTGATGTCGATGACGAATTGGATACCGGTGATATCTTTATGCAAAAAAATAACACAAACCAAAACTCCATTTTTTTGATGCCGATGAAGATTTGTGCTCAGCGAATGTTGTTTCTGAATGGTTCTTATACTTACTTGAATTCTTTCTAATGCTGAATCTGAGCGTGTTGGGTGCAGTGATTGGCTATCGATTTTTAATTTAGGTGTTAAAGTATTTTAGTCATGGGATTTCACAAGTTCAAACAAACCTGAATAGGCAATGAGAAACATGAAAACTAAGCAAAGACAAAACAGTTCTCAAAGATGAAATTGAATTAGACAGTGCAAAAGATAAAGTGGTACCCAAAAAGTAGAAAAATTGATAAGGATTTTTAGGGTGTGTTGAGTGCTCAACACAACCAAGTGAACAAGGATGAAAAAGGAAACACACAACAAAAATACGTTGAAACTGAAGACAGTCTGAAGCCAGTGCATAATCAATTTTGGAGACAATATAGTTACAACATAATCAAGAAGAGAAGAGGGTTGATGCATTCTCAAGAGGAAAAAAGGAATCGATTGAAAGGATGATTCTCTTGAGGAGGATGAATCTCTTGATGAGGATGATTCTCTAGATGAGGATGATTCTCTTCTTGGGTGACTCTTTTGTATGTTCTCTTTAGTATTATGTTGTATTGCAATGAGTGTGTGAGAGATAAGGAGATGCAAGAACTGGATCTGTACTCCAGATCTAGACTATAATTAGGAAGTAAATATCCTAGACTCATTGTGATCAGTTGTAGTATTATACTGAGATGTACCTACTGATCTCTTATATTGAGTAGGGTGAATTTCTAATGTAAATTTGTGAATGCTTATTATCTAAAGACTTCTAATATAACAAAAATATATTGGAGAACAAATTTTGAAAATGTTCCTAGTTCATCTTACTTTTTGTATCTCTGAAATATCATTATGCATTATATGTTATGAATTACCTGTCGTCATCCCTTCTTAATGTTCTATATAGTTCGATTCTTCTATATTAGTGCATGATGTGGTAAGGATCTGAGTTGAGTATCTATCTTGTGCTAGATTAGTAACTGTATAGATGGATTATAGACCTGTATAGAATTATTCTTACCCTTTGCTTAACTCTTTTGTCTTGGTTGTGCTTCGGGTGAGACTTCTTTCCTTTTAGAAAGATGAAAATGCTAGCACACTAGACTAATTTGGTACCCTTTTGTTGGTAACTTGTGCAGGACCCTAGTATGACAAATTTATGTGAATAGGTTGGAGCCTCCTTCTAGTTGTAGCTAGAAAACAAGGAATTTGGTGCTTCCTATGAATGTATTTCTTCTGACAAATAAGAAAATAATTCCATCTTTATCTCTTGCATTGGGTTTCCACAAAAAAGTCTGGTGTACTATGTACTTGTGTGGTTTCTTATTGTTCATTGCTTATTTATACTGCTCATGATGTTTTTAATGTTTTTAATGAACTGCTCATAAATTTAAACAATACATATTGTGTTTAAAAAAATAAAAAATGCTCTTATTGATTCCACCCCCCCCCCCCCCTCAGTATTCCAACAAGTATCTTCAATGAATTATCATACTTTGGGATTTTTGAGCATGAGATTTTTGGAGTATGCCCATCAAATTCTTTTCAGTTTTGAATGCAATACTCATTTAAAGTTCTATATAGTGATAAACACCATTTCACTCTTTTTCTTATGAGAAAATATAGATGCATCTTCTTCTTACATATGTTTCAAAGGGTTGTAATAATGAAAATGAGCATATATTTAATTTATATTGAATCCTTTCTTCATCTTTTTCATTGCTAAAGAGTTGCTTGATCCATGGTCCATTTCCAAGAAAATGTTGCACTCAAAGAGCATTTTGGTTATCAAGAACCATTTTATACATAAACTAAAGAAATAAAGATTTGGGGTTTGTTGTTTAGCATTCTCCCATTTTACAGTCCAAGCCAAGAACATCAAGCTACATAATTCCAATTATAACATAGGAGTACGACCTCTATAAAAACACAGGGGAATTTATCCTTGTGAGTTTTTTGTTTGGATATTGACCAATATGAACATAAAAAATCACCTAGGTATACATCTAGACTTTATCGGTAATTTATCAGGGGTACACATGCATAACTAGGCCTTATAGTGGCATTCCCATTTACATGCAATTTAAAAAAATTATCTCCAAAGTAAAATATTTATTTAATTTTTCATTGTTTCTATCCTGACACTTACCCCTCCATCCTCTTTCATTTCTTCATAAAGCATCATGGCTTCCTCCTACAACCCATTATGTGAATACCCTAAAATCATGTTGGTCCATAACATGATATCTCGTTTAGACATTTTGGCTACATCCTCTTGCAAATCAAACTTCCTCCAATCCTCCATGGATATCTTCTATTCAAATGTCGGTTATGAACATACATTTAATCCATTACAAAAATTCTTACAACCATCGGGTCTTCTTGGGAAAAATAACCTGACTTGTCATGACATCTAGTTGTAGAGTGACCATGGCCCCTTCCATATCCTCATCCTTTTTCTGATGAACAACCAATATCTCCATTTTCTTGGTGAGCAGATCCATCCTCCAAATACTAGTGTGATGCATTGGGTGAAGGGATAGAAGAAGTTTTAATGCAATAGAGGAATCCAATAGCATACAATAGTATAAATATCACATATTCAGAGAAACTCTACTCCATCTATGGCAAGGAAATGCTCTCCATCATGCATGTCTTGGTGAAGTTTAGACAATACTTGGTAGGTGGAAAATTTTTGGTTAAGATTGACCACAATAGCTTGAGGCACTTTTAGTGAAAAAAGGCCCTGAATGAAATGAAACAAAAGTGGGTTAGAAAACTACAGGCATATCACTTCGACATTGAATATGAAAAGGGAAAGAAAAACACATTTGTTGATTCTCTCTCTAGGAAACCAAAGATATATTCACTTTTGGAGATTTTAGCTGATTGGAAATATCATGTCTTGGTGGAGTATTCCAAGAAAAAAATTTCTTGTGAGTTATTGGACCGTAGTGTACATGATGACATGTACAAAATGGTGGATGACATCATCTACTACAAAGAATGCATATACTTAGTCCCATAATTTATATTGAAGGAGTTGATCATGAGAGTTATGCATGATATGCCTTTGGCAAGGCACCAGGGATAATTTAAAACTTACAAGAAGATTATAGAGAGATTCACTTGGAAGGGCCTCAAGGATAATGTATTGAGGCATGTGAGGGAGTGTGTGACTTGTCAACAGAACAAGTCAAAGAAAACCCATCCTGCAGAATTAATACAACCATTTCCCATTCTAGAGCAGAAGTGGGAAATCATATCCATGGATTTCATCACATGTTTGTCTAGAGTACATGGAAGAGATTGCATATATGTGGTGGTCGATTGGTTGACCAAATTTTCACATTTTTTTTCCATAAATTCATAATATAAGGAAACAAAGGTAGCATAGTTGTTCTTTAGGGAAGTATTATCCATGGGTTGTTGAAGTATATTGTCAATGTAGGGACAACAAGTTCCTTAGTGCATTTTGGTAGGAGTTGTTTAAGTTGGTTGGCACAAAGTTGACTCCGAACACTAGTTACCACCCCCAAACACATGGCTAGACATAGATCGTGAAAAAATGGATTGAGGGGTATTTGCATAACTATGTGCCCAGTCAACAAAAGGCGTGGGTAAGGTGGTTTCATTTGGGTGAACATTGTTATAAAACCACTTACCACATGTCCATTGGTGTGACCCTATTTCGAGCATTATATGACTATGATGCTCCTTCATTTTTTGATTTGGCACTTGGGGATAGCAAGGATCCCAAAGCCAAGGATTGGATAAAAGATATTCAATACATCCTTAAGACTCTCAATGACAATTTACAGATGGCCCAAAAATAAAAGAATATCTATGTGGACAGACACAGGGTCAAGCACACTTTTAAAGTGGGAGACTTGGTATTCTTGAGATTAAAACCATACAAGAAGTATTCACTAAAGAAAAGTGGTGCAAAATAGATTAAGCCCTACTTTATGGTCCCTATAGAGTGGTTCATATGATTGACAAGGTATCCTGTGAGCTGGAGTTGTTGGAGGGGAGTAAAATTCACAATGTGTTTCATGTTTCATGCCTCAAGAAGGAATTGGGACAACAAGTCATTACTTTAGTGGAGTTACCTCCATTTGATTATGAGGGGTAGTTGGTGTTGTTTCCTGAGGAGTTACTAAAGGTTCATGAGAGGAAATTGTGAAACAAGGTGATCCAAGAATACCTCATCATGTGGAGAGATTTTCCAGTAGAGGATGCCACATGTGAAAGTGGCCAGATCTTGCAGCATTTGACCTTGCAGTTTCTTAAGGACAAGCAATCTCGAGAAGAGAGGGTTGTAATGTCCCTTTCCAATGATCTCTTTAGGATATTGATGAAATAGCCTAAGTGATTCACGTAGGCTATAGGAAGTGGAAAAGGTAATTAACTAATTATTTAATTTCCAAGGAGAGGAAAAGTAACTTATTAAAAGTGACATTGAGTAATTAATAAAAATATGTGTTTTAAGTGACTTAAAGTTTATAAAGTCACTTTACTTTATTAAAAGGGTAAAAGGGTCCAAACAAGGTCAATGAAGAGATAAAATGGAAACAAGGAGACCTAGTCTTAGGATCATCATATATTGTCTCGTGAATTAGATATATTGTAAAAGGAGGCTTCCCTCTCAAAGGGGACTGTATTCATTGACTTTCTATCATTTTTAAGGTGCTTGGTTCATAAAATATCTAAAAAGAATTCATCCCCAATTGGGGTAATGAGATCTTCCACCAAAGCAAAGCACTTACTATATTCATTGACTTTCTATCATTTTTAAGGTGCTTGGTTCATAAAATATCTAAAAAGAATTCATCCCCAATTGGGGTAATGAGATCTCCCACCAAAGCAAAGCACTTACTTTTAACTAGAATATACCTATACACACTTTAATATTAGAAGTATAAAGACTTTGAGCGTGAAACATATAGCCATGTTCACTAACCAAGATTCAATTTCCTATCCATAATTTTATCTCAAAAATTCTAAAACTTTTACTTTTTCCAGTTTTGTGTAAACATTGGCACTTGGAGGATTTTGTGATCCCTCAACATGCATCGAAACACCTCATTCTTCCCTATCCATCCAATTCGTTAGGGCATCTGACATTATTTGAAAATAACACATCATAGTTATTACTTTTCTACCAGGAACATGTCCTTGTTCATGGAAATGTTCCTCTACTTTTGGTAGAGAACATGGAGGAATAGGCTATGGTGGAGCACATGCACTTGGACCACTAGTTTCCCTACCTCTCCTTCCTCTTTCTTCCATGTCTAACCTACCATGATGAAACAATTCAATTTTAATTAATTTAATTCTCAAATTTTTTAATTATAAAAAAAATCAATAGAGGTAAGAATATAGTTCTAAGGCCCTAGCATGTTGAACCATGCTCTAATACCATATGTAACACCCCTCCTGGTGTTACCTCTCCTTCTAAATAATTGTCTAATAAAATCAAAATTGTGTGTGTGTTTATTTTAAATCAACCTTTGTAAAATTCATAAGGTTGTGCAAATTGAGTAAAGGTTATAAAAGTAAGAACAACTTTCTAAATATATATAATAGATATTAATGTAATTCCCATACTACTAAGAACATATAACTCATGTTTTAATAAAGGAAAAATGTCATAACCATGACACCAAAGTCATGCACAAGAGAGCTCACTCAAGATTGGATTCAATATTATTCAAGGTCAACACAAAGAAATCAACTCTACCATCATCACTATCATTTTAATAATACAAATCATAAGAAAAAGAATTCAATCAACTTGTATATCATTACCATTTGTAAAACTAATGTCAAGTTCAAGAGATAGCTGCAATTTTCTTATTTAGGATTATGTGTCTTCATCCTAAAACAGGTCAATCATAAATGAAATGGGTGAATTTCTATCACACTATCATGGTAATCACTTTATCGTGAATCAATACATTTCAAGTCAAATATGAACAAATCCATAATGCCTCTACTTGAACACTACTTCTCAAGCCATTTAATATACATTTAACATAATCATGATATAGTAAACTCATTAATCAACATGGTAGCCATTTAATATACACTTAGCATAATCATGATATAGTAAATTGATTAATCAACATGGTATATAGTTAATGATATTTTATGTCCAAATGGTTTTTCATTAAATCATAAGAAAGATTAGCAATGTTTTAATAAGAATTGAGTCATATTGCTACTTGGGTCAACCCAAGGAAAGAGAAAAAATGATTTTAAATGAAATGCATGTAAATACAACCCAAGGAAAGAGAAAAAATGATTTTAAATGAAATGCATGTAAATATAATTATCAAATACAAAACATAAAAATTCAAAAATTACATCATGTTTTAATAAGAATAGAGTCATATTGCTACTTGGGTCAAAGAGAAAAAACGATTTTAAATGAGATGCATGGAAATACAATGAAATTATCAAATACAAAACATAAGAATTCAAGAATTACATCAGTATCCAAATCTCTAATAGATCATCATTCTTTTACTTCTGGAATGAATGCCTTATAAATTCATGGTTGAAATAGGTCATATCATTAAGTGATATTTATATAATTAATATCAACTAACTTTCTATAACATAACAAATACTCAATATGTCATAGTTATCCATTTACAAGCATTATTTTCCATGAAATATATCTTAAAGATTGTGTCCAAACTTTCTATAACATAACAAATACTCAATCTGTCGTAGCTATTCATTTACAAGCATTATTTTCCATGAAACATTTACAAGCATTATTTTCCATGAAATGTATCTTAAAGATTGTGTCCAAACTTTCTATAACATAACAAATACTCAATCTGTCGTAGCTATTCATTTACACGCATTATTTTTCATGAAACATTTACAAGCATTATTTTCCATGAAATATATCTTAAAGATTGTGTCCAAACTTTCTATAACATAACAAATACTCAATCTGTCGTAGCTATTCATTTACAAGCATTATTTTCCATGAAATATATCTTAAACACTGTGTCCAAGGGTTGTAGTTTACCACTTTGGAAATCAATTTTGATATTATGTATAAACTAAGAATTTAGACCCTCAATGAGCTGTAACTTTCCTCCATGGAACAATTTATATTAAAGTGTAGAATCTGAAACAATGCCTTCAATGGGCCACAATTTTCTTCTAGGAAAATTGATTAAGTTTTAAAAGTTAAACTTTAAAAAGAATACCATTTAGATAAACCAAAAAAAAAATTAATCTACAATATACCTATGATATCATAGGTTCTAATTTCATCACTCATAATATGGATTGTATGAGATAATTCACTCACTAAATTAAACCCCACAAATTCATAAGATTTAAACATGAATTCATGATTTACACAAATTTGTTTTGTTTATAGTTGGACAAACACTACTGCTAGAGGGAACTTTGAGATATGTATTTACCAAAAATAAATAAAGCATTTATCAAGATGAACATCTTGTATCACACCAGGCTTTTCCATCCATAAAATATTACACCTACATGCTTCCAACATCTCAATCAAAACTCGTGGTAAATTGAACTTTAAGGATTGAAGAAGCTTGAGTTTCTTCAAACTCTTGAAATCCAACAAGGAAAACATGAAACCATTGACCAATAGATTCCTTGAATGAACTAGATTTATGTTCTATAAGATTACAAGACCTTCCAATGTTAATAACCTTACATATGAGAATGGGAAAATATGATATATTCATCTAATGCAAATTTTGACATGACTTGGCTACAACCAATATTTTGACATCATCAAATATGTAGAAACTTTAGCTATCCAATACAATGATATGCTTACATCCTAAAAAAATTGAAAATAGACCAATAGAGGAAACCCCAAAACAACCTCAAATTTCAAGTTGGTGAAGTTTTACAATTGGGCGAGAAATGTCAAACCATTGTCAGTGACATGTATGCAGTAGGAAGCATTAATACTCTTTAACCTTTGGAAACCATTGGAAATTGCTTATAATCCCAAATCCTCAACTCCTACATATATGAAAAAATCAAGTTATTGGATATATGAGCAATGTGCTCCTACATGGGCAATTCCTTCATTGAATATATTTGGGAAAAGTCCTAGTTTCAACATGATCAATTCCGATCACTTTAGAAATATATTTGAATCCTCTATGTTTATGCTATTGTCGGTAAGGTCAAGATATTCTAGGAAATCCCCCCGCCCCCCTAACATAGTCAAACTTCTTTCTATGACCATGCTATAGGATTCCATCTTAAGAGATGAAAGATAATTGCATGATCTTGCAATTTCCGAGAGAGAAAGGTCTACTCTCATCAAAGTGTAATATATTTCAATATCATAATTATATCAATCTAGACTTGACAATATACAGTGAAGAACCTTGGAGTTCAAAGACCAAAAGAAATATGGTGGTTCCTGGTAACCAAGTTTTGCTAAATGTTTGTCTCTAAATTTGCATTCTTCAAAAGCTTAACGCCTCATACATTTTTGTGGTGCATAGTTTGAGTTTTTACTAATAGTAAATAAGTTTTATATAATTGGTTAGTTTAATGATAAGAGACCAACACACCATAATATATCATCCATGCAACTTTAAATCACACATTATACAAATTCATCCACAACGGAATGTACAATTATTCATTCACAACACAACATAAATATTCCTTCTCAAGGATGTATTGGAGGGAAATATTTTTCAACAATATATAAAAGGAATTACTTAAGTATTAAATTAATACTTATCAATAATTTACATGTTTTAATTGTGGGGTTTCTTCTTAAAAAAGGATTACCAAAGAATTGATTTTCGACTTGTCAAACTTGATTTGCAAGCTTGGATTCATATTTTTGTCAATTTTCCAATCATCAAAAGGTCCACTGATTGACCACCCTACCAATTCCTTGTTGGGGAATGAAATGGAATATGGTATGAAAATAAAACACAATATTGTATAAAATCAAAGAGGGACAAGAAATTTTGAAGAACAAAGGTGGCGTCTAAAGACATTGTTACAAAATTTAAGCACAAAGTACTGCGATAAGAAAATCACAATGCATATTTCTCATCATTGCATTACATTATAATGACCCATGGGGTATTCTCTTATAGTCTCAAGATATAACAGACTTCCATAGAATCTAGAATATTTTGTCCACTTATAACCATTGACAGTTATATTTGACTCCACAAAATCCACTCTGTCAAGTTGGATTGACAGGACTCATTCCAACCGACTATCCTTCCAACTCATATTTGATTGCAGGGATGGTCGATCCACCACCTGCCTATCTTCAACTATTGGTTGACTAATCGATCGAAAAACACGTCGACTACTCAATCGACTGGTGTGGTTTTTTGGTCGATCACTGGAATAATTGTTTCTAGATCTAGGTTGACCTATCAATCAACTGAACCCATGAGATGTGTGATGAACCATCAATGCTTGATGTTCCAACACCCCCCCCCATCAACACACAACTCCAGAGATTTAGGAGGTGAAATTACATTACTTGAACACCCCCCCATAATTCCAACATCCTAAAGCCCAATCAAAGTGTGGAGCTTGATAAATATGGATTCAACTAAAGGTATGGTGAATATATCAACAATTTGATCTTTAATGTAACAATATTCAATGGAAATAACATCATCATGAACCAACTGCAACAGATAATGAGCATGGAGCTCAACATGTTTCATCTTATTGTGAGCAACGATATTTTCAGCAACCTATACGGTACTTTGATTATCACATAATATTGTAGTCACGGTCTGAGTAGGAAATTGAAGCTCACCCAAAATTTGATGAATCCAAACTTCTTTAGTACCTGCTTGAAAAATGCTATGATATTATTCTTATGTAGTAGACAAAGAGACTATATTATATTTCTTGCACGACCAAACTAAAGGTCCAATGATATAGAGAAAAACATACCCATAAGTGGACTTCTGGTCATCTCTGTCACCATCCCAGTTGAAGTCGGGGAAGCCGACTAGAAAATCTAAATGACAACAATATTTGATACCAAATTGAGTGGTACCCTTCAAATATAGAACAATGCATTTGACTATTTTCCAGTGGCCTTTTATGGGATATTGCATGAACCGATAAATCATACTAACAACAAAGGATATATTAGGCCGACTATGAGTAAGATAAGTAAGACTCATAACCAATTGTCAATAGAGTGTAGCATCAACATCAGGTGTTTGACATGTTTTAGTAAGATTCACTCCAGACTGAAAAGGAGTGGCACAAGGATTGCAATCATCCATCTTGAAATGTGTCTACAGATCCATTACATATTTATACTGAGAAATGAAAAAATCATCAGACATTGGTAATACTTGAAGACCCAAAAAATAATGCAGAGTGACAATATCTGTCATGTCAAAGGAGTCAACAAGTTTTTTCTTCAATCTAAATATGAAAGAATTATTATTTCCAATAATGATTAAGTCATCAACATATACAAAAATAATCATAGTGTCTCCATTGGAGTGGAGAACATACAGGCTGTGATCATATTCACATTGTTTGAAACCAATCCTAAGAAATAAACTATCAATTTTAGCGTACCATGTCGAGGAGCCTGGTTCAAACCATAAAGCGAATTCTTGAGTCAACGTGCCAAATTGGAATCTATCAAAAAGCTAGGTGGTTGTTCCATGTAAATTTATTCAGATAGGTCTCCATGAAGAAAGGAACTCTTCACATCTATCTAATGAATCTACCATAAAAAAAGAGCAATAAGGGAAAGAATCAATCAAACAAAGTTCATCTTTTCAACAGGGGAAAAAGTCTCAATGTAGTTGATGCCTTCTTGTTGAGAAAATACCTTTGTGAAGAAGCGTGATTTATGTCGCTCAACAATACCTTCATAAGTAAATTTCACCATGTAGAGTCCCATGGATGATTTTAGGGGCTAAATTTTGCTCATGGGCTAATTTTCCATTTTTTTCCAAAAAAGAGATTCGCTATTTTAAAAATGATTCGCCCAAATTCTATAGGATAAAATTATTTTACCTTAAAAATTGCCAAAATTTTATAAAAACTATATAAAATCCTTAGAAATTTGAATATTTTTACAAAAATATCGCCAAACATTTATAATTGCCATATGAAGGATTAGTAAGATTCGCCAAGGTTTCTACATTTTAAAATATTTTTCCATCCTTAAAATCATCCCTGCTATAGACCCATCGACACTTCACAATGTTGTTTCCATGTGGTTAGGGAACTAAGTCCCATGTTTGATTCTTCGACAAGGAATCAATTTCAATCTTCATTTCTTGTTCCCATTCGGGTCATAATTTGACGTCAGAGTAGGTAACAGGATCAAAGTTTTCAAGGAAATGAGTCACGAGGGAAACAATGGCATGATGTTTTTGAATTTGGGTCTTTCATCCATAGGAGCCATCTCCAACATAAGCTCCATTGGCTTCAATTTTCTTGGCATCCCAATGGGGTAGGAAATAAACGGGTGAACTATGGTTCACTTTAGCAGGTTGATTAGAAGTTGTAGGTTCTACAGTCAGTAGACCAATCGAAACAGAATGCATTGGACTAGTCGACTCGAAGATCGATGATCGAGTCAAAACATGAATAAATTTCGACGGAAGAGACGAAGGAATGAAGAGGAGAGTAGGAGAACCAATGTTTGAGATGGTATCAAAGGGAACATCCTACAGTAATCGAGAGGAGACATCCAACAACTTAACTCTGAAATACTTCTCATTAAACCAAACATTATGTTAGATAATAATATCTTGTTGTATAGGATCAAACAATCGATAAGATTTTGACTCTTCAAAGTATCCCATCATAATGCAATCATGACTCTTTGCATCCAATTTATTTCGACAATCATCATGAATGTGAGCCCAAGCAACACATCCAAACACACAGAGGTGGCTAACGGAAGGTTTCTTTCCATACCATAGTTCAACTAAAGTCATGGAAGGAACAAATCAAGTCAAGATATGATTTAGTAGATAATTGGAATAATACAACACTTCATCCTAGAAGTGAGGAGGTAGGTCTTTAGCCTGTAGAAGACATCTATAAATTTCAACTAATGTTCAATTATCATGTTATGTAACTCCATTCTGTTGAGGTTTGTGAGGAACCGACCTCTTCCAATCAATACCAGATTGAAGTAGGTATTCTTCAAATGTTCGATTGACATACTCACCACCATTCTATGATATCAAGCGCTTAATGGGTCGACCACATTTATTTTCAACAAAGGCCTGGAATTCTTTGAACTTCTTAAAGACAACATTTTTATTCTTCAAGAAAAATACCTATGTGAAATGAGAGAAATCATCAATGAAAGTCAAAATGTACCTTGCACCTGGCAATGAAGGTAATTTGATAGAACAAACATCATTGTGAACCATTTCAAGTAGGTTATGTGCTCACCATGCTTGTATAGAGTTAAAATGTGTCTTATGATGCTTACCAAGTATGAAATCCTTACATACACCTTCAGGGGGAAACACCTTTGATAAAAAAACAACTATGTTCTGAGTTGTCAGTGTCTGTGGACTTTGAAAATTTAGATGTCTAAGTCATTCATGCCAAATTTGACTTCTCTCATCAATGTGAGTAATAAGTGTATTCGGCTCAGATTCAGGTCAATTCGAGTCACAAAACTTGTATAAGTTGTCCATCAGGTCTAGAAGCCCATTATTGACAATTGACTTTACTTTATTCAAATCCTGAACATAGAACCGATCTGGCAAGAATTCCACAATATTATAAATCTGAGTCAACTTAGAAACAAACAATAGATTTCCACTAATATTTGGCACATGATAGACATCAACAATTTTACCATGTCGACATGTTACATCACCCTAACCATCAACATCCAAAGAAAAATCATCAACAACATAGATTCTACTTTCTTCAACTTTATTCAGTCTCATGAATAATGTAGCATATTTTTCCATGTGATTAGTGCACCCATAGTTGACAACCCATTCATTTTTCACAGTGTGAGACATAAAGGCCCGAGAAGTCCTAACTTGGAAGGTGAAATTATCAGTGGGTTGGCGAATAGTGGACATGTCTCCTTCAAGTCTCTTAACCTTCCCCTCTAAATCATCTCTATTCTTGAATCATTTCTTCTTGACATGTCCAGTCTTTCCACATTATCGACATGTGTTCTTCCTTTTACTTCGTTGTGGTTATATTTGGGGCCCCTGATCAGTATATGCAGGTTTTTGTGTAGAAGCATTAGTTTTCACTTTATTCCTGGAATCCATCTTTCCCTTACCCTTGAGCAAGTGGGCCTGGTTCTTACCACCAAGATTTCCTTCTTCAAGTAATTTGTGTTGATCAGTAATAAAAAGTTCACAAAAAAACTTCAAAGGGTAGTCCTTACCATATTTCTTGCATGTGTGCCCGTTGGTGAGAAAGGTTGATACGAACACATCAAATGGTGTTCTCAAATTTATCAAGACCAACTCAATGAGATGTCCATCTTTATTCTTGCAGTTCTCACCACATTCACTAAAATTCACTAGATTTCCCTAATAGACACTAAATAGTCCCCCATTCTTTCAAAGGAATGAGGATCGAGAGAGATAAACTCTTTCTCCAACTGCATGATGTGGATTTTGTCGACTCGGTCGAACAAGGTCTTCAGCTTCTTCCAGACCAGATGCAAATAGTCAGTTCCACTGAGATGAAAATGGATTTCTCATGAGATGTAGGTCATGATTCCCCTACAGGCTCATCCTTCTTTCCATCAACAATTTTTTTTTCCAAAGCATGTGTCAGATATGGGATCATGACCTTCGTATACTTCTAGAGTCACTTAATTTTCAATAGAGTTTCCATATTTGGAGACCATACTGCATAATTTTATCTATTCATAACAATAGGATCGATCTTTGAATCCATATTCAATATATAGAAATATTTTTTGTGTTTCAATAAGTTCCAATCAACAAACTATTGACCCAGAGTCAATCACACAACAAATCTGACTCAACAATGTTTGTAGATAACATGTTGAGGTTTCCAAATCATCGGCTTTGATACCATGTTTGGGAATGAAATGGAACATGATATGAAACATAGAACACTATATTATAGACAATCGAAGAGGGAAAATAAATTTTGAAGAATAGAGGTGGCGTCTAAAGACACTGTTAGAACACTTAAGCACAAAGTGTTGTGATCATAATATCACAATGCATATTTCTCATCATTGCATTAAATTATAATGACCTAAGGGATCTTCTTTTATAGTTCCAATATCTAACTGAATTCCACATAATTCAGAATATATTGTCCACATATAATCGTCGACGATTAGAGTTGACTCCAAAAAATCTACTTTGTCAAGTCGGATCGATGGGACTCAATTCGGCTGACTACTCGTCCAACTCGTAGTCGATTATAGGGTTGGTCAATCCACTACCCGACTATCTTCGATTGTTGGTCGACTGTCCAACCGACAGGCATGTCAACTACTCGACCAACTGGTGTGGTTTGTTGGTCGATTGCTCGACCGACTGTGTCCAAGTGTAGGTAGACCTCTCGACCAACTGAACCCAAGATATGTTTGATGAACCATCAATGCTTGATGTTCCAACATTCCCAATGGTTACTCTCCTTCCCCAGGAACCCTATATCTATAATGAAGTTTTTTGGAAGGTTGAGAAGAGAGTGTAGTTGTCAATATTACGAGGAAACCCAACACCAATCACACTCTCTTATAGATCAAACTCAACAATAATTAAATAATATAAAAATTTGTATTACAACAACCATCTGGTATTAGGGAGTAAACAGTGTATCAACTCTCTATATCAAGCCTTCTTTTATAGGATTTGTGGCTCAATCCACTTGTCCATTTCATGAAAAAATTTGCGATTAATTTAATTACTAATTTCCTATTATTCACCCACCCATGTGTCACTCACTTTCACAAGTGCACAATTAATTCGTCTTTTTTTAAATAAAAAATAATGATTATTCATCACCCAACTACTACTCTTCCTATTTTTACACCTATATGTTCCCTTTATCTCCTCCTCTTTTCCTATTTGAGTGTTGCACATGTAATCATTACTTTGTTTTAATTAAATCCTCTTATTAATATTTCACAAGTATACATATATTTTCCCACTATCCATTTGAATTTGAATTCATTTTTCCTATCTCTTCTTCTTCTTATTTTATGGGTGCACTAGTAATTAATTTTTAGACTAATTAAAGTAATTTTTTTCTATTTCATGTACATTTTTAAATGCATTCATTTTTCTAATAAATTTTAAATAAACTAATTTATTTTTCCTTTTATGAATGTGCAATAATCTATATGCTCAATCAATCAATCTTACATTTATTTAACTTTCCCAATTTAAATAAAATGCATATGCTAGTCAAATATTTTTCTCATGTATGCATAATAACTATGATCGATACCAAGGGTGTTGCGCTTTTGCATTCCCTTCAAAAATGACATTTTAGTAAGTACCAAGGGTGCCATGTTCACACATGCCTTTTAAGCATCCAATTTTCTTTGGTGGGGGGATGGTACAAAGATTGAGACCAGGTTAACTCAACTCGTTTCTACCTTTTTGAGAGACTAATGGTCACCAAGGAATAAGGATGATACCTTATTATTTTCCCCTTAGATAAACTCTGTGAGTGATCGAATTTGTGACCTACCCTCATGAAAACATGCAACATCCACGTAAAATCATCATGAAGTTTTCAACCCAAAACATGGAAAAAAGAGTGTGAGTAGGTGGAAATAGGGACATTGTTCCTCCCCTCCTAGTGATACTATTTCCATATTCCATACTGTTAGCTCCCAAAATGAATCAGTCACTATGGTTGCATTTTGTGGTTGATAGCATGGCTATTGGTAGTTTTCTCCAAATTTGTTTTGAGTTTTTCTAGTAGCAAAACTTAGTTTTTAATTTATGTCTTAGAAATAAGACGATCCATAAAGGTCTTCTCTTTAAAATTTTCATAAAATTCTTTCAAAAACTAACGCGTGTTTTAAAGATGATGGTTAGTTGGTGAAAGCGATGATTTTCAACAGCTAAGGAGCATTTCTCACGGGTCGTTAGCTAGTGAAAGCGACGATTTTCAACAGCCGAGGAGCACTTCTCACGGGCCATTAGCTGGTGAAAGTGGGGATCACGTGTGTTTTATCCACGTTTTAAAAAATCAAATGATGACACGCTCAGCCCACGTCATGCAATCATTATGATGCGCTGGTGAAAGTGGATAATGATGGAGACTCGGGTTTGCACGTCCAAATCGGATTGCAAAGCAAATCTCGTTCAGTAATGTATGCTTCACAATCATGGTGTTGGAAATGGCGAATTTGAATCCATCATCACAGGTGCAGGAGCAGTACTACTTGCTTGGTGACATCAAATCGGCCCATCGTTTCCCCAACACGCATCACCCACAAATGTATGCTAAGTTTTCAATGTTGAAAGACAGAGCCGAGTGTTTTCACCAGCACAAGACCTCATCCCGAACAACAGATTGCAGTGTTTGGTGTGTGAAATCGTTTCGGGTTTTGAATTGAAAATGTAAAGGAGATGCAGTGGTTCTTTGTTGAGAAAAGAATTGGACAGTCTGTCCTTTCTACAGGCGCATCCAGAAGTGCAAAAACACTTCTCAAACGCAGGTTGTATGGAATATGTCGAAAGGCTACATAATGGCTATCACCAATCAACAACAGAGGCATTTGCTAAAACATTCGATGGAAATACAACCTGTGTTGGGTCGTTAAAAATTATTGTGGATGAAGCTGCCATCGTTGTAGTGACCAGTTTGCCAAGATCAGGCCAGAGTTGGTTCAAAACGACAGCCACCAAGAACCTAAATTTCAGGGAATATTTAAAGGAAGAGTTCAGAAATAATGCATGGAAGAAGAGCATGCCAGTTTCCCATTTAGAAGATGAGTGGCAGTATTTGTTTAAGGGCATCCAACTCTACATAACTTTAGAAGGCAGGTACGAAAAACTGATGTTATATCATTTCAAGCTCTTAGACCATTTTACAGGGAAAACTCTCCTAAATCTACCTTTCTTCTTGCACAAGAGTTTAACTAAAGTCTGTAAAAAGATTAGAGATGAAAATCTAAGTATGAATAACACTCTTTTCCACTTTGGCCTTATTAAATTGATAATCCTGGAGGAGCTACGACAGAAAGGAAGGACTTGGCAACATTTTCTTTTTTGGGAGGGCTTTGAAACTCAAACTCAGCCCATGAATGAACAGAAAAGAGCTGGAAAAAGGCAATTGACCTCTCAAAGCAGCTTGAGGAAGAGGAGAACCCTTCCAGGACCCCCAGAAGACAGAATCTCTGGTGTGAGATCTCACAGGTCAAAGAAAAAATTAGATTTTGAGACTACTACAGAGCAACCTATAGAAAAGAAAACAAACATCTCAAACTTGCCATACACAGACTCAGAGCCAGAGCAAGAAGATGAGAGCCCTGCCATTAAAAATCTTGAACACTCCATTGAGTTTGCACAGAATTGTGAGACCTTTACTCACACCGAGAAAGGAGAAACATCAAAGAGCACTAAGTCGAAGAAAACACAGAAAATCAAGCAACTCAAAGAAGTGATTGCTTAGCAGGAGGTCTTAGAGAGAGTAATAAAGGAAAGATACAAGACTCTGTCTGATAATTTCGCAGAAAAAAATGCTGCATTTGAAAAGCTGGCTCGTGAAAGTGTCAAGGAAAAGAAGAGGAAAAGGAAAATCGCCAAAGACTATAATAGTCTATGGTGGTTAGCAAAGTGCCTTAAAAGGAAGATTAGAAAATTGAAGCAAAAGTAGAAGTCACACCCAGATTTGCAAGTGCTAGCTCAGGTTGTTGTGAACATGCAAGGGGATAAATTAGAGACACACTGATTTTTTTGATAGAACCACAGTTTTGGAGGTGAAATTTCATTTTGGGCCAAGGCAAAGCTTTCACCAGTGCACAGTGCAATTTTACTACTAGTTAGCTGGTGAAAGGCAACGCTTTCACCAGCTAACCAGCGAATCATAGGGTGAGTTAGCTGGTGAAAGAAGAAAAAATGTTTTTGAAAGCTAAATATGGAGCAGATCATTTTTCACAGGATTTAAAGAGGTTCCAGAGTATTAAAGGGTTAACAACTTGATCGAAAAATACTTTGCATCAGAGATTCATGGGAGTTTTTGAGAATCACATGCTAAACTGATCTCCTAAAGTATCAACTATGAACAACTAAAGAAATCCAGCTGCCAAGACAGGTGCCTTTGCCATGTTTTATGACACCACAGATTCCAGAAGCTGAAGAATACAGATGTCAAATTTTGAGATTGAAGACAATTTGAATGCTAGTCTACTCTTTAAGTCTTTGTTATTGAATTGCTTAGTTAATTTGAATTGTTATTTTTAGATACAGATCCAAGTTTTTAGGATCTTAAAAACTGATTATAAAAGGCTATCAATGCCTATCTTTTCTAAGAGACAAGGGTTCAAACTAGGATACATTTTTTTTCTATTGTATAGACTCTTTTGATATAATTAAATTGCAGTCCCCTTTCGTTTTCAATATAAAAAATATCCATGTTTCCATTTCTGTACTTCATTTCAGTTTATTTTAGCTTATGAAGATTGTTATCTCTTTATTGAGCTCATAGATTTGAATTGAAGGATTATCTTTCTATCTTGTATTAGGCCTTACACCCAATTGTATTTGGAAATCAAGATTAGTGTTCTTCATCCCCCCCTTTCAAATTACTTGATATGATTATTGTTTCCTGAAAGAACTGTCTCTTTAGAAGTATGATGAGTTGTCTATTACATTGATCATTAAAGACCCCATTGTCTCAAGAATATCTACACATTATTTTTAAGTTACCAAGCATCCTTAGACTACAACCCTAAGGAGTTTCTTGGAGTGATAACACATACAACTCCATTACCCATGTGTATACTGATTAGAAATGATATTCCTTATGCTTGTACACACTAAAATAGCATCCCATAATCATAAATTAGAAACATATCATTAATCACATGCCATATAATAATGTATTGACTTAATCGAAAGTCCATATGACATTAACAAAATCCCATGTTAATGTGCACTTGTGGCTTCCTTGTCAAATTATAAATCCATCAGTATCATCTAAAAATTATTGCATCATTCTAGTCTCCTCATCCATCCCTCTTCACTATATAAAAAGATGGATCTCTCATAGGAAAGGCTAGGATGGCTTATGCATGAAGAATTTTGTTGAAGATTGTACTTATGATAGCTTTGCTTTAGATTTCCAAGTCAGGTTGTGAATACTCTTTATCAAAATCATTGGAGCAAAGGTTAGTGTGTTGAAGCAAAGGGCTATTGTAAGGGACCTTGCAACATCAAGGCATAGGTTCTATTCTCCACTTTCATCAATATAATGCAGTGATACATTTCTTCCCTATAAAAGT
>JZKD02S0459572.1:172272-188754 GCA_000966675.3 Picea glauca | reverse complement strand
GAGTAATGGCAAAGGAAAATCTCAAGATGTGTTGTTTGTAGATGGTCTGAAACATAATCTACTAAGTGTCAATCAAGTTTGTGACAAAGGATGTGAAGTTGTTTTTACTTCTAAATACTATAAAATAAAGGCTTTGAGTTCAGGACAACTGATTGAAAAAGGGATACGAACAGAAAATAATGTCTATGTGTTAAAAGAAGAAAAAGAAGAATGTCACTTAAGTAAATATGATGAAAGTTGGTTGTGGCATAGGAGACTTGGTCACCTAAATTTTGATCACATAATCAAACTCAGAAACAATGGGGCAGTAAAAGATCTTCCGAAGATATCAAATCCCTATGACTCTGTTTGTAAACCATGTCAGATAGGAAAGCTTACTCGCACTCAGTTCAAATCTAAAAACTTTCCTTCAACAGAAAAACCTCTCCAGTTAGTACATATGGATCTATGTGGACCATCAAGGAAAGAAAGTACAGGAAAAGAAAATTATTTTATGTTGATTATTGATGAATATTCTAGACTAACTTGGGTTGTCTTTTTGAAAGAAAAATCTGAAGCATTTGAAAAATCCAAAGTGTTTAAGGCTTTGAATGAGAATCAAACAGGAAAAATATTAAAGGTAGTAAGGTCTGATAGAGGAGGAGAGTTTAGTTCAGGGAATTTCAAAGATTTCTGTGATAAACATGGGATCAAAAGAGAGTACACAATTCCAAGGACTCCACGGAAAAATGGAGTTGTTGAGAGGCAGAATAGGTTAGTACAGCAAATGGCAAGATCAATGATGAATGAAAGGAACATACCTTAGACATATTGGGTGGAAGAAATTCATACGGTTGTTCATATCCTTAACAAAGCTCATCTCAGGCCACACAGTGACAAGACTCCTTATGAACTATGGTTTGAAAGACCTGCTTCAATCAAGCATTTTAAAGTCTTCGGGAGTAAATGTTATATCAAGAACAATGATGAAAATATTGGCAAATATGATGACAGGGCTGATGAAGGTATCTTCTTGGTTTATGCTACAAATAGTAAAGGGTACAGATGCTACAATAAGAGATTGCATAAACTAGTTGATTGTATAGATATAAAAGTTGATGAAGAAATCCCAGTCAAAAATGTAAGCAGTGTTGAACCAAGAAGAGAAGATATAGTCAAAGATGAAGATGAACAGGTCCAAGGATTAGAAAAGGAAGAATCTGAATTAGATGAAGATACAAATACTCAGACTGACACAAATCAACAGAAAGAAGCAAAATCATGTCTCAGAATTATTAGAAAGAATCATCCTGAAAATTAGATAATTGGGGATATAAATAAAGGAGTTCAAACAAGAAGGAAATTGATTAAAGACTCAGAACAAACTCATGTTGCCTTTTTATCTATGACTGAACCTAAAAATTTTGAGGAATCTAGCCAGGATGATGATTAGATTAGAGCAATGAATGAAGATCTTGATCAAATTGAAAAGAACAATACTTGGGAGCTTGTCCCTAGACCTGAAGATGAGAATGTAATAGGTTCCAAATGGGTGTTCAAAAATAAAATGAATGAAAAAGGGCAAGTTGTTAGAAATAAATCCATATTGGTCTGTAAAGGATATGCACAAGTTGAAGGTCAGGACTTTGATGAAACTTTTGCACCAGTGGAAAGATTGAAAGCCATCAAAATGTTTCTTGCTTATTCATGTCATAAAAACTTTAAAGTTTATCAGATGGATGTTAAGTCAGCATTTCTTAATGGAGATCTAGAGGAAGAAGTATATATGGAGCAACCTAAAGGATTATCATTGACAGATAATCCTAATTATGTTTGTAAGCTGAAGAAGGCATTATATGGACTAAAACAAGCACCATGAGCTTGGTATTATAGACTGGAAAAATTTTTACAAGAAAAAGGGCTCAAGAAAGGTACTATTGACAGTAACCTTTACATTAAGTCTAAAGGTGATAATTTACTAGTTGTTTTGTTTTATGTAGATGATAATATTTTTGGCTGTACTAATGAATCATCTGTCCAGTGGTTTGCTAACTCTATGCAAATAGAATTTGAAATGTCCATGATAGGAGAACTGTCATATTTTCTTGGCTTACAAGTAAAACAAAGTTCTGCAGGATTATTTATTTCTCAAGAAAAATATTTGAAAGAGATGTTGAAGAAATTTCAAATGGAAGATTCTTCTCCAGTTAGCACACCTATGGTGGTTGGTTGCAAGCTGAGTAAATATGATATCTCACCTGATGTTGATCAAAGCACATATCTCTCTATGATAGGCAGTCTTCTGTACATCACAGCATCACGTCCTGATATAATGCAAGTTGTTGGAATGGTAGGGCATTATCAGTCTGCTCCTAAACAAAGTCATTTGGTAGCTGTCAAAAGGATATTTAAATACTTGAAGGGAACAATGACTTATGGTCTGTGGTATCCCAGAAATTAGAATTTCCAGTTAACTTCTTATTCAGATGCAGATTAGCAAATTGTGTTGATGAGAGAAAAAGCACTAGTGGAGGAGCATTCTTTCTGGGTGACTCATTAGTTGCATGGCTTAGTAAAAAGAAAGGATCCATTTCATTATCCACTATAGAGGCAGAATACATTGTTGCTGCTACTTGTTGCACACAAATTTTATGGATGATACAAACTCTTGCAGATCTGAAGGTAACTTACACTGATCCCATTCCAATTCACTATGATAACACCAGTGCCATTAATGTCTCCAAGAATCCTGTTCTTCATTCCAAGACTAAGCATATTCCTATAAAGTACCATTTTCTCAGAGAACAAGTTACAAACAAAATTGTTCAACTGAATTATATACCTTCTACAGAACAGATTGCAGATATATTTACAAAACCTTTAGCAGCAACCCCTTTTGGATATCTTCGTCAAAAGTTGGGGGTTATAATTTCTTGTGTCTAATCTGTTCACCTGGTCAGGGGGAGTACTTATTGAATATCTAGTGTATTTCCAATATGCTCATAGTTGACAAGAAGAGTATGTTTTGCAATAGATCAGGGGGATCATGTTTCTTCTTTGACATTGATGTCAAAGGGGGAGAAAAGAGTCCAGGAGGAGAGTCTGAATGCATGTGGGTGCTTGAGTTGCCATCAATGCCAAAGGGGGAGAATGTTGGCAAATCTTTAACAGACAACACATGCTTGTATACCTGTCATTGATGGCAAGTACAATAGTGAAAATGGCATGAGTACAGAAAGTATGAAATAGATGGGCATTATGAGAAGACGCTGCAGAGAAGATTTGAATAAGCTCAGAAGAGATAGTGTAGAGGATTATTGGTAGATCATCGATGGAAATATCAGAGTAAGCAGAACAAAGTAATCTTTGGAGGAGAAGTAGCATTTATGATTGTTGGATCCCATTTACAATTCTCGATGACTGTCAGATCAAGTGTTGATCGGGACTGCTCGGGAGGAGAAGCAACATTTCTGATCATTGGATCCCATTTACAATTCTCGATGACTGTCAGATCAAGTGTTGATTGGGAATGTTGATCCAAGACTCCATTTCAGAGTTTCACAACTCGCGACTTGGAGAGGCAAGAAATATAACCACTGAAATCGCGATATGCGAAATCGTGATTTAATCGCAGCCGTCAGATCAAGGTGTGATCTAGACCGTCGACTCCATTTCGAAGTTTCACAACTCGCGACTTGGAGAGGCAAGAAATATGACCATTAAAATCACGATATGCAAAATCGTGATTTAATCGCAGCCGTCAGATCAAGGTGTGATCTAGACCGTCGACTCCATTTTGGAGTTTCGCGACTCGCGACTTGAAGAGGCAAGAGATATGACCATTAAAATCGCAATTTAATCGCAGCCGTCAAATCAAGGTGTGATTTGGACCATCGACTCAATTTCAGAGTTTCGTGACTCATGACTTGGAGAGGCAAGAAATATGACCATTAAAATCGTGATATGCGAAATCGCGATTTAATCGCAACCATAGATTCATCGAGATTGTGGACCATTGATTTAAGCTTCATTTCAAAGTTTCGCCTATCGCAACTTGGAGTGACAAGGACCTACATCGAAGGAATCATGAGATGTGAATTCATGATGAGATCTAGACCGTAGATTCATCGAAATCATGGACCATTGATCTAAGCTTCATTTCGAAGTTTTGCCTATGGCAACTTGGAGTGACAAGGACCTCCATTGAAGGAATCACGAGATGCAAATTCATGATGAGATCTGGACCGTAGATTCATCGAGATCATGGACCGTTGATCTCAGCTCCATCTCGGGGTTTCCGGGATCGCGACTTGGAGAGTCGAGATGCCTCATCTCCAAACTCACAAAATGAGAATTCGCGAAAAGCACTTTATGCATAAGCGCTTGGTCATGGCCTTGATCATATTGAGGAAGGATCTAGCGCAGAAAAGCTCTATATCAAAGTTTTGGAGATTGCTATATGAAGTGTCGAGACACTTGGCCATAGGAATGTTGAAATGGTGAAACCTGATTTAAAGGCAAGATTAATAAAGTTCATCCAACGGTGCAGATAAACTTGAATATGATCGGAGGGCTACTGTTCTCTCTCGCAGTTAATTTATCAGTTACGAATCTGTTAGCAAAAATGATTCATGATTCCTGATCGGTTGGCGTTTCAATTGCTCGGATGGTTTTTCTTTTGCCTAAGAAGATGTGAAGTGTAACTAATGTGGGGTTGTGCATAAAAGAGAAAGATACAGACTGTGTGAGGTTGGTGGTTCTGGACGAAAAATGAATTAAACTGTAAGAAAGGGAAAATCACAGGATGCACAGTATGAGACTGAAAGTATGTGTAGTATGAGACTGAAAATATGCGCAGTGTGAGACTGAAAGTATGCTTAGTGTGAGATAAAACTCAGAGAAGAGTATCAGATGAGGAAAAGACTTGACGCAAAGCAGAATGACAGAACAAGTTGAAGCAGAGTAGACTTGCAGAACAAACAAAGGAAGAGAAGAATTGCAAAACAGTTAGAAAAAGACCAGATTTACAAAACAGAGAAAAAGTGGTAAGAATCGATTTATCTATGTAGTTGCTTGTTTAATTAATCATTTATATTCCAGGGTGGTTGGGAGGTGCTAGGGAGGACTGTTTTCCTCAGAAGCTCAAGTGGGAGCTTGAACACAGGGAGTTGTAGCTTCCATCTGGTTGCAACCAGAGAAACCAAGGTGGCAGGGTGGTGCAAGAGAGAACAAGTGTTCTCTGTTATACAGGTTGGAGCCTATGTAACTGGAAGTTGGTGCTTCCATCCAGTAGGTGCTGGAACATTAAGGGAGTTGGTGCTTCCTTCTAGTGGGTGCTAGAGAAACCAGAGATTTGGTGCTCTCAAACAAGTTGCAGCTTGTAAAACAGAGGTAGCAGCCTCACATTGAGTTGGTTCTCAATTATAGATGATGTACAGAACTTAAAATACTACCTATCGTTTCAAAGAAGAAGAGGTTTTCTCCCTTTATGGGTTTCCTCGTGAAAATTTGTCTCTGTGTATACCTTATGTGTGACTGATGCTCATTACTTTTATTTTCCATATGTTGTATAATGTTGATGATCACTTGAAGAAATATTAAGAATGTATTAATAGACTTAATATTGTTTAAAGCACAATAACAACTGATTCACCCCCCCTCTCAGTTGTCTTAGTAATTTCAAAACTTCAATGTCAACTCTCGAAGTCCTTCATAGTTTTCCTACTCAACTAAAGGAATCGTTAAAGGATATTGGTAGAATCGATCCTACTAATACAAATTTGATAATATTTGACATGGAAGATTACATTCCAAGACTCCCTCATCAATTAGAGTTTCAAATACAAGTAATTGTGGAAAATAAGAATATTTGTCAAACAATTGTTGATGAAGGATCTTCGACTTGCATCATGTCCATCACTTGTTTGAAAGCCACTGGCTCTCCTACCCTTACCGAATCACACAATACTTTAAATTATTTTAATGGTACAGGGTTTAAACCTTATGGTGTTCTTCCTACATTAGATATTGCATTAGAAGGAAAAGAGGTCATTGTTGAGGTTGAGGTGTTTGATGCACCTCTCGATTAAAACCTCTTACTTGGTCATAGTTGGATCAATGTTATGAGAACAATTGTTTCTACTCTTTTCTGTGTGATATGTTTCCCTCACCAAGGCGAAGTCGTTACAGTAGATCATATTTCCTTTTTTAGTTCTGATTCACTCACTAGTAATGCTCCTTTCGTAGAGAAAACACCTCCTGGTTATGAGAATGTCGAAGTGGGTCTTTTAAAGGATTCATCATTAATGGGTACTTTCCCCATTCCACCACCCGATGTTCCTCCTCCTTTTTTCTCTTATATTAACATGATTTCGACCAGTGTTGGCGAAACCGCTAAGTCTTATGACCCTTGGATAGTACCTAGCTTAGACGAATGTCTTCGTTATGGCGACCAAATGCCTTTAAGTCCAGTGGAATTATCCTATAAAGCTATTCAATCGAAAAATCCTTCTCCTGATTCTCTCTTAGATACGTCTCTTGATCTGTTTCACATGGTGTTTCACACTGATGAAATGATCATGATAGTTATGTCCATGGTAGACACCCCATGGGATGATGGGCATCATCGTTCTATCCTCTTCCTGGAACTCGAGACTATCGATAGTTACCAACAGAATTTGAATATGTCTACAGTCATTGTTATTCCCCCAGTTTCTGAACCAACACGTGATGTTTTGTATGAAGGGAACTTCGAAAATATTTCACCTACTATTCCTCTAGATATTTTGATTAAGCCTGAAATTGTGGAAAATGTTCATATAGGTGCCTCATGTTCTCCTTATAAGATCCAAACTTACAAGGCCCTTTTCCAAGAATTATGTAACATTTTTCATGGAGTTACGAATAAATTCCTGTAATTGATCCAGATATTGGTGTACATGAAATTAAGACATACCCTAACGCTAAACCCATTCGACAACGACTTCGCCTAGTTCATCCATGAAAAGATTCTGCGATCAAAGTTGAAGTTGAAAAACTTCTTAAATATGGTTTTGTCTACCCTATAGCGTTGATTGATTGGATGTTCAATCTTGTTTTGGTTATGAAGAAACAAAAAACAATATGTGTTTGTGTTGATTATAGGGATATTAATAAGGTGTGTCCTAAAGATAATTATCCAACCCATTTTGTCGACCAAGTCGTTAACGATTGTGCCAGGAGTGAAATATTCTCTCTGATGGATGGATTCTCTGGCTATAATCAAATAAATATTTTACCCGTGGATCAACATAAGACCACTTTTATTTTCCCTTGGGGTACCTTCGCATACCATAAATTCCCTTTCGGTCTCAAGAATGTTGATGCGACTTTTCAACATGCTATGTCTTATTCTTTTCATGGTATTAAGAATATTATACAACCTTACCTAGATGAATCACAAGCACACTCCATGCCTCTTCAATATCACCCATCACACTTACGAGCCATTTTCCTATGATATCGATGTTACTGCATACGATTGAATCCACATAAATGTGTTTTTTGTGTGGATTCTGGACGACTTCTTGGATTTATTGTTTTTATGCATGGGATCAGGGTGGATCCTTTGAAGGTTGAATCTATTATCAATTTTCCTCCTCCTACCTTATGCCAACTCCAAAGTTTGGAAGGGAAGGTAAACTTTATGCAATGATTCATTCCCAATTATGCCAAACTAAAGAAAGGTTTCACTGGACTTCTTAAGAAGGGTCATGATTTTTTGTGGGATGACACTGCCAACAAATCCTTTGAAGCTTTGAAACTTGCATTAACCCATACACCACTTTTATTTCCCCCAAATTATAGTCGACATTATTTCTTATACTTGGTTGCTTCGGATTATACCATAGCCATGGTTCTAGTCCAAGAGGATGATTCACACGATGAACATGTTATTTACTATTTAATTCAGAGTCTTATGACCACCGAAATCAAATATATGTAGGTGGAGAAATTGGCTTGGTGGTTGTTCAAGTTGTTCAATGTTTTCGTCACTATATCTTATTGTGCAAAACCGTGATTATTTATGATTTCAACCCTATGAAACATATCCTTACACAAAAATTGCTGGGGGGCAAATACTCCAAATGGATAGTGATTCTCTAGGAGTTTGATTTGGAATTTGAGCAAGCAAAGTCAAAGAAATATTTGGTCTTTGTTGAGTTGATATGTGACCTTCCCTCCACTGAGACAGAAACTGTGGAAGAAGATTATTTTCCTAATGAGTCTCTCTTTCTGATTAGTTCAGACAATATCTGGTATGGAGACATTATCATTTATCTTCAAACCCAAACTTCCTGGCCTGATATTTCTCATGTAGATTTTTGTCATATTAGGTATTAAACCCATCAATATATTATCCTTTTTGATACCCTTTATCGTCATGGTATTGATTATGTACTTCGATGCTTTCTAACCTATGATGAAGATGAGAAAGCTTCAAATTACTTTCATTCAGGATCCTATGGAAGTCAAATGCCTGGGTATGCCACTTCCCAAAAGATATTACGAGCTGGTTACTTCTGGCCTTCCCTGTTTAAGGATTGCATTGTAGCGGTTCAGAAATTCCACGCTTGTCAAACATATAACAATAAGATTCAATCACATCCTGCTCCTCTTTATCCTGTAGTTTTCATTGGTATACTTTCTAAATGGGGAATTGACTTCATGACATTTATCCCTCACTCGGTCAGGGGGCATGGATACATTATTGTAGTTGTGGATTATTTCACTAAATGGGCTGAGGTGACGCCTACATTTTATAATACTGAGAAAATTGTAGTGTTGTTCATATTCAATCATATCGTCACTAGGTTTGGTGTCCCTCAAGCCATCATCATCGACCATGGAAACCATTTTTTCAATTTCATGATGTTTGATCTTACCGATAAATTGGGTCTATGGCAAGAAAAATCAACCCCTTACTATCCACGGGCCAATGGCCAAGTTGAAGAAATAAACAAAGTTTTAACCACTATTCTTTGACGAATGGTAGGGATTCACAATTCAAGCTGACACACAATGATTGTTTCGACATTATGGGCCTATCAGACATCCATTAAATATTCCACAGGGTTCACGCCTTTATAGTTAGTGTATGGTATCGAATCCATTTTGTCGACTGAATGTGAAATCTCGTCTCTGAAATTAGTTGTCGAACTTCTCCCCAACACCACAACCGAAGAAGAACATCTTTTGTATTTAATGAAATTAGATGAGACTCACTGTAATGATGTGTTATTCATAGAAACTCAGAAGAAATGTGTCAAAGCTAAATACAAAAAACATGTCAAACCACGTGTTTTTTTTTAGGAAAATTTAGTTCTCCTTTATGAACAAGATCGTGACTTTTGGGGGGCAGGTAAATTTGAGCCCATGTGGCATGGCCCTTATATTGTTAAACAATTGTTGGAGAAAGGGGATTATGAGTTGGTTGATTACGATGGAATTCCTTTGGGTGAACCCAGAAATGGACATTACCTAAATAACTACTATGCTTAAAGTGTTTTTGCATGAGTTCTTTGTATTTTAGTGTATCATACTCTAGTGTGCCTTTTGTCATTTCTTGTTCTACCTTTAAGATGCTTACCTTGCCTTGTTCTTAGTTTCCAGATGCCGACGTTCTCGCTACCCTATATCAGTTTTGTTGATGGTGCTAGTCACGTTACCCAAAATCTAGTATTCATTTTGCATCTGTCATCTAATTGTATGTCTTGATTCACAACTAGTGGTGTTGCAATTAAGAAATGTTTATTCCATCTGAAGTCCTACACTGTTACGGGTATACTTGAAAATTCACCTCTTGGAAATAAATTTTGATTACATTGAATATGAACACATTCCTAGATATCTAAACACATTAACATATGCATTAGCTAATTATTTTTTAGATAGACATTTGCACCATTTATAAATCCAAATACACATTTAAAAGACAAGTTGGTAGAAATTTTATATTATAACGTCAAAATTTACAAAAAGTGTGTTTCCTAAGACCAAAATGTTGAAGCACATGGCTTCATATGAATATGCATCATGGATGCTTCTCGTGATAACAAACCCCTGCCCATGCTACACGATGAAGTAGTCGACCAATGGATGCTAAAAATCCAACCGTATGGTGTTGGTAGTGTCAAGGTAAGTCATCCACAATGATATCAAGGATATCTATAGTCAACCCCTCAAGGTTGTGTTCAATATCCTCGAGATCCTTAGTTTCTACCCCTCAACCTACCACTACACCTATATCTCCACATCTATGGATAGGAGATGATCCTGGAGGCCTGAAAGGTGCCACATCTGCATTGTTTAGAGCACTTGATTAGTCTCGGATACATAAAAAAAACTTTCATAATTAAAATACCAAAAACAACATATAATGAAGAAATCCTTTTTACCTATATCTCCCCATTGAGAACCCTCAGGTAATGCCAAGTCGGGATCTCCACGGAAGTCAGTCCCGGCATATGTATAGTCCTCAATCATGACAAGTTGATCCCTCAACCACTGGAAGAAATTAGGACCATATGTAACAGTTGGCACGCCACCATGATGTGCCATCAATTCTAACCATCTCTTCATTCAAAGATCATGTGGAGCGGGTATTCCCCATTCCACATGCTGCAGGCGTAAAATGGGGACCCTCTCTAGGAAAAATGATACCAAAATTGATCCATATCCAAACTTCTTTAGCTGACCACTCCTACACTTTGTTAATTGTTTCTTCATATTTTTTAGGAGTCCCTCGCACTAGTTGAAAACCTAGGGCTCCATACACTCGATAACATATTGAAAATTGATTTGTAAGTCCATGTGAGGAGTTGCACTCCCTTCCATACAAGTAATAGTATAGAGAATGGCCCTCAAAGGAAATTATTGAACATCCTTTATGGAAACTTTGCCACTATGTTTCTTTGTACCTGCTATGCAGTGATGTGATACATAATAATCCATGGGTTCACCACCTCCTTTACTTCCCGATAGTGAAACTCGAGAGCCAAAATGAGATAACCCAATCAAGAAGTAGATTTCATTGATCTCTAGAGTGAGTGTATACACCCCGACATGAAATTATTTCTCATTAACATCCCACATATAGACTAAGTGTTCCAATAACATCAATTGGGCCCTCATGCATTGCACTTTAAAAAACTTTAGCAAGTCGTGCTCCCGGAGTGCCATGACGGTGCCTGGATCATTCCCGACAAAGTAATATTCCTCCTCATGATCTCATTCCCTCCATTCGAGCATTATTACCATTGAAAATATGCAAAAAAACAATAAAATATGATTTAGTTCATCAAAAATTCAAAAGTGGGAGTTTTTCTTAGTTCTCTCCCTCTTTTTAGTTTTCGAGTTGCGGTCGTTGTAGGGGTCAAATTTACCATAGTGTGACATCGTCGCACCCCATATGTAGAACCCCTGCGATGATCATATAATATTTTATCTATTAATTTACCCTCCACCCCCCCCCTCATGATAGGGAGGGACTGCGATGATCTAGAGGCGCAATCTCCCTTGGAAAATTTCCCATAAGCTCAAAATTTAACCATCAAAATTGAACATTTTTTTCTATAAAAAGAGAGAAGGGATGAAGAGTACCTACCTCATGGAAATGGCTCGAGATATCATCCATGAAGTGCTCCAGAATCATCACTTGAAAATCGGAGGAAAAAGAGGGTTTTTGGCACTAGTTTGGTGAAAATGCAAATGAAATGGTAAAATGAATTTTCTTTAAGTGTTTTTCAGACTCTCTAAACATGAAAAACCCCTGAGTTTTCTTTATTTGGACTCGTAAAACAAGAATCGAATGAACCATATGGGATCTAACCACTCCTTTCTAGGGTTCGTTTAAAATACTCCGAGAGACTCATCCGAAGGATGAGATTACATTACAAGCATATGTTATCCTCCTCGATCTTGTGTAAAAATAAAGAGGTACTCACCAGAAATGGTGGGGAGAAATTGGGAAAGAAATGTATATCTATATCTGTGTTAGTGGCAGTAAGTCACTCTTGAACATGACACCCCTCTTCATCATTGTATCTAGGTTGGGAAATCCATTTGTCTCTCATTCGACCATCCACAAATCTGTATGTTGGGTCCTCCTTGAGTCAATGCTACCAAGAAAATTGTCGTGTCATTCATATGTTCAAGAGAAGTTCAACCTAAACAAACCTTCTATCAATTTGGTCATCTTTATTCCTCAAAATATTACCATGTCATCCTTCCTTGAGTCAGTTTTGAATCACTTTATACTCTAATCTACTTCAAATCTGTTACACATTTCGTTTCGTTGATGGGGGATACATTAAAACCTCCTGTGATGAGTCTCTTCCTATTGACTTCAACTCATTATCCGGTAATTAGAATTAGAAATCATTTAGTACCTTGGAACCTGCATGCCTCAATGACAGGTTTTCAACAATGGGTTCACATCATTGGCCCCTTATTGGAATATTCCATCGAGTATTCGACTTCAACTCATCAATTCACATTCATTGGATTGTACTAGAGTACCTTGGGATTCATTGACATCAATGGTGATTTCCCTCGCACTTGTTCGCGATATCCATTAATGATCAGTAATCAAGTGGTTTCTACCATGTTTGACTTTGACACATGTAATCACATGGCTATATTTGTACTTCGGGGAAATGGAAAATAAGACCCTGGATATCACCATATTAGTCCAGGTTGTGATGGAGTATTCATAAGTCAGTACTGACACATAGATCCATCGTGTATGTCTCGTGGCTATGTCCAAATTCAAGTTTTTAGAGCATAGATCCACAATGTATTTCTTGTGGCTATGTTGAATCATGATGGCATAGATCCACAATGTATATTTAGTGGCCATGACTCACTTGACACTTATGCTTAGAGTCACTTGTAGTCTGAGTATGGGAATGCCTACCTCAGTAAATGGTATATTATTATGCATATGCTTGATTCCTTGTAGGTTTCCGACCAATGTGATCCTTGTTCTCGACACACACATTCTACAAAGTACTCCAGTTGTCACATGTTCCAACTTCATACTTTGGGGGGCATTCTATTACACATTATTTTTGTCACCCCTATGATCAACTGACGATATGTGTATGGCTTACTCCTCTGTTCCCTGAAGCTACTGAAGAAATGATACTTTCTACCTGAGAAATTGAATCATCTTTATTTTCTTGAAAATACTATCAAAGGAGATCGTCGCACCCTACTAAATGCTCAGGGTGTGAAAATGATTGATCATCTCATGCTACACCAAAATGTGTTGCGTCGTCGTCGCGGGATGCTTGTGCTTAGGGTGCGATGATGCTCAAACAAGGGAAAAAGGTGAAATTCTTGAAAGTTCTAGAATGGAATATTCTAGAATATGAGGTTGCCTCCAATCGGTTTGGATATTACTCTCTTCTCTGATTTAGTGGGATCATCCTAATCTCCTCATACATCCCTCTTCACCTTATAAAAAGAGGGATCTCTCATGGGAAAGGCTAGCTTGGCTTATGCATGAAGAATTATGTTGAAGATTGTACTTGTGATAGATTTGCTTTAGCTTTTCAAGTCAGTTTGTGAATACTCTTCATCAAAAGCATTGGATCAAAGTTGTGTTTGTTGAATCAAAGGGCCATTGGAAGGGACCTTGCAAGATTAAGGCATAGGTTGTATTCTCCACTTTCATCAATATAATGCAGTGATACATTTTGTCCCTATAAAAGTGTCTCCATTTTTATTGTATAATTCCTTGATCTTATGCATAGGCTTCATTGGAATATATATATCGTTGTTCTCTCTCTTTGTTGGTTTTTTCTTCTAAACAGGTTCAACATCTGAAAAATCCAAAGATGGAGCAAGGACAATACTAGCGAGGATCAAACGACGTTTAAATGGTATGTCATTTGTCCCTCTTTGAACTAGTTTACATTACAATGAAATCTAAGGATAAGCTTGTATTCTGCTTTGTTTTGTTCTAATTTCTTGCTAAATTTAGGGAGATCACTTTGTGTCCACACTTACCGATGTGTCCGATAACAATCAGTCAAACTAGTCAAAGAAAAAGAGGTCACTACATCTCAATTGTGTCCTCCCAAGTAGATGAGATGGGACTATAATTATCCCATTGAACATTTACTTGGTCTACTAAATGATGCCAAAGTTGTTTAGTGTAGCGGTTCAGTATATGGATTTCTTCATCCATCAAGGCCCCCTTGTCCAACATCTGAAATGACTCAAATCAATAACATGAGAATGGTCTAAAATATAATGATGAAAAACATATACATGAAAAAATCATGCATATGATATAATGATTATGGTGATGCAAGATGATAATCAAGTATTCCTTTTCTTTCAAGAATTATAAATGGTCCCACATACCATGGAAACAACTTGTCTCCTTTTCAAAATGTAATCAATCTCTTTTGTAGTCTAACTAACAAAAATACATTATCCCCGACTTTATAACTTTTATCAATCCTATGTGCACGTCCATAACTCTTTTATCTATCTTGTTCTTATTTTAACCTTCCTCGATTCATATTCATTTTCTCTTCCATCTCTTGGATTATTTCCAATCCAAATAGGACTCCATCCTCTAGCCTATCCCAACTAAGAGGTGTCCTACATGATCTACCATACAAACATTCAAATGTTTCCATCTTAATTGAGATTCGATAACTATTATCATATGCAAATTCTACAAGGGGTAAAAGCTCTTCCTAGTGGTTCTTTACAAACATATGCAACATATCTTCTAATATATTATTTACTCTTTTTTTCTATCCATTAGTTTAAAGATGGCACATTGTACTGAAATTGATCTACTTCCCCAACACGTCTTGAAAACATGTCCAAAATCTCCATCTAAACACTGCCCCTCTATCATAAATTATCTTCTTTGAAATTCCATGCAATATTACTATCTCATTGATAAACACTCTTGCGGTCTCTAGTCCTTGATGAATATTACTTACTGAAATAAAATGTGCACTCTTAGTCAATGTTTCTACTACTATAAATATATAATCATGTATCCTCGACATCCTAGGTAATACTACTATAAATCCATCAAAATTACTTCGCATTTCAATTTTGGTATTGCATGTGGTTGCAATAATCCTACTGGGTGTTGATACTTGACCTTTGCATCCTGAAATTCAAGTAATATAGCTACACAATTAACTATATCTCTCTTCATTCCATTCCAAAATAACAATGGTTTCAAATCCACATTCATGTTCTTTACTCCTAGATGAGAGATATAAATTGCTCTATGAAATTCTCTTGAAATTAAATTTCAAATATCATCATTTGGTGGCACTAAATCCTTTCATGAAATCATAATAAACCATTTCCATCCAAGGTACATTCTTCATATTTAGGAATCGTCATCACTTTATTTTCTAATTCCATCTTAACTTCCTTATACAATTCATCTTCAAATTGTAATTTCAATATTTTTTCTCAAAATAATTATTCAATGGAAAAATCAATAAAATATGTGGTCAGTGACTTAAATCATTTGTTACTTTATTTATTGTCCCCTTAATGTGTGATATTTTAAAATCATACTCACTCAATAATTCTAACCATCTCCTTTATCTAGCATTTAGTTTACTTTTCGTAAATATATGTTGAAGTCCATGATGATTTGTCTTCAATTAAATTTTTCTTCCAACCAAGTAATGTCTCTGAATTCAACACATGCACTATCACATTAAGTTCTAAATCATGTGTTACATAATCTTCTTCATGTGATCAAATCTTTCCCAAAGTGTAGGGAATCACCCTACCTTCTTGCATTAATACTCCACCCAATCCTTTTTTCGAAGCATCCATACAAAATAGAAAATCTTGATCCATATCTGGTACCTTTAATATAGTATTTGTTTTCAATAATTCTTTAATTTTTTGAAATTCTTGCTCACATCATTTTGTCAACAAAAATTTCTTATTCTTATTCTATAACTTAGTAATAAGGTTTGCAATCTTTGAAAATCCTTCTATAATTTTTCTACAACATACAACCAAAACCATAAAACTACATACTTCATGTACATTAGTAGGCACCAACCATTCCATAATAGCCTCTATATTTGTTAGATTCACAACAACTCCTTCCCTTGAAATTATATGTCCTAGATAATGAATCTTCAATTCATCAAGCGAAAACTTGAAGTATTTATCATATAACTTATTTTGTCTAATACATTTCAACACTAACTTTAAATGATTTTCATGCTCCTATGGTGTTCTAGAATATATTAAATTATCATATAGAAACACTTGCATGAACTCATTGAGATATTGTTGAAATACTCCATTCATTAATCTCATAAATACACTAGGTGCATTCCCCAATCCAAAGGGCACCACTACACATTCATAATAACCAAAATGCATATTAAATGTCATATTAGGAATATCCTCTTCTCTTACTCTTAATTTATGATATTTAAACCTTATATA
>JZKD02S0459572.1:131270-152845 GCA_000966675.3 Picea glauca | reverse complement strand
TTACTTCCTAGATATTTAGGTAGAAACAAAGCAAGCACAACTTTATCTTTATTATGAATATTTTTTAGATACGAATCTTCAAGCCATTCTAAGATCTTGTCATAAAAATTAGGATCCAAACTATGACTTTGATGAAATGGATATATCAATGGGGAACATATCATAAGAGGATTCATTACATCAATTAGAATATTGGTTTGAATGCTTCCTTTGATGATATTGATCGTTTCAAAATGTGAATCATAAACATTAAAATTTGAACTAATCAAAGAACGAATAAAATATTTGATTTCCATAAGAATAAGTGCATTGTCTTTTTAAACAATAAATCGTGTAAAATCATCTTGCAACATATCATTTTTCCATGCGAGTGACAAAAGTGAAAGAGCATCAAATCCAACCTCATAAATGTTATGTTTGGAATTAATTTCACCAAATTTTGGCATATCGAAAAGATTTGATTGTGATGGCAAAGAGTAAAATATTGTGGGTAAAGTATCAATTCCACCATAATCTAAGAAGAGATCGGGATATAAAGAGTAAAAGGAATCATAAATGAGCACATGAAAAGAATATATTGAGATGTGATATTTAACAATGGTATTCTCAAGACATTCCTCTTTACTTTCCTTAAAACGTTCACTATGTTTTGGTGATAAATTCTTCAACATAATATGATCATCTAAATTTGTCTCCTGTATGATAGATAATTCAAAACTTTCACGACAAACATCTGATCTTTTTTGTGGATAAGGTATGATTCGTAGCTGGGGGTTTAAGGTTTCTTCTTCCAATTAAAGATCTACATCTCTAATCAGTTTCATTGAAATGTTAGAATGCTTAAGATCTTTTTCATCACCTAAGTGTTCTTCAATAACTGGATTTAAGTATTGATTAGAGCAAGGGTTAGAAGAATATGGACATTCATCTTGACCCAACATCAAATCTTCTTCCACGATGGTCGAGGACTGAGTATACAATGATTCATAGGAAAAACCAATTTGATTGTCAGTAAGAACCTTTTCGATAGATTCTACCTCCCTTGCTTATTCAAAAATTTTGGATGGATTCCTCTCATCCTGCAAACAAAATTCTTCTTGTAATTGAGTGATAGGATTTGCAACCGATTCATCATTCGTGATTGAATGTGACTGGATGAAAGGGACGCAAGCATCATAGAGGAGATTTAGTACAAATGACATGTCATCAAGATTAAATTTACAGAGAACAGGATGGATTCTTGTTGAAAAGACTTCTGGAGATGAATTGTCATTGATTAGTAAAGTCTGAAAGTATTCACATAATTGATTGTAATTATATTTTTCAAAAGCATCTAAAAAGTCATCTACAAACTGAAACCAATCAATAATGTGATATGCTGGAAAAGACTCAAACCAATGTTTAATCCGCCCCCTGAAAGTGAAAGCAAACAATCTGTATAAAACCTTTAAATCAGAAATATCATGCTTGATGCATTTACACCAAAACTTGTTAAGATGGTCTTTTGCAGATACATCCCCCCCACCATCAAAGGTGAGTTTGGATAAGAGAGAGACTATCTCGTTGGGAATATCAGGTAACGAGAAGTGGAAAGCATGTTCCAACACAGTGATTTGGGGAACCATTGGGGAATTAAATACATTCAAAACAAAGACTCCTACAAGGTCATGTTATCAGTCTGGCTTGCCTTCTAGTGCATTTAAAGATGACATAGAAGAAAATTTTATAAATCTAGAATTATGAAAGGCTGAGGGGTAAAACATTTAATCATTAAATTTACCTCTACCCTCCTTCTAGCACCATTTGTTGACGGAAAAATTTGGCATGCCGTCAACTGGAAGAATAGATCTGGTTCGGGGTTGTCTAAATAACCCAAGCCATTTGGTGTAACCTATTCTGACGGATTTAATGGCTCTATTAGCCAACTAAAGTCCTAATAATAATAAAAGAAATGAAACTAACCTAAAATCTATAATTCTAACAAATGATATATCACTGACTAATGTTTATTAAAAATAAATGTCAATATAAACAATCTATATACAAGTTACAAGGTTTGCATGAAATCTTGCGAAAATGATTGTTTGATAAGGTTTCTAAATCAAATATGAACAACACTTCTTTTTTGTTTTTTTTAAAGATATTAAACAAATAAATACTAAATGAATACGATTGAAACAGTGACACAAAAACAGTCAAAGCTAATTAATGTAATCATTGTTTCATTCATAAACAACTCTAAATAAAAGAAAATAATGCAGTTACTAACCTCTAACTGATTAGTCACCTGAGTTTATCTTCCTGTGTTGTATGAACTCCTACATGTACTGTTGTTAAGGGAAACCTATAATAGAACAATACTAGCACTTCCAAACTACATTCAAAGAAGTATTTGATATTGGACTAAATTAATAACATAAAGACATCGAATTAAAAATCATGTGATCTTAGGATGATCAATATTTAAGAATGAGAGAAAATTCAGATCTGAATATTGACGTTATCCAACATTTAGCATTAAGAATAAATTCAAAAATGATCAAATGATAGATCAATCACACATAAAAAATGGAATAAGAAATTATGGACAACATATAACATTTAACAGTATGAAAACACCATATGATGACAAGCTAAAGCTAAAATCAACCATAATAATATTCTCATAATACAACAGTAATGAAAGAACGAAATGGAATAAGCATCACACAGGTCTAAAGCCAAAGATGAATTGATTTCCCATTTTCTTTCTCAAAATTACATGCCCATACTGTAGTCCTGGAAGAATTATTTTTTTGAATAATAGACTCTTAAAGATAGAAAAACAATTAATACATAAATGATAGAAATTAACCATGTATTGATAAAAAGGACTAAATCTAATTTAAATCAATGCATAATCAATTATTCAAAGAATATGGAAATATTATAATGAAAATAAAACTATTTTACTCACAGGACAAAAGCCATTAAGCAACCTGGAATTCCATATTCTTCTTTGAAAATACTCGTCCATTCTCCCAGATATTCCAACCATCTGTTACTCCATTTGAAAAGAAGAAAAGTTTACAAAATCAAGAATATACAAAAGAGAAAGGATAAAAATCCTCCTCTCAATTTCCTCCATCTCTATGGCTCTGAACTTTCTCATATATTTATAAAATGAATGAACAGTCTGGGCGTCACTAATAATTTCTACCCCCTGAAATTTGTCTCATAAAGAGACACAAATATCTCTTAAATCGTGCATTTTTTGGGGAAATGTTCTACGCAGAAGCTAATGGGTCCATTTGGGAGATGGGTTTTCAACCGTTTCTTCAAATTCCTCACGATTTGGCTGCAATCAGTCCTACAAAATCGCATGTCTAATCTTGACGCCTTTCCAAATTTTATATGTTATTGCTCATAAAATTATTTGCAGCAATCCAATATTATTTTTGGATCAATCATCTTGAACATATTTAGATAATAAAATCAAGCCATGATCAGATCTGTACCAAATAACTGATAATAGAAACCTGTGAAACACAAAAAAAACCTAAAAATTGTGTATAAAACAAAATCTAGAACAATAAAATAAAAAATGAATTTAAACTAACTATAAGTTCTAAACAAACATTGTTTGTAATTTCCTTTCAAATATGATCTTAAAATTCTAGAAGCTTCAAGTTAATGGAGAAAAGAAAAATATTAATTTTGTTTTTTTACAAAATCAAACAAATCATAGATAATTCTTTTTTTTTTTTTTTTTAATTTGAAATGAGGTGCAAAATGAAAAAAGAATTTAATTAATTAATAAAACCAAATGATTTTATGAAAATGAAAAACCAACCAAGATATTATTTGATGAAGTATTGAACACATTATTCAAAATATTTAAACTTGCTAATGAGAAAAAGAAAGAACACATAATCATAATTTAAACGAAAGTAAACAGTTGATAAAAATTAATGTTTTTGTTTAAATTGAGATTTTTATGCTCGATTCTAAATTTTGACATATACTCTTGTAATGAATGTCTCATACTATAGTGAATGTCTTAAGTTTGTCTCAAAGCAAGCCAAGGTATGGAACTATTTGAAAAGGTTGATTTTGTAGTTCATTATAATTATCAAGATTCTACTAGGGGCCCTTTAAATTTTGTAAAAAAATAGGGGGAGTGGTTGGATCCCAACACCTACTCAAAAGAAACTCTAAGAGCAGGTTTTGAGTTCACCAAGTTGAGGCTCTATGGCTCATACTTCAACACATTCCCTCCTCTGTGCTTCTTTTTCTCCTTTGATGTCATGGATGAATGAATAACTTTCCAGGGTGGATGTGATCCTGTGGCAGGGGGAGAGATGCACAACACCTAATGGGTAAGCTTGCACAGTAGGCTTAACAAGGCCAAGGTTTGTTTCAAAATAGCATGAGAGATTCACTGAGTGATAGGGAAGTGAATTAGCAGGATATCAATGCATGGATGGTTAAGTTTCACAAGTGCTTAATATATGGTTAAGTTTCACATGTGTTAAGTTTCACATGGATGGGGGAAATTATTTCAAAAACTGCAACTAATTTTTGATGGCCTCTAATGGCGGGGAGGTACTACAGGCTGGGTCTCGAAGGGAGCCACCTCTTATTTTGGAGGATCATCAATTTACAGGATGGTGTAGCCCCATTTTGTATTTTGGTGGGTCTTGTCTGCACCTTAGTTGTTGTTTTGGGGAGGACCTTTCTTTTAGGCCAAGAACATCCAAATTTTAGCAGTGGTATTGCCCATTATTTTGTTGTTTTTTCAATTACCCTGGTGCTATTTTGGAGGGACTTGGTGGTGACTCTCCATTAGAGTGTCTTAGCTAGTGTGCTCCACTTGGAAAAGAATGAATCCTCTTCGTTTGTTGTATACGGAGGATTTTATAACGCATCTTAACAGACTTTGGCGAATACACTCTATATTTATTGATTCTTAACTATCTCTTGGGGAGAGTGTATACTTCATGAGCCTCAAACCTGAGCCTCCCTTAGTGGTAGTTAGGTGGCATCCCACATTTCGAGCCAGCTATCTCCATGACGGAAGTTGTCGTCAATGCACTTATGAATGTAGTTTAAGAGGCATCTTGGGAACAAGATGGGTTGTTTAATGTGCTTGAAACTCCATTAACTGCTCAGCTACGCACTTCTGCAACTATGAAGTTTACCACTAATACTTTTCATTTCCTTGGTGCGAGCAAAACACAACGAGAGAGACTGGGTAATGAGAAGTATGGTCCTTATCTTCCGGGGTGTGTTGTTTCCATTGTAGTGAACAAGAATTGGGGCAATGGTTTGGATTTTCAAACTGGTTGTAATTTTTTAACTACCCGACAGTCGGCAAAGGGGTCGTGGTTGCCTAACTGGGCCTGTCAGAAAATGGTGTTGGGTGACAATTTAGGACTGGAGGAAGTGGTGAATGTAGCGCTAACAGCCCCGGTCAGTAGGTACTCCTATCATTTGCACTGTACCACCCCTTTACATACTTGGGTGAAGGCGAACTGGGTGCCATTGCTAGGTTAGACTCTGGATGTGTTCTTTCTCCCACGAGATTGTCTTGGCTTCAGGTTTCATTCATCGAAAGATGTTGAGAATATACTTGGTAGGATTTGTTCTTTTGATACTAGTAGTTTGATGATCAAGAGATGGAGGATCTCTTTTGATCCTGCGCAAGAATATTTTCAGTTTAGGCACTTTTGGATTTTTCTCCCCGAGATTTCGTTAAATGTGTGGAATAAGAGAGTGCTAGATGCCATTGGGAATGCACTGGGACATTTTATTGTTGTGGATGAAAGTCGGTTATGTGCGTCTGACCATAATCTTGCAAGGGTATTAGTGGAGGTGGAAATCCACTCTGGTTTGTCATAAACTTTGGACATTTAGTGGAGGAACCAATATTTTTCTCAGAAACTTGATTACATGGGTATACCTTTCCTTTGTACCCTCTATCAAATGACAGGACACTTGAGAATATCTTGTCAGGGTTATGTAGAAGAGGAAGAGTCAGAGAACTCTCGTCTGTGGAAAATGTAGAGATATGATTCGCCAGAGTTCAATTCAATGACTCGTGAGGTACCATGTCCTGCCTCCTCGAACTCTCCGAACAGTTCAGGATCGAAAACCATTACAGGTAAGTTAAAAACACACTGTCCTAGTTTTTTTTAACTCACTTACCACTTTGTAAAATCTCACCTTGGATAATTTGACACTGTCAAAAACTAAGCATGGTATTACTCCATATGACCCTAATCTAACCTCCTTGAGGGTTACAAACCCTTCACAGAACCTTATTTCCTCTAGGTGGGGTTATGTTCCTTTGGGGTACCCTACTTTGGACTTAGTGGTTTTCAAACCTGTCATTGGCTCAGTAAGGGACCACACCACTTGGTTGGAACCTAGATTGTGTATTCAGTCTTAGGATACTTTTTTTTAGGTGGGGGCCTCCACTTCTGTTCCACAAGCCTCTCTCGAGGTATCACGGGTGGGGGAAGCTTCGCGGGGGACTGATCCTGTTCTAATTTTTGGTTATCAAGAAGATGAATCTAGTGATTGTTCACTTGGGTAGACGCTGGAATCGCTAATTCCTCTCATTCAGGAGGTTGACACTACTGTGCCTCTCACAATCCATCAAGGAAATCATATTTTATCTTTACCAGGTTCTACAGATCTGGTGAAATTTTCAGAACTCCATCGTGGGGGGGCAGGTTCTAGTTATTCTTGGTCTAAAGGATTGGGACTGGAGACCTCCCTAATCAAGACAAGAAGTGCCCAAAAGTGGTCTACACTCTCAGTGAATACACCTCTTGATATTTATACAACTGTTACAGACTCTGGGGCGCTTAGAGGCATGAAATCCCTTACTCATGCCAAGTGATGATCCTTTTAACCCTTAACATTCGAGGGTTGGGGGGAACCCTAAAACAATCCTCCATGTGTAGAGTTTGTAGGAAATTAAAACCAGATGTGATTCTGTTACAAGAGACTCTTGTTGATGAGGAAAAGGCTCGACACTTTATGGTTAAATTTGTTCCAAAATGGTATATTTGCGTGGTTAACTCTATGGGGAATTCGGGTGGGCTATTGTTTGCTTGGGACCCTGAAAAATTCTCTCTGGTTCCATCTCTTTGTGGTGAGGGCATTATTCTAAAAGGATTATCACTTGAAAACAAAGAGGAAATTTGGTTTTTAAATTTTTATGGGCCCTATGTTGAGAGGAATACTTTTTGGGATCGGGTGGCTTTAGGGGGTCTTCTAGATACTAAAAACATGATTCTTGCAGGAGACCTTAATTTTAATATTGGACCTGATGAAGTATGGGGCGTGACAACTCAGTTGGAAAAACTAGCAGACTATTTCAAAGAATTGATGTTGGACCATCACCTGATAGACTTGGTTTCGGGCGTGTTGATACCTACTTGGAGGTATGGTAGATAAGGTTTGGATAAGATTTCAAAGTGGTTGGAATGTATACTTGTCTCAAAAAACCTCCTTAGTGAGATGGGTAGGTTTCAGTCTTGGGTGGACCTTCCTTTTATTTTGGATTCTTCTCCGGTGATAGCTCAATTCGATCTACAACCTTACCCGATGGCCTATCCTTTTAAACTTAATCCTGCCTATTTGATTGAGGCAGATTTCCCTTCCATTGTTAATGTTTTTTGGAAGGATCCAGACTTTTTAGTGGAAACAGATGTACATCATAGGTTTTTGTGGAAGTTGAAAGTTCTAAAGGCTCGGATAAAGTCCTGGGCCAAACAAAAAATGTGTGATCAACAAAGAATACTTTTAACTCTTGAGGGGGAAATTAGGGATACTTGAGGGGGCCAAGATCCAGGCTTTCTCCTTTCAGCGATAGCAAATTAAAGACATTGGAGACTGAATGTAACCAGATATTACTCATTGATGAAGAACATTAGAGGCAAAAGAGTCATGCAATTTGGCTTAAAAGTGGAGACCGGAATACTAATTATTTCCATAAATTTGCTAGTGCGAAGAGGAATCAAAAACATATTTGGGAGATCTAGGATGAATTGGGACAGGAACACAGAGGCCAAGAAGCTCTAAAGGCGGAGGCAAATAGGTATTTTAAGATTTTATTTTCATAGGATTCCTACATTTATCCTGTGGATCAAATGGAACTTGCCCGACTATTTCCACGTTAAGTGAATGCTAAGGATTCATGTCTACTTGATAGATCAGTCACCAAACAGGAAATATGGGATGTTTTAAAACTCTTTTCAATTGACAAGAGTCCAGGCCCGGACAATTGGTTTTTATATTAAATTTTTTTATGTTGTGGGGGATGACCTACTGGATTTAGTGGAAGACACTAGAATTAGAGGGGGGGTTAAAATCTCTCTTAATACAAATTTATTGGCACTGATCCCAAAGGAGAATAAATCATGGTCCTTTGGGGATTATATACCAATTGCACTTTGCAATTTATGCTATAAATTGATTTCAAAGGTAATTGCAAATAGGATCAAACTTGTTTTATCAAGGGAACTTTCGAGTGAACAACTTGGTTTCTTAAAGGGAAGGAAAATATTGGATGTCATTGGTAAAAAACAAGAATGTATACATAGTATCAAATCCAGGAAACAAAAAGCATTGATCCTTAAACTGGATTTAAGAAAATCTTATGACTATGTAAATTGGGATTTCCTCCGTCTGATTTTAGTACAAACTGGTTTTAGTGTTCACTCTATTCATTAGATTATGAGTTGTGTGGTTAGCTCATCTTTCGCGATACTGATCAATGGGAAGGCATCTTCATTCTTCACAAGTGAGCGCGGGTTGTGTCAAGGATGTCCGCTCTCGCCCCTGCTTTTTATTCTTGTTATGGAAAGCATAAGTCTTCTTTTAAAAAAGGGACAAGCAGAAGGCAAATTAACTGGAGTCAAGGTATCAAGGATTATCAAATTTCTTCATCTTATTTTTGTTGACAATGTGTTAATTATGTCTAAAGCCTCCCTAGAAGAATGGCAGGTGATCAAAACGTTACTGGAAACGTTCTATTGTGCGTCGGGTTTAAAAATTATCCCCCAAAAATCAACTTTCCACTTCAATGGGATCCAAGAAGACTCATTGGAATTGTTTAGAAGTTTTTTCTCATTTAATTTTGAAGATCTTTAATTTTGAGGATTTGTCTGTGGGATTCCAGTATTTTGGGTATCATTTAAAATATGAGAAGATTTCGTTTGAATACTGGAGGTGGATTTTAATAAAATTTGAAAAGTGGATTAATCAGTGTTGCAACCGTTGGATGACTCTTGGTGGCCAATACATCTTAGCTAAATCAGTGCTTGAAACACAGTCTGTTTATTGGATGGCCTTGGTGGCGGTACCAGTCTCAGTGCTCTCCAAGATCCGCAAACTTATTTTTGATTTTCTATGGGCAGGAGATGGTAAGACATAGAGAATCCATCTTTGTAGCTGGGAGATGTTAGAAAAACCCAAACACCTTGGTGGATGGGGCCTTCAGAATCTCTTTCTTTTTAATCGTGCCTTGGCAGCAAATTCATGGTGGCGTGTGTTGTTTAAGGAATGTATCTGGAAAAACATGATCAAGGATAAATACCTCTCATTTTACTTAGTGGCAACCTGGCTTAGGTCGACATCGCCTCTCCAACCAACTGCATCGCAGATCTGGAAAAACTTAATGAGGTTGCTTCCTATCATTACTCGTTGGATCAGTTGGAATCCTGGGAATGGCACCTCCATTTTAATTGTGTTGGATAAAATTATGGGACTTGATAATTATTCCTTGTTATCTCTTGAGCTACGTGGGGTGTTAAAGGTGCACAACATTACTTTTTTATATCAAGCCTCTACACAAGCCTCTTTGGGTTTCATAGCAAATCAGTGGAAAACCAGCGAGGAGTTAGAACTCACCGGGAATCTAGCGGTCAAATGGTTATCCTACTGCAAGGCACTCATTCTCTCGAGAATTCAATTACAACCCATAGATGATTTTCTCATATGGACTGGGGGCGATCACTCTAGGGTCCTGACAGTTAGAAACGTATATAATGCACTGGCTCAGGAATATTGGCCAATCATAGTTACAGGTTGGTGCATGGAATTTTGGACTTGGAATATTGCACTCAAAATAAAATTGTTTATGTGGTTGGCTCTAGAGAATAAAATTCTCTCATGGGATAACCTGAGAAAAAGAGGATGGGAAGGCTCGATTATCTATTCATTGTGCTATAGGGAGGAGGAGTTCATTTTCCATATCTTTGTTAGTTGTCCCTTCACGCAACAAATTTGGAATTTCTTCGCTATTAAGTACAATTTCACCACAGTTTGGGGAGGTTATTCACTGTTACTTTGCTTTGGAAATTGGCAGAAGAAGGAAAAGGATTTGTGTATTCTACCTACAGTGACGTGTTGGTTTATATGGCTGATTAGGAATAAGTGCATCGTTGAATCTTATACACCTTCTGTCTATGGATATTTATTTCAGATTCGAGGTTTGATGGAAGTTCCAAGTGCTCGCACCCTTATCTCTCATATCCCCAAAAGGATAAGGAAACCCCTTGATTTATTTTTTCCAAATATATGTTCGTTTGATGGTGCTACTCAAAATAATGGCACTATGAGTGGAGCTGGAGGACTTATAAAAATTGGGGAGAACATTTCCTATAGGTGGACTTTCAACTGCGGGATGGGATCGAATACTAGAGCGGAACTCCTTGGCATTTGGGCTACTTTAACTCTAACCTATAGAATTGACATTGATCAGCTTCAGGTTATTGGTGATTCCAAAATTTTGGTGGACTGGATAAACTATAAGTGTAATCTCTTTGTTGCATCTCTTATGGGTTGTATGGAGAATATTAAGTCTCGCATCCCTTTGTTCAAAGACTTAAAATTTGAGCACATATATAGGGAAGAGAACGGGGATGCTAACTCTCTCTCGAAGAAAGCACTTCTGGTCTCGGAAGGAAGGATTCATTTCTCCAAATGGCAAGATGGCAAGGAGGGCCCCCCACTTTCACTCCGCCTATATATATGAATTATCTTGTGATTGGGGAAGCTTAGATCACTTTCCTTTTTTGTGTATTTGATATCATTTTGTATTTATGTCGGTTCTAATGAAATTAGTCTGCATTTTTGGACTGTCATAGAGAGGAATTCTGGACAGTTTACTTCAAGATTAGTATTTTGGATCTTTGTATACACCTCTTCCAGATGTGGTGGTGGTATTATTATTGGTGAAGGTCACTAGTTGGCATTGTATTTTGAACACTGGTACTCTTTTTGAGAACACCATATATATAATATATATTGATAAATTTTCTACTGGAAAAAATTTGGACATGGAAATAGGAAATGGAGCACCTTGTATTTCAAAGAACATAAGCAATATGATGGTTCAGGGAAACCAATTTTTTCTAAATGTTTGTCTTTGAATTTGCATTCTAAGGTGCATAGTTTGGGGTTTTAATAATAATTATTGAGTTTTATAGCATTGATTATTTTAATGTTGAGATACCAACAGACCAAAATATAGCATCCATGCACCTTTAAATCACATAGCACGTAAATTCATCCACAACACAATGTACAATGAGCATTCACAACCCAACATAAATATTATTTCACAAGGATGTGTTGGAGGAAAATATTATTCAACAATATCTGAAAGGAATTAGGTAAGTATTAAATTGATAATTTATCAATAATTTACATATTTCAATTGTGAGGCCTTTTCTTAAACAACCATACTTATTCACAAATTAAATTTACAAGGGTTATTGGAGACTCAATTCTCGGCATGTCAAACTTGATTTGTGAACTTGAATTCCTCTTTGTGTTAGCTTGCCAATTGTTTGAAATTTTGTCGATTGACCACCCTATTGATTCCCCAAGAAATCCAAGCGAAAATGGTTTTGTGTAAACGGTACAATCCTATCAATTGAGAAGAGAGTGCAGTTGTCAAAATTGTGAGGAAACCTTGCCTCAAGCACACTCTTTAATGGACCAAACTCAACAACTATTCACCAATAAAAAAAATTGCATTATGACAACCATCCAGGATTAGGGAAAAAAAAGTTTATCACCACTCTAGCTCAAGCCTTCTTTTATAATATTGTGGCTCAAGCCACTTGTTCATTTCATGCAAAAAATATTTAATTTCTTTAATTACTAATTATCTATTATTCACTCACCTATGTGTCACTCGCATTCACAAGTGCACAATTAATCCATCTTTTACTCCTAGATGTTCCCTTGCTCTCCTCATATTTTCCTATATGAATGGGTGCACATGTAGTCACTACTTTATTTTAACTAAATCATCTTATTAGTATTTCACAAGTCTACTTATTTTTTCCCACTATCCATTTGAAATTCAATTAATTCTTCTTATATCTTCTTATTATTTTATGGGTGCACTAGCAATAATTTTTAAATTAATTAAAAGCAACTTTCCTCTATTTCATGCACATTTCGAAATGCATTCATTTTTGTAATAACTTTTAAATAAACTACTTTATTTTCATTTTTGTAAATATGCAATAACCTATATGTTGAATCAATCACTCATGCATTTATTTAACTTTCTCAATTTAAATAAAATGCATATGCTACTCAAATATTTTTCCCATGTATGCATAATAACTATGATTGATATCAAGGATGTCATGATTCTCCATGCCCTTCAAGAATTACCCTTTATTAAGTACTAAGGGTGACATGTTCACCCATGCCCTTCAAGCATCCATTTTTCTTTGGTGGGGGAATGGTACAACAATTGAGACCAAGTTACTCAATTTGTTCCTACCTTGAATAGAGACTAATGTCACCAAGGAATAAGGATGACACCTTATTGCACACCCCTCAAATAAACCTTGTAGGTGACAGAATTTGAGGCCTACCTTCGTGACAACATGCAACCTTTGGGTAAAAGCATCATGAATGTTTCAACCCAAAACATGGAAAAGGGAGTGTTGGTAGGTGGAAACAATGACACTATTCCTCTTCTCTTGGTGATACCATGTACATCTTCCATACAACCCCATTACACATGTATGTACTGACTAGTGAGCATATTCTTTGTGCATGCACACACTAAAATCAATACATTAAATAATATGATAATCATAAATCAGAAACATATCATTAATCACATGACATGATAATTTCCTAACTCAATCTAGATTCCATACAATATTAATGCAATCGCATGTCAATGTGAACCTATGGCTTCCCTATCACACTTGGAAAACCATCAATAACATCTAGCAATTAATGCATCTTTTTTTTTTTTTTGTGTGTGTGTGTGTGTGTGTTTCAATGTTTCATAACCATGTGAATCAATACCATCAATTATGTCATATCACTATAAAATTTATCCATCCATAATTATCATATAAACATTAAAAAAAATCTCAGTAAAAAATGTGAATAATCAAAATAATCAAAAGATTTTAAGTTTCATCATCATAACACATGTCAATAAACTTAGTCATTTTGTAATCAAAATGCCATTTTTTGTTTATGGTTGGCAGAATCGGTAACTAGTTGGGCATGTACTCGCATTACATGTGGTCGTGTTATCCAACTGCTACCACTATAACCTTCAAGTGTGCCCACGCTGCCCCACGTGCTACACACTAGATTAGTTGAGGGGAGTTGAACTCGAGACCTCATGGAATTTCATTTTCACGACACTTTCCAATTATTGAGCTTCCCCCCGGGGAGAAATAATATGATCCTATTAATCAAACTAATAAAAAAAATAGGGCACTACAATATTAATTTGGCTTTATAATAATGGGATTAAACCCACAATTATTTCCATTAATAAAAAAAGGGTTATAACCCTAATATAAGTTTGGATTTACAATAGGTTTTAAAATCCAAGTAATTCCTTATTCATAAATGGGTTTGAAACCCAATTACGGTTATTATTTTTGGATTTTTATGTTATATTAAAATGCATATTTTGTTTATTCATAAAGTCAAATATATGAATTAGCCATAAACGAAACCCAAGCTCGTTTTCACTTTACATTCATATTTGATTCATGTTGATTGTAATTTGATTGATTTGGTTCTCACACTTGATATTTTAATGTTGGTTGTAAGATGAATCACTTTAAAAAAAAAAAATCGTGACTATGACCCTTCAATCAAATTGTGTTTGTCTTTTTTTCCAATAGAAAACTGCACATTATATTGATAATAATATAATCTTTTTACATATATTGATTCTTTGTTGATGAGGCATCCAGTAACTCTTTCCAGTCAATGATCATAGATGACATTGTTTACAAAAAAATTATGAGCAAAATAACAAATAGGTCTTTACTTTCAAAAAACAAAAAAGACCCTCTAACATGGATACAACATAATGTGACCCAAAAAGAAAGTGCCATGGAAGAAACATCCAAGAAAGAGGAAACTACAGATATATGAACTATGAAGGTCCCTCATGTCCCTCCACCCATAAATTATATGAAATTATCCCTCAGTCATTGAGTAGTGCCTTCTTTGATAGATGATCCGCTTGTTTATTTGCTTCCTTGTATCCGTGCTCAAAGGATATAGAATGAAAATGTGGACAAATCTCTTCTATTCTATCCTTCCACGCATCCAGATTTTCCACCCTTAGATATCCTCTCCTATTGATCCATTCAATGACTGTCCTAGAGTCCCCATAAACATGTAAAGTAGTGATAGACAGTCTAACAACAAGAGTTATAGTCTCTCAAGCTCCCATAAGTTCCACTCTAGTATTAGTTCCAATCCCACAATTTAGAATCCATCTATACTCTCTAGAATCATCAATCTTAATGACTCCACCTGCTCCACTTAGTCTACCATATTTCTGTGATGCCCCATCAAACCAAGCAAGTATTTTGTCTACAGGATAGGAATAATCCCTTAACCGAGGAATTTTTGCTTGTATTGAATTCTTTGATAAACCCATAGCACTCCTTGCTAGATATACTATTCTTTGAAATGAAGGCAACTTTTCTTCAAAAATAGACTTATTCCTATCTATCGCATTCCCAATCCACGTCCAACTCACTTGAAATAAGAGAAAAATATGCTTTTGATGGAGCCTAGTTTTCAGTTCCCTTGAGAGGATGGATTCATATCCCATACCTATAATCACATCTTTTCCAACTTGTATTGAAACACCAAAGCCCAGATTTCAAGCCAACCAATGAATAATGATTAGAAAAGTGTTAGTAGTTTTTCCATGTCTGAAAACCAAAAGGATGTTTCAGATTCGTCGATCTGAACCATGCCAAAATTGAGGTATGAGGAAAGTACTTATCCTTGAGAATTTTTTTTCATATTCCACGTCTCATGAGAGCTCTCCACATAGTGTTTGTTGTTAATTCTCTATAGAATAAGAAAATGTTTCGCAGGCCCCATCCTCCCTGTGTTTTTGGTCTCGCGATTGACAACCAGTTACTTAAGTGATACATTTTACTATTCTTGTTTCCATACCAGAGGAAATCGAAACACAATTTACGGATTCTTTGAAGTACAACAATCGAGATGTGAGAAAAGGCCATCAAATAAATTTGTTGGCTCTCCAAGACTGCCTTTATCAATACATATCTTCCCCCAAGAGACAAACACTTATTACTCCAGTGAGTAATCTAAGCCTCATACTTATCTAGTAACCATTGTCAGTCATCAACTTTATAACTTTCAGACTTTAACATATATCCCATATATTTGAAACCTAAAGCCATATCTTTCAAAGGGAAGAGGAGAAATTCCTTTAAAGATGTAAGAGTTTCCATCTGTACCCCCGAGTGGAGTATAAACAACTTTTGTGTATTGATAACCATACTCGAGGCCCAGCAAAAATTTTGAAGAATATCATGAATAACCTCCCACTCTGAAAGAGTTTCTCTAGTCATTATTAAAATATCATCTACAAATAAAAGATGAAGAACTTTAATCAGTATAGAAACCTTGATTCTGGAGATAGTAACTTCAGATTTTTCTTTTTTTTAGAGCCAGGCTAAGACCTTCCATAGCCAAGATAAAAAGAAGAGGTGACATCGGGAAACCTTATCTGAGACCTCTGAAGCTTTTAAAAAAGTTTGTGGGCTCTCCATTAATCAGGATGGCATAATTTGTAGAAGTGACACATGCCATAATCCAATTGGTAGTTGGAATACCAAAACCACTCTATCGCATAATTAACCTTTGATAATCCTAGTTTGTACAATCATGTGCCTTTTTTAAATTGAGTTTCAGAATTATAGCTTGTAGTTTTTTTTTCTTAATACTATGTAAACATTCTTATGCAGATCCAATTGCATCAAGTATTTGCCTTCCTTTAAGAAAACCAATTCGTTCTTCTGATAATGATCTGGATAGAATTGGTCTAATTCTCTTTTCTATCACTTTGGCTATTATCTTATAACATAAATTGCATAAGGCTATCGGCCGAAAATCACTAAACTTTGTGGGGTTATTTTCTTTGGGAATCAGTGCGAGGAAGGTTTAATTAATCGAGCTGATTACTTCCCCTTTAATTATAGATTCTTCCACCATAACTAATAAGTTATGATCAATCAATTCGAAGTAGTGTAAGAAAAAATACATAGTCCAACAGTCTGTGACTCTGGTCCAGGACTTTTGTCCTTTGCAAAGCCCCTTAGAATCTCCAATATTTCATCTTTTGTCACAGTGTTTTCCAAGAGTCTTAAATCCTCCTCCCACATAATGTTGGGAAACATTCTGACTATATTGATCTGATTTGTAATGGTATTATGTCATGTATCATTAAAGAATGATTTTAAAAACTTAACTACTTCAACTTTGATAGCTTCTTGTTCTGTATGTAAAACCCTTGTACCATCATTAATCTCCCATATGAATTTTTTGTTTCTCGTGTAGCTTGTGAAATGGTGAAAGAACTTGGTGTTCTTATCACCAGTTTTGATCTAGATAGCTCTACTTTTCTGCCTCCACTCTTCTTCCTCAACCAATAGTAGCTTCTTTCTCTCAGATTCTAGATTGATAATTAGTTTGGTTAATGTCTTCAATAGTGTTACCATTATTTATCAGCTCATAATAGTTATTAAGAGTCTCGTCAATTATGTTTAGGTCCCTCATATCCTTAACATGCTTTTCCTTTGCCCAGCTTTTGACACACATTTTTAAATAAGTGAGTTTCCCCACCAACCTCCTTTGGGCACCAATAGTATTTTGAAAACCATGATCCAGCCAGACATCTTTTACCTAATTATCAAAGGAATCCTCCCTAATCCAAACCAGATTTAGTTTAAAAGGATAAATCACTTTCGGGATCCCAACTCCAAACTCGAGAAACATCGAAGCATGGTCTGATAGAAATGGATATTGAACCCACAACCTGTACCTCTGAGTTGTAGCCAAGAGGTCCTCTGCAATTAAAATCCTATCAAGTCTTTTTGCAATACTATCCACCCCATCACATCCATTTCTCCACGTCAGAACTATCTCAAAAGGAGCAACGTCAACTAGTGAATTTTTTAAGAAAAGAGATTTGAAAAAACCCACCAAGGGGTCTTGTAAAGTTGACTGCCCCCAGACCTCCACAGATGAAGTTATGAAATTTAGGTATCTGGAAATTATTATATCCTTTTGTGCTAAGATACATGATTCTTCCACTAAGAGCCAGAAATCCTTTCTATCCTGACAGGGGTCGTAAACATTTAGTAGCGAAAGCTTCCTTTTATCCAATAATGAGTATCCTCACAAAAGAATACCACCAGGACTTAGACAAGGGTCAAATATAAATAATTTAGGATCCCAAGATGCTAGTAACCCACCATAATTTCCCACAACACTAACAACACATATCATCCAATCAGGTCGAAGCTTAAACATAAAATTCCTTGCCTTATCAGCCGCCACCATTGTTTCTTGTAAGAAAATAATACTTGGAGAGGTAGAATTTATCAATCTATGAAGGGAGGCTTGTTTCAAGGGTCCTCCAAACCCTCTTATATTGAGGGATACTAAAATCATGTTTTATCCCTAGCTAGGGCTTTTAAACCTCTAAGTGCCCCTAGTTTAGAAGTAATATTAGAAATAATAGGTAAAGGGTTATGTGAAGTTCCCTCCTTTTTACGAGCACTTTGAGTTTCTATTAGAGAAACTTTGAACCTCAGACCCGTGACCACACAGGATCATAAACCTCAGAATGACCCTTCCCTTTGTTGTCAGAAGAAGAACCTAGCAAAGAAGGCCTCGGAAAATGAGTACTGCCTAGGAAATTTTGTATCGATAAAGTCTTAGAAACTTTTGGCCCTGTAGAAATTAGTTCTGATAATAAAGAGTCTAGAGAATTATCACTAAGAGTTGGTTCAGTATATCCTAAGACCACATTTTCAGTCCCTAACCTAGAAGTACTACAAGAAAGGTTTGTTCCCACTTCAGGAAGAGTAACCACAGGTGGGATTCGACAAGTATCCCCATCCATAGTCTTACCATCTGTAGTATAGTTAGTAAATTGATCAGAATCATTAGCTAGCTTAACAAAAGGATCCAGAAAGAGAATGGAGTTTATGTGGTCTCGTTCCCACGTCATTAAAGAAGAATAAAACATGGGGCAGAAAACTTTCAACTTACTGATAAAAGGCATATCCATAGATGAAGGATTGTCCTCAGAACAAAGTCCAGGATAGTCCACCAGAGCGTCGTCCTCCTCCATATGAGTAACACTATCTCCAATCATATCAACTACTGAATCATCATCCGTCAAGGTGCCATAGACCGTGGTGCATTCCTTGCACAAATGGCTTGTCCGCCTGCAGAGGCTACAACGAAATGGTAGACCCAAGTAGTCCAGTCTCTAGACAAGTAACAAACCTCGCCATTCAATCTCCAATACTTCCAAGAGTCCTTCATGGACTTCTAACTCAACTAAAACTTTTCCATTCTTTTATCCATTGTGTCCAAGTCAACTCCATCTATTTTTACGAAGCGACCTATGACATTATCGACTACTTCCAAGGATTTTTTGTTCCACATTTGTAAAGGGAGGCTCGGAAGGAGCACCCAAATGTGTCTAATGCTAAAATACTCAATATCAGGATTAAAGCTTAATCTCCATCTTTTCAGCATTAAACTCCCCCCATCGAAACTCCAGAAAGTATTCAGTACTAGTTATGTGTCCTCTAGAGTTTTGAAAATGTAGCCTAGCCATCCTCTTGGCAACGAAAGTAACTCATGAGTGTATCCTAGCAAGGGAAGCCAACGCTTCAACATCCACTCCTCCATAGTATAAATACACTGTGAATGATAAGTCAATCTACCTACAAGAGCACATAGCGACAAAATGTAGCAATCCTCTAGACCTATGTCTACCTAGCACTAACTTTCGTTTAGTGCATTTTGGCTTCCAAATATTCTGGGGGCGCTTTGTTTGGCCTCTGTACTTTAATCTATCATCATAGTCAAAACCATCCCCTTTAATAACCTTTGCAACCTTCGGATGTCTAGTTGTCAAACCTCCCAAACCCTACACCTTCTCGGCAAAATGAGAAACTATCGGAGGGTCGTCTGTAAGCTCTGTGAAATATTTCATAGTTCCTTCGGAGGTTGTAACAGTAATATGTTGTTGAAAAGGTTCGATAGGATGAAGAGAGGTAGTGCCTCTCTCTTTCAAAACATTAATTAGAGACTCGTCAGGGTGGCAATCATGAGCAATAATTGTTGTAGACGCATCCATCGATGCGAATAAACCTGCCTTCTCCCAACATTCCTTGTCGGACACGCTCATTAGTGCGTTGACATCATAATCCATAGAAATGGTCACTTGTAATCCATTGGAAACCCCACCTCATTAAACAATTAAATATTGATTGTCAGAGTAGTCTTGTTGTCATTAAGAGGATGCTATCGTTACAGAGGGTGTTTTATGAAAGAAAAGACATGATTCGGGAAACTGGGCTAAGCTTATATAGTTTCTCATTAAAATAACTCCACAAAACAAAAAGGAACTAAAACCAGTGGGAAACAAGCTAACAAATATTGTACCTAGAGTAATAACTCCTCCTAACCACACCCATCTAATCAAATGTAAGCTAGCTAAAGAAGTCCAGTTGCAACGTATCTTAAGTTCTAACTAAACTGGAAAAGTTCTGAATAATTGAGAAGACCTGGTTAAATCCCGCAAAGGGTGCGTAAAAAGCTCTAGTATTCATGAAATCCAATCCCATGGTTGCCTGCAACTCTGGTTTTTTCACAAATTTGAAAATCACCTTCCTACTCATGATCAAAGGGCAAGAGGGCAAGAGGACCACAAATTGTGCTTGTCACAAAATGTTTTATCAATTAAGTGAATTAATTCACATCGTCTTTAAAACATAAATGCATAGAACAAATTATTAATGTCTATAAGACAAGAGATGAAATATTATGTCATTAAAAGAGTAGATGCACTTTCCACTTTCCCTATGTATAGCAAGATTTACTCTTGAAATAACCCTTTCAACTTTCCCTATATATATAGCAAGATTTACTCTTGAAATAACCCTATAGAGACTTGACAACATCTAATCCATATAAACTTTCCATATGGACCTCATAATCATAACAGTAAAATAACATAAGGAAAAGCCACGGGAATAGTAAGGAGGTAAAATTTAATGAACCTTGGATATATATGAACTTAGAATGTGATTATTTCTATAACAAAAACATATTATAGGATTGGTTTGTATTAGAAAAGATAATTTAGAAAGATAACTAAGTTGAGTAATGGTTAATAAGAAGTAATATACCATTAATAAATTAAGCGTGAAAGAAACGTATGCTTTCGAGAGAGATTAGGCTAGCCTAATAACCCAACAAATGCAGATGATATGTTTTTCTTAATGTTAACCCACCATGTTTAATATAAGATCAAATAAGTAAGAAACCCAAACCTTAGTAAATTGATGATGAACTCATGTGACCTTGGGAATTGTTTGTTGTGAACACTTGGTATAAATTATTGTAGGAACCCTATCTATTTAAATGAATTGGAATAGGGAACCAAGTCGTGATTATGCAACTAGTTATCAAATTATGCTCTTTATACATAAGTTTAAGTTTAAAAAAAATATTGTCGTTTTTTGTGTGCTTTGTCTAGCTTGTAGCATGATGATGCTACACATTGGTATCAAAGCTTGGTTCCATAAGCTCAATCATATAGGTTGATATTTTGAGTGTTTGTTTGTCAATATTAATGTGATGTATGCATAAATACTACTTTGTATAAAGTTTTAACCAATGCCCTTATGCATTCTAGACTTGTTATGGATCACGAGAGAGATCAACATGGACCACCTCCTCTATCTCCTTCATCACCTCCTTCATCGAGAGGAGATTGAGATAATGTAACTATTGGAGAATACAAAACCATGTTGCAATCTTTAACATCCCTCTTATACATCATTACTAACACATGAAATAATATAGTTCCAAAGAGGTCAAAAAAAATCTTATTATTATTATCTAAGTTGGTATACCAGAGTTAACTATAGAAAATCTATCATCAAGAAGTATGACTAATATATTCTATCAATAAAACAACTCCTCTTTCTCCAATT
>JZKD02S0459572.1:97853-131260 GCA_000966675.3 Picea glauca | reverse complement strand
TATATATATATATATATATATATATATATATATAATAAAAAATTCGTTGTTTGTCCCGTAAGATGATGGGTAATAAAAAGCGTTTTTCAATACTTAAACCTTAAAGGTTTCACTTAGAACAAGTTTAAAGTCATTCAAAGTAAAAATCTTTAAGAAAAGAGTCCAAAGGGTTATTTTTGAATTTACAACCTATGTTTTCTGACTTACAGATTGTTGGACATCTCCTTTTATACCCTCAATTATGTCTTTCGCTTTTTCGGGTTTTCCCATAGAAGTAGGAGAGATTATGTCTTAACTTTTGAAATCGAAAAATAGTTAAAATTCAGTAAGACCAGTCCTCATAGTTCTTATTCTCTGACTAAAAGTGGTTATGTTTAGGTTGATTCTGACTCTCTTAGGTTTCTTAACAGTTTGTCTGAGGATTTAAGCTTGCTCGAAAGAAAACCCCTGAAAACAATCTTTCCCTTTTTTCTCTACAGACTAAGGTGTTTTGAAATTTGAGAAAAGATTGGTCTAGAGTAATCAAAATAGGTTGACAAACCTCTATTGTAAATTTTTACACAAATAACCACCCCTGATATTTTAAGTATCATTGATTTCCCCCGCTTCATATTTATAAGCTAAATATAAGACAGATGGTGAAAGGAAATCCATATTTGATTGCCCCCATCTAGTCCAAAGCCAATGAAAGGAAATTCATTTAAATGATTTCCCTCGTCTAATATAAAAGAAACAGATAACTTCACCGGAGTACTGAACAGGCCCGCTGGCAGTGAAGCAATATCTGAGTATAAATATATAATTAGCACTTGAAGCGGTGAAAGGAAATTCAGTAAAAAAGGGACAGATAACTTCATCGGGGTACTGAACAGGCCCGCTAGCAGTGAAGCAATATCTGAGGTATCTATAAGGTTGTCATACTTATCTACCACTCTATTCTAGTTACCAGTTTTTCGAAACCAAATTTTCATCTCAAGTCTAGATAGAGCTCCCCAATTAAAATTATAAATTTTATTTCGATTGATGCAATCCAAAAGTTACAAATCTATTGAGTTTCCTAAGATTGTTTTAATCATCTTAATATTAACTTAAATTTAGACGACAAGGAGAATATTATGAAGAAGACTACAACTGAGTTTAAAGCAAATAAGAAATTTTGAAAATATTTTCAGAAGTTGAAATGAAATCTCTTTTTCCTCTTTTTCCTCCCCTTTAGCAGTTACAGCAGTGATAAACCCTTGACACCATTTACCCAATGAAGGCACTAAGTCTACACGTTCTCCTCGTCCCACAAGGAGACAAGGTCCCCAGATGGAGCCTATGTTGAAACAGTTCTTAAATTTTTATCCCTAAGGCCTAATTTTTTTCTTTTTCAGGTTTTGGCTTTTCATAAAACATGAGTTTCATATCAATTCTAAGCACACGATACCTTTTTCTTAAAAAAAATTAATTTTCGGATAATAAAAGGGAAAAAGGCCTACAAAAAATTATAAGACTCCCAACGCTTTTTATTTGAAATTATTTAAAACATGTTAAATTTTAAAACTAACGATTTTTAAATTAAGCTTAAAAGAATTTTCGGGATTCGGGGTTTGCTACAAACAAATTTTTCGATGCAAATCGAATCACGAAATCTCGATCCCCAATTTCCCAAAACATTGAAATCTTAATTAAAACACGGATTAATTAATTCTCTTATAAGAAAGGTTAAGGGTTAGGATAATCATGTCGCGATTTCGGGATTCACAGTTCAGTGAGATCACATCTCCTGTTATCATGTTTTCCGAAATCCTGAATCATGAAACCCCGATCCACAGTTCGCGTTAAATCAAACTAATTATGTATTGGCCTTAATCGTGATTAGTTAGTTAATTAAGATGAGTTAAGTCCTTTTTAAAAAACAAGCCATCGCGATTTCGCGATTTCGCGATTTCGGAGATCAGATTTCATTGATAACATACTTCTCGACATCATGATCCTCGAAATCCCAAAAATGTCTAATCTCTATTAATTAATGTGCTAAAAGTGTTTTAAATCTTAATTAAAACATCGCGATTTCGCAATTTCGGAAATCGTTTTTCATCGACAACATACCTCTCGACATCAGGATTTATGAAATCCCGAAAAGCGAAGTTTTCAGCTTTAATCTATTATTAGCACTAATTAACCTTTTTTCAAAAACAGGATTAATGGTAATCATTCTTTAAGTGTTCATTCATGTTTCGCTTTTCGATTAAGTAAGTTTCTCGTTTTCTTTAAAAACCCAAAGCCGCCTAAATACGGACAATAAATGTGTATCTCAGAAAAATATCTTCCGCATTAAGAGCTTTAAATTTGTGACAACTGTGTAAATCTTGTCATTTTTAAATGTATTCAAAATAAACATTTGAATGTCTACATTTTCATTTTAATTTGAGCTCATTCATCCATTTTCTGTGACAGGTTTTCAATTAAACGTAGAAATCATGGCACCCAAAAAGGCACCGAAGAAAAATGAAGACGCACAGGAAGGAGATATTATCTCTGATACCACTCCACATGCTATAGATTTTATTAAATCTTGGACTCAAATCTCCGAATTGCTGGAATACGAGTTTGAGAATGCTCATCCTGATTCTGAAAATCATTTTCGGGACATAGCTGAGTCAGAGCTTCATAAGATTGTTGCACGCCCGAATCTCGTGGCATACACTGATATGATCAGTTGGGCTCTGGATAAGGTCGATATCCCAACAAGGAGCATTTTAAATGACCAAGGAGCTATCATCGGCTCATTCAGGCCAGAACACATACAAGTAATGTATAAACTCTCGCCGAATCCTAAACATACTTTTAATGATGAATTTTTAGAAGAGTTTCAGAGAAAAGAATGTATTGAGGCAGACCAGACATATACTGATATGATTAGAGAATGGACGAGGTGTCCAACAAAGTTTAGAGTTGATTCCCTTGGGATTTATGCTACAACATCCTTGAATGAATACATGGTATATGTAGCCATTATGTTATGTAGACTTTTCGGGAGAAAAGATCCCTGTCATTTTCATGCAGATTGGGTGCCCTTTTTAGAAGAAGCTTCAGAAGGAAATGGTTTTAACTGGCATAATATTTTGTCAGATAACCTAACACAAGAAGTCTTAAACTACAAAGCAGCAAAATCAAAGGGACAACCAGCAGCCTTTTATATGTCTGCATACATTATGGATGCAATCTGTTATGTGACTCCTTTTCCATTAATGAATTGGAGTTGGAACATTTCCTGTCCAAAACCCATTCATAAATATCACTCGTCCCTTTGGGAAGAAAATGCTAAAGATGCATTTTATGAGGTTTGTCATTTTATTATAATTCCTATTCACAGAATATGTTTTGGATGCGAACCACCTCGCATTTCTGATGCAATCAAAGAAAATCTTAAAGCAGTTGTCGACTGGTTTATTGTGGAGAATTTTTCCTACATTAGGGTTTATGGTTGTTCCATTCCCCCTCATGCACTCCCTAAATTCCTACCAAACAGATTGGTGTGCAGGGAGGTATCCCATCAGATAGTAAAGGGTGGTGTTGGATTAGAATTAAAAGAAGCTCAGAAGAAGTCATGGCCATCTTTCCCTGTTCATATCAATAAAAAAAAATTATTAAATTTAGGCCATTCTAAAGTAGAGGCTGAGTCATTAGAAGAAGTGAAATTAGTAGATATTGAGCACAGAAAATATGACCCCTACCAAGTAATAAGTAGGCATTTCATACATTGTAATCTAAAGGCGTATGAACATGAAGCATATATTTATGATGATGTATTTAAGGATGTTAAATCCTATGAAGAAGTACTGAATAGAGTACAGGCCATGCCACCTAACTCACAGACCGGATTCGTGTCTTTTCAGAGCCATAGGTGAAGTTGCCTGCCCAAGAGTTTGCAGGGTGAAATTTCAACCCCACCACCAGAATAGGAAGGGCCCCCTCCAAGGTTTGAAACTAATACACAGAATAAAGAAAATACCAAAAGCAAGTTGAAGAATATTGAGATACCTTCCCAAGACATAGAGGGTTCTCAAACAAAAGAATCGAAGACAGAAAGGGGAAAAGAGTTGGAAACAACTCAAGAAATCATTAAGGATGTTCTAGAAAATATAGGAGGAACAACATCAACAAATCTCGGTAGTCCTATCACCTCCCTAACTCCATTGCATTCAACTTATGGAACCCCCCATGAAGGAGCTTTATATGTCAGTGATCTAGATCCAATTTCAAGAGATGAAATCCCTCCATCAGATTACTTTTTCAGTAAAAAGAGAAGAGCAGTATTGAATCAGGAAATTCATCCAAGAGGAGAGGGGATGATTAAGAAACATAGGGTCATTATACATGGAAAGAAGCTTAAAGATGGAGAATTTTCTATGGAGTTAGCAGGTACAATGGGTGCTATAGCATCAGCAAATATATATTTTGTTGGAAGTTTAACAAGCATGCTCGAACAAAAAGACCAAACAATAATTCAGTTACACGAAAAATTAAAAGAAACTGAGAGAAATATCAGTTGGGGAATACAAAAGGGTCTAGAACAAGCTAGACTAAAAGAAATGCAAGAAATTCACAAAATGAATAAAGCCTTAGAGGAGGCAAAACAGATAATACAGGTCACACAGGCACAAGTCCAAAAGTTGGGAGAAGAAAATAAACATTTACAAGATAAAATTATTTCTATTACTAATCAAGTAGTAGAACTTGAAAATTTCAGAACACAAGCATTGGGGATATATTTGAAAATAGAAGAAGAACAGCAGAAAGTTTTTTTGAATCTGGAAGTAGTCCAGAATTATTTTCAAGAAACAAATAAATCTTTGAAGAATGTTTTCCAGAAGGAAAGGGAGGCAAAAGCAGCTAGAACGACTTTCCAAAAGGTAGTAGCCTTCTCAACAAAGGAAGAAGTTGGAAGGATTCAGAAATTATCCATTTCTGAACAGGTTAAAGGGGACATAATACTTAAAGTGTGGGAAGCAAACCTGGCCGAATATAAAAGAATAACCAGAGAGGTTAGTGATGACTGCCAGGGAATTTATGATCTCTTAGAAAGAGCTTCATTGAATATCGGAACATATGACTGTTCTAGATTATTAGGTGAGATTAATATTGTCAAGCACCAGCTAAGGTTCAAAGAAGAGCTAGAGGAAATGAAGATAGAAATTTCAAAAATTAAATTAATCAATATGACAGAAATCAACAAATGGATGGTGACACAGAACCTAAAGTTGCAAACTATTAAGTGCATGGAGAAGATGATAGAAAATCGTTTGCCTGAATTACAGAAAAGATTTTTCTTGTTTGAAGCAAATGAGATACCAGATGCTCCCAGAACTTTTGTGAAATTTTTAGGAAAGTGTGTTCAGTGTATTGAAGCAGAGAAAGGAAGTTCGTCAACACAAGTGTAAAAACATCTTTTAAAATGTTTTTAATCATTATAAATTAGAAAGAAAATGTAAACGGTTGACATTATTTTTATATGTAACCGTAATATTAGGAAGTTGGTTAGTCACCAACGAGAAAATTTTGATGAAGATGTATAAATGTATTTTCTAAAGACGGAGAAAGGGCTTTTGATTTTTTGGAGAGAACTGATTGTATCAACAGTTTTCCAATCCATCATAATATAGATTACAAACGAGATTCTGAATCCTCCAAATTTGTAGCTATGTGTTCTTCAACCCTGTTTACTATATTTTATTGTATTTTTCGTTCAATGTTTTTCTAATGAATAATCAATTTGAAGTTATCTACATTTTTTATTTCTAGTTCAGATTGGTTTGGATATCAAATTATTTACAGTTTTTCCTCTGAAATTGCTATCAGTGATTTTAAGACCTGTTAATCATTTGAACCTTAATACTTAACTTTTCATTAGAAACCTTGTTTTCTTTCATTATTATCTGTCGAAATATGAGATTTTTTCTTGATTAAAGCCTCATATTTTTCTGTAGTATTTATTTGTTATTTTATGATCCTCAAATTGTTACAAATCCAGGAAACGACCTCGAATGTATTTATGTTAGTGTTTTGAATTTCAAAATCGTTTTTCCTATTCTCATCTCTGGAAAGTTTGAAGTAACATTTGATTAAAGTTCTTTCACGATTAAATAAAATCTTATCCTCCATCATTGTTCCAAGTAGCAGACAACCCAACATTGAACCGGGCCTTCAAGATCAAACCAGTATTGCCTTGAACCTATTTAATACCATCTTACAAATAGCAACTAACCGAGTCGAATTAGAACATTCATGGGCTGTTATTGAGAGAGATATTAGCATCCAAGAACAGTGGGAAGCTAGACAGAGACAGTTGAGAAACTAATTCTGCTTCACTCTTCCTTTTCAATTCTTATTCTCAAATTATTCCTTTAAACATTTACAGATGCCTTGACGGTATACTTTACAGCCTTAAAGTATAAACTCAGGAACAACAGATAACTCCTCCCTTTTTAGATTCATATACCAACATATATCGAAACAAAACAAAAAGTAACCCAAAAGTCCTTCTAAATATATTGTAGGTTCACGCAAGAGAGGGAATTACACACTGCCCCTCTTGAAACAAAACTTTGGCCTGATGTTTCACAAGTAAACAAAAATGGATATTCTTGGTGCATAGATGTTGCATCTTCCCAAGTGGTAGAATTTGGGATATATTGATCCCATTGGACCTGTTATAACTCGATATTGTTCCTAGTTGCTTAGAAACAATGCCAAGACATCTTGAAAACCAAATTTAGGCCACAAGATGTTTCTTGGACTAGAAGGGGCTCCCTCATCAGATATAAGACAATTGGTTTCCAATTGTCACCAAGCAGCAACTCTCGATCATTAAGATTAGGATTCAATATTTGAAAGATAAGAAATATAAATCAAGGTAGATAGGTTCAAGGATTAAATGGTAGTTGATTGAATTAAAGGTTGTAAATCTCTCAAATCATAGGCTTAATCCATTGGGAAATGGAGTGTCATATAACAGATCATAATAGATGAGAATGAAAGGTGGAAGAAAATGAGAAAAAAAATTAATCTCAGGCTTGACATTGAGTAAGGAAGTCCATGTGAGGCTGAGATGAATAAAAGATGATTTTACTAGGCATTAGACAATGAATCCAACAAAAGATAAGTGCTTGGTTGGGCATAAATTATGAATCCAACTACATAACACTTAATTAAAATATTTTGTAGACACATGCACATGTTTCTATTGAATATGGAAACATCATTAAATCAATACAAAGATATATGAAAACAATGGTGGTCATACCAAATTATTGTCTACAAATTGTTCAATCTTAATGCAAATTATAAAACTAAGATATAGATCAATTATGACAAATTGAGAAGCTTAATACTGAAAAAGAAAAAGAAGAACGAGGCTCTGCTGAAAATGAATTGTGAATCCATATACTAATTCTTCATGTCTGAGAAAAATACAATAGCCCCACAGGTTTCATTACAAAATACACATTCTTTGCTCCCAAGAATTCCCTAACCTACTAACCCCTCCCCTCTTCAAAATTCTTCCTAGTTAATTTTATCTTTGATTCAAATGTTTATTTATTGCCATTAATTGAGGATCTGATTTCTCATAATAGAATGAAATATCTTGACAACTAAGACAATTCATTGTTCCTCTTCTCCCAAAAGTAGGAATTTTGTTGTGATCTGTTAGATATTTTCTCTCGGGTGAATAAGTTAATAATTACAAATAGACATAGTACAAAAAAATCCTTGATGTCGATGAGGTTTCTCAACCACTCCCTCCTCAAGATTAATTGGGTGTTCAATTTGGCATTGGGCATTTTTTGAAAACTAGTCGTTCACGAAATATAGGAAAATTTTCTTTAGTAAAACAAGTAAATCTTCCAAACCATTCATTATTTTTAAAATCCATCTCTTATAGCCTAATTTGGGTCATTCTATAAAAAATCCATGTTTTAGAAATTTTTTATTCATCTCCATTGCTTTAGAAATAGCACCATAAGTTCGTTGTCCAAAAAATACCATGTGTCGGTTATTCATTCATTTCGGGGGGTGCCCAATGATTTTAAAAACCATTGGGGTGGGGCTAACTCAATGTGTTTCCACCAGTTAAATCAAGTTAAAAAAATAGTTATTTCTTGATCCACCTATTCCACTAGCTCAAAATAGGGGTTTCCACCTTGGTAGTTTTTCTATGCTTTTTCGAGTCTTGAACTACCGGGGTCGTTTTGAGGCCCTAACGAAACTTTTTGGGCATAAATAACCCAAATAATAATTGGGGCATGGTCAAGGCCAAACATAATATGTACTCCTATGATAGACCTTTTCGACGAGGTATAGAACGCCCCAAACGGAGATCGTATGCAAAAGTTACACCCTTGGAAAGATGACGTACCAACTACCCCCATCGGGGCTCGCAAACCTTTTGGCGTTTCATCTTCCAGGGTTAGTTTTTTGGATTTTCTTTATGTTAAAAATTTCTCTAGAGCCTCATTGTAATCATCATCATATTCTTGTGAATGAGCGTAGCCATCACATCTCTTCCCAGAGATAAACTGCCAACATTCTAGTGAGTCATCCACTCTGTAATTTTACAGTTTCTGTACATTCTCTCATTAATAAAAATTGTGCATTACTTTATCTCTGTGTTTATTGAAATATCTCCATATATTTCATTTTTATATCTATGCCTTAATTTCTTTCTCAAAATAAACTAGATCAGTGGTATCGTAGAATTCTACTCCTTGTCGTTTCTTTATGCATGTCCCTGACGAGGTCAAGGTATAGAGAGTTGGGTCTCAAGCTAATTTCTCTTGAGGACAACCGCTCTATCCATCCCAAGTGGCCTCCCATGGAGGAAGAGAAGAGGAATGTGGGAGAAGAATATCCCATCAAGCTATTTCTAGTGGAATCCCTCGCACAACAGAGGAACAAGATGATGGATAATTTTTCCCAAATCCTTTAATGAGTGTCGACAATAACAGGGGAGTCTTCTTCAAGAAGTCACTTTGGAGACGCTGCCCCATTCAAGGTACAAGTTAATTTTTATATTCCCATATTTGAAGATTAGATCGATGCAAATGCTTTGGAAAAATGGTTAAATTTGTTGGAAGTGTATTTCTCTATTCACGATTTTTTCGATAGAGAAAATATCACATTTGCACTCCTTAAATATCTCCCCCATGTCAAATATTAGTGGGACACTTACTGGGAGAAAAATTCCATAGAGGAGTCTAGAATATTTGGGGTCGTTCCCACTTGGTATTTTTTTATGGATGTGGTCAAGGAGAAATATTACCCTATGGGAAACTATGATGACCAATACATGAGATGGACCACCCTGCATCAAAAGCGGGACCAAACAGTGTCGAAGTTCACAAATACCTTCCATACCTGGCGCTCCAAGTTGGGTATCAAAGACTCTGAGTGACATCTATTTATGAAATACTACGAGGCTCTACATAGGTATATCCAAATTAAAATGGATTTTTTGAACATCTCATCACTAGGATTTGTTTATAGATATGTTGTCAAAATCCAGTAGAAATTTAAGCAGCGGAACAAGCAGGAATTTGGGTCTACAAATATGAAACAACAAAATTATGGTAAAGGAAACTCTAACTCTTAGAACATTCAACCTCAAGATAACCATTCCAAGCCACAAGAGAAGAAGGGAAATGGGAAGACAAAGAATGACACTGGGAAGTGGTGTGACTTCCAAAAAATCCCTTGGCACATCACCGATGAATGTCGCTTGAAACAATCATTGGTAGTTGATCTCAAAGAAACATAGTCGAGACTCGACTTAGACTCTGATTTAGAAAATAATAAAAGGAGACATATAATTCATGCAGAACCCATTGATATTGTCACGACCGCAAAAATCAAATCGGAAGAGCCAGAGGATGTTGGGTAGGGGAAGCACATTTTTCGGTTAGAGATGTGGGTCAAGGGTACCCTATTGCATTTTATTGTTGATAGTGGAATCCCGAAGAACCTCATATTAGTAGAGGTCTTCAAGCAATTGGATTTTCTGACAACACCACACCCGCAACCATACAACATTGTATGGCTCCATTAGGGATGACATATTCATGTTAGCCAGCAGTGTCACCTGTCATATGACATCAAGTCCTTCAAGGATGAGGTACTGTGTGATGTTACCCCACTGGAAGTATGTGATGTTCTGTTAGGCCAGCCATATATGTGAAGGCTTCATGTTGTTTATGAGTCTTCACCTCATATCATCATTGTTACTCTGGGAGGTCATCCTTACAAGATACCAGAGGTAGTTCTGAATATTGTACCAAAAAAAAAATGTCGCAAATTAATCTCTCATACCGCAAAGTTTAGCCTCTTCGCAACCTGGTCAGAAGATAAGGACACTATAACCACTGGAGCCTCTCCCCAAGACCCTTCTATCTATCATAAGAATATCAACAATATTGTAGAAGAGAACCAAGATATTCCTACTACACCTACATGGGTGCCTCCACACTTCCTAGTCAAACCAAGTTATGATAAATCTCTTCACGTTCTTCATGTTGCATATTCACCAATAGAGTCCTACCACACTTAGGAAGATCATACATCCATATTGGTTAAACATATCCAACCCCTCCAACAACATGTTCATAACAACCTTCAACAAGCTAAGAAGGGAAACTTCTTCAACAAGGCAAGCAATTAACCAATGTTTAGATTCAACAAAATCTTCCTCGGGGACTTGAACAATGGAGACCATTTCTTCTTAAGGGGGCAAGATTGATCCGGGAGGAAAGCAGTGGCCACCCAGCTATTCCACTGGATCAAAATATGGGTTTCCACCTTGGCATTTTTTCTATGGTTTTTTGGGTCCTCAACTTTCGGGACCGTTTTGAGGCCCTAAATGACGTTTTTTGGGCACGACTGGACCCATAAAATAGACGAAGGCATGGTATGGGATGAACGGAACATGTACTCCTGGACTAGAAATTTCCAACGAGGTATGGAATTCCCCAAACAGAGATCAGATGAAAAAATTATTCCCTTGGGAAGTTGACGTACTAACTACCCCCATCAAGGCCCGCAAACCTTTGGTGTTTCATGTTCCGAGGTTAGGGTTTTGGATTTTCTTTATGTTGAAAAGAATTCTATAGCCTCATTGTAATCATCATCTTCTTCTTGTGATTGAGCATAGCCATCGCATCTCTTCTCAGAGATATTTTGGACAATTGGTTTGGATAGTTGTTTGTCATTGATGTTAACCCTTGAAGAGTGATATTGTATATTGATGTTAATCCTTGAAGAGTGATATTTTATATTGATGTCAACCCTTAGAGATTGATGTCAACCCTTGAGTATGTATGGTAGCACATTCTGGTAGCTCTAGAGGTGTGGTTAAGGAACCTGAGTTTGTTCGAGTTGTTTGAAAATGATGATCAATGAATATTCTAGTAAGACTATCATGGATAGTTAGTACATGTCGTGTTGTTTCCGGTGAAATGTGGTACGCCACATAACTCCTCACGGTTAGGGATATATGGCCTTGTGAAGTTGTGGAACCCTTTAGAGTAATCTAGAAGCCCCTAGAAGGTCAACAAGAAGTCAATTATTCTATAAGCTCCTAGAAAGTCGACAAGAAGTTTACTAGTTAGAGTGGTTGCAACTAGGAGTTAATCATGGGTAAAGTTGTTGAAATAAGAAAATAATTAAAAAGTAATTAGTTACAACAAGAAATTATGATTTGACTAATTATGGGTAAAGTAGTTGTAACAAGAATGTGGGTTATCCCTAAAACAAGGAATATGGGTAAAAAAATTACAAGTTAGCCCGTAAAGGAATACAATAAGAAAGTTATTAAAAGGAAATAGGTTGCAACAAGAAATTATGACTTAACTAATTATGGGTAAAGTAGTTGCAACAATAATGTGGGCTATCCCTAAAACAAGGAAGATGGTTAAAACAATTACAAGATAACCCCTAAAGGAAGGCACTTGGGAAGTATAAATAAGAGATCAAGAGACTCCCATTAGCACCTATTGAGTGTATTGAATATATATAAGTGATTGAGGTAACCAAGGATATGTGAGGTGAATTTCAAAGGGAAGGTGAACTAAAGAAGGCCAAAAATCCAAGGGAGGATGAAGCCTTTTAATGATGTGTTCTAAGGTATGTTATTTACAGGTCATCTCACCATTTTCGCAATAAATTTGTTTATAGAATGATTCCAATATTGAAACTCAGAGGATGTTTATAAAACATATCAAGGTACCTTTGGTAGGAAGTGTAGCTTCTGGGTCGTTATATTTTGGGAGATACACTCTATAGAAGATAGGGATTTTGACTAGTCTTGAAACTAGTTTTAAACAGGTGTTCTAGGTAAATCAATCATAAATTATTCATAGAAGATCCAAATTTAGTGATACTAAACGAATTGGATATAGTACATTGTGTAGTATGTTGTACGCATTTTTTAGATCCATATATGAAATATTCCATGCGTGGCATGCTCTACAAGTTTGCTATCTATAATAATCCAAAATTCAAAAAGGTCTACCATTTTTGCTATAAATCCATTTGTGGGATGTTCCAAGCAATGAAACTTGGAGGAATTGAATAGAATACATTGAATAATATTGTGTACAATTTTCATACCTTTATTCATTATAGGTACAGATTTATGATTGTTGAAAGTTATGGTTGTTGACAAATCCAAAAACTAGTCCCATGAGACTAAGGTAAAGTTTGATGAAAATGTTATTCTCTTGTTGCTGAAGTTGAGGAAGTTCTACATGTCTGTGATCACATACACCATGTTATATATAGGATTAGAGGTATGTGTATATGCTTAGTTTGAAGTTACATCTTGGATATTTTGTGGAGCATGCTTGAGGCATGTCTTGGTGAGCTTTTGGTACATGTATTGTGGTACATATTGGATGTATTGTACATGTTGGTTGAGGTATACTTATTGAGATACATTGCTGGTGCATTTCTTGGTTTATTGGTATATGGTGTATGGCATGATATGGTATATGATCGATGGTATGGTGTTAATGTACATGGTTGATATACATGGTTGATGTGCATGGTTGGCACATGGTATGGTACAAGATTGATAGTTGGCATGGTATAGGTTTGGTGCATGGTTGATGCACTTTTTATGGTACATGGTTAATGGTATAGGTTTTGGTACATATTGATGCATGGTATAGGTTGGTACCTTGTTTGAGACACATATATTGTGATGGTATGTAGTGATCTTGGTACATGCTTGGTAGAGGCATGTAGTGGTGATGTTGGGAATATGGTTTGAGATATGTTATTGGTGATCTTGGAATGTGTTTCATGTGGTTAGGAGTGGATCTAGTTTCATGGATGAGATAATGACAGTGGAAGTGATATTTATAGTGATAGATTTGATACAGTGACAGAGTGACAATGGCAATATTAGTTATTTGACACTTATATTTCAGGGTGGTTGGATAGGGAAAGGAAAGGGGGTTTTATCCTCCTTTTGGTTGGTGTCAAAGAATCAAGGAGTTGGAGCTTCCTTCAATTTGGAGCCTGAGAACTAGGTGGTTGTAACCACCTTCTAGTTCGAGTTGGACAAATCAGGGGGTTGTAGCCTCCTTCTGGTTGGAGCTGGAAAATTAGGGAGTTGGAGATTCCTTCAGGTTGGATCCTGAGAAACTAGGGGGTTGGAGCCTCCTTCCAGTTGGAGATGGAGAATTGGAAGTTGGTACTTACTTGAATGTAATTCTTTGACATATAAGAAAATTATTTTGTGGTTTTCTCCCACATTGGGTTTCCACGTAAACATTGGTGTATTGTGTATTTGTGGATGTATTTATGATTGTTTATTATGCATTGATGTATTATAATGTTTATTATGCAATAATGTATTGAATGCATAACTAATAAACCATTGAATATGTTAGCACTCCTCAATTTCCCAAGGATGATAATGGAAACCGATGAAGGTAACCTCGAACCACTTAGGATTTGGTAGCTAGCCCTACCAAATCAGAGAGAGATCTCTCAAAATCACACTCACATCCAATGGAAATGACTGGATCATATAAGTATTTTAGGCTAGGTATTTTTCACAGTAGGTTTGAAAAGGATTTTTGTTGGATATGAAATAATAGGTTTTAGAACTAGGCCAAATATCTCTAAAGATCAGTTGAAAAAATAATATGAGGAAGGTAGTTGAAATCAATGGCATAATTGGTTTGTCATTGCAATGTGGTGAGAAGAATATGATAGAGGTCAAGTGATCAAAAGAATGAATTCACTTGCAGGAATGAAAACACTTAAATGCTTATCTTGAACAAAAACATAGCATACTTGTAATGAATTATGTTTCAAAACCTAGAAGATAAAGCATAATAAGAAGTATAGATGGTTGCTAGAAAGTTTTGATACTCAAATATATAAGAAAACTTGAGAAAAATAGTACCATTGATCACAACATGTGAATCCCATGAAAACAGTTGCAATTGTATTATTAATTTTGCAAAATCAAGTACACTAGCTCCAAAATTGATTAACCTTCAGTATCGAACACTTGATTACATTACATTTGAGCCTCATATAGGAGATGAAGTCGAAATCCTCTTAAGGAAGTCGAATTCCACTTTCAAAAAGTCAAATTCATGCATCTATCCTATTTCTACTAAGACCTAGGGGAGTTAGAACAACTTTCCCCTTTTTTCTAAACTTCTTGATCTTATCTCTCAAGACATTAATTACAAGATAATATCCTTGACAAAATCAAAATGGCAATTACTACGTTCACTTTTCACTTTTACATTTACCTATTTGACCTTTAAATTTTTACTATGGGGAAAATTTTTCAATTACAGAAGCGCAATGAATTTCCTCATAAGCACAACGAATTGTTTGAGGGCACTTTTGAGTGACTTTTCCTGAACCATTTGTCGATATGAAGGTAGAGTTGGAAATCTTGGGATGTCTAGTTGTCTGTGTAACTTTAAAGTATGCAAAATGACCTCTCCAAAGCTGAGAAAAATTAGTTTTCCCAAGAATTCTCCAGAAGAGCAGTGAGTGAGTCAAAACAGTGGCAGAAACCCATTTTTTAGCATGTTTTTGGCTTTTTTCTCTCAAACAGAAGGATGACATGGTACACAAGTAGCATAGATGACATTCACAAGTGATAATCTATCCAACCATGTAATATTTTTTTCATTTTGTTTCCTCAGGAAAAAGCACAGCGTGAGCTCGTTGCGTTTGTGTACATCACAAAATTGTCAAAATACCCAAAATTTCAAAATTTGACCAAACTTCTCAAAATTTTCTGCAAAAATAGAGATCAAAGGTAAAGAAATATATCTCTAACCATAACACTTTTTGAAAAAATGAGAGAGGTTTTTGTTATTTCGTATTTGATAAAAAAAAACCTCCTCTAGTGTTCAAAAATAGTTTCTCATTTGTTCAGAATCCAAGTTTTAAGTTGGTCACTCAAAAATTGCAGAAGCACAGCATGCTCTCAGCAGAAGCGCAATGTGATCTTTAAGAGGGTGTTTGGAGGCCTTCCCAGAGAATGTTTGGGCTGAAAGTGGTATGGTTGGAAATATTATGATGTATTCTACACAATGGAGTCATCAAGAACTGCAAACATCTTCTCCAAACCGCTAAAAAACTAACTTGAAGTCAAGTTGTCCAAATGTGCAGGAACCCTCCTATAGAAACTGTATTTTGGGAATTTATCTAAAATAATAACACATGTGCATAAACTGAAGGAGGTTTTTGTTCCTTGATCTATTATTGAAAAAAACCTCTTTGACGTTTTTCAAATTCATCTTCCTTATTTTAGAAACTGATTTTGAACTAGAATTGTCCCTGTGTGCAATGTAAATCCTAGGCAACCCACATCTTGAAAGGATTTCTTGATGAAAGATGAATCCATGATTTCTTGAACTTTTGTGGGATCATACCTGAAAAATTTCCCTCCCTTATGTACCTTTTCTTCTGAGTATCACTACTTCAAGTTTCCATGATGTAAAACTCTATCTTTCAGTGGGAAAGGGAAGGGATGTGGTATGACTGTGAAAACAAGGGATAAGGGACATTCTTGTAAATGGAGGGAAATGAAGGAACTTGAAAATGTTTTTATTGCATCCAAATATGAAATATCACTTCACCATTTATCCATCAACAACCTATATTCCAAGTTTGACCAATGAAGTTGCATAATATGTATTTTTGTTTAGATAATTCAAAGCAAGATAAGCAATGATACAATCTCCTCAATTCTAAGGGATTGGTACAAAACATACAATCATTAAATAAAGTGTACCATTAAGACCAAAATAGTACATTCATCATCAAATGCTATCATTTCAACCATAAACCAATGACCAACTAATGTAGTTAAATGAACCAATAAATATTGATGAATGTCATGAGTATATTTAAAAGTTTTAGATTATGTGTTTCATAAAAGGAGAATACAACATCAATATCTATTCAACCATGGCACACATGTGTTAATCTTATCCCATCAATTGTTTTCAAATAGGTTAAGCGCTAGATTGTACAATGAGATATAAATAAAAGCACCAACAAAGTATGAACAAAATATACCTCACTTGTATCATTACACATTAATCCCTCTTCTCATATTTATGTCGGGTTATAATACTTAAAAAAATGGCATATTTTGCATCAATTTATAATGATCATAAGTGTTATCTTTAAGGATTGTAGCATGCATCATCAATGTAACTTGAGAATCAGTGAACCGTCTCTTAGATAGTTATCAATATCGACAAGGATATGCACCTTTAGAAGTTCATTGCATGTTTCTAAAATCAAATTGTTAACAAGTGTTATATGAAACAAGAAAGTATTAAAATGTTTCCCAAAGAAAATTATTATACCCTCAATCATTCACTGGGTATATTGTATTTTATGACAGACATTGAAGTGGATTTCAAACATTTTTTAAGAGACAACATTAGGCCCTTTGACAAGGTAATTGGTATCCTCTAAAGTATATTGGTTTCCAAATATAAATTAGATAAGTAATTCCTCAAAATGTTTGCAAAAAATGAGGTTGAACCAACATCACACACATTTTCATCTATGCAGATTGGACAACAAATAAGACCCTTGAACAATAGTAAAGGAGAGGTAACTCTTGGTAAATTTTTTAGATCATTGAACCCTTCAACACACTGGGAGAAAGAAGAGTTCACGACATTTCTCAAAAGGGTGTGAGAATGGAAAAATTACAAACAATCATTCACATGTATTCAGTAAACCAGAGATGGGACAAAAATAATATCTCTAGTTATTATTCATTTGATACAAACATTCCAAGAAAGAGAAATATATTAGAGCATACACAAATGATTAAACTTGATTTAAATTAAAGATACATTGGTTAAGACAAATGGTTAGTTCCTTTTAATAATATGAGCAATGAAACAACTAGATCCAAAACCCTCTATATGTCAATCATTATGGTATTCATTGAGAAAAAATTAGAATAAATTGAATAAGAGATATGTCAATGAATCTCAAACAATATAGATACAAAGATAAACATGACAAACTCTAGATTGCAAATTAAAAATAGAAGGAAAAAAAATACAAAAGGGGAAAAAACAATTTTGGTTTTTCTGAGTGGTTGAAGACAAGGATAGACCAATGCCTAGAAATATATATAGGTTAAGCTTAGGGATTAAGATAGGAAAATGTTGATCGGACCCTAAGGATTTCCCTTCAAGTGTTTCCAAGAGTTATATGGTTATCTTCAAGATTGGATGGGGGAATTGGTCCATGAAGAAGCCTCGCCAAGTACTATCAAGGTTATATTAAAGGTTGGCAAAGGAAAGAGGGAAGAGCCCCTAGACCTCCAACCTCAATGCAATGGATCATTTCTTCAATGGTCAAAGGGGGAAGGAAAGAAACATTTACCTTTATTTACCCTTCTAAGTGGATATTTTCACCCTTAGTTGGCATTGTAGTATTTTTTTTCCTCTAACAAACCTAAAAAATATGTATCTAAACCATAAAAAATAACTAACATTCACTTTGAAAAAGAATGATGCACAAGAAATCCCTAAGAAAGTTTTCTCATTAATCTCAAAAAAATAAAATGAAAGAGGTGTCCTTTTATAGGTGATGATCCTCCTCAATACAATACATAATACGATGTTCTAGCTCAAAACCATTAGCCTAGTCAAAACCATGGGAAAATACAACAAGTGATGTAACAAATCCCTCAAAACTACCAAAGGCTACAACACCCCTCTCAAATGGTCCAAAATACAACAAGAAATACCAGACATGTGGACCAAGAAGAGAGAGAGAGAGAGAAAGAGAGAGAGAGAGAGAGAGAGAGAGAGAGAGAGAGAAGATGTGCTATTCAAAAATAGATCCAAGGTCTAAGAATGTCATGGACATATGACTCAATATGGCCCAAAAGGGCTCCAACTATCCTCCAACTAACTCCCAAAAATCAAGGAATTGTTCCATTGTGAAGATAACCATCTCAAGAAGATGATGTCACTACCACACATGTGGGTTGTCCAAGAGATATCCTATGATATGTATAATGTGTGGCCTCCTCAAGGTGGGTTATTTTTAAGTAAACAATGGTAAAACATTCCATGTCATCCAATGGTCCAAATAACAACATGTAACCACTCCAATAACCTGTAACTAACTACTCAAATGCATTATCAGATCCCTCTTATGGTACGAGGAGAGATAATAATGCATGAGTGTGAATATAATGTCCAACTGTGTAAGGAGAATGAATCTGAGTGGTCAATGTTGAATTTTTCATGACATGGCACGCATGTCATGGCTCGATGTACTATCATGGATCCCAATGCGATGACATGTATCGAATGTAGTACATGGATCCCAAGGAAAATGGCATAGATCCCAATGTTTATATATATGATCAATTATTAGTACATGGATTCCAATGCAGCATCACACATCCCCATGTAGTGTCATGGATCTCAAAGCATGTTACATATATCCCAATGCATGACACCCACTTGAAGTGGCAGGTCTATCTTCTTATAAATCCTTTAGATGATAACATTTGTTGACATCTCTTAACACAACATAACAAATAAGGGTAATTTTTAACATATTCCTAAGTTTTTACAAAGAGGGAACAACATTAACCCTTATACATGCACCAAGTCCTAGGACAACAAATATTTCCCAAGTACCTAGGTGAAAGATAGGTAAAAAGATGAATGCTGGTGGAAAAAGGAAGGGAAAGACTCCATTTTATGACCAACAAAGTCGTATACATGCATAAGTATTTTTTGTGCATTCATGATATAGGAGTTTTGTGAAATAGCCTTTGAGAGGAAGCTTAGCATTGAGTTACCTATCCTTGACACTATTTCTAACTGCCCCTTATGCATTTTTCTTTATGTGTTCAATTTATCCAACAAGTCCCATTTTCTTTAGATATTCATAGACAAGATAGGGACTAGGGACATTTTCCTGGTAGCGAGGTGGCATTGCTTAGTATTTCATTTCTAGCTTTTGATTTTATAGCTCTTCATCTCTGGCCTTTTTGGCTTTATTAGTCAGGATTTTTTCTTTAGACATTTTCTTTTAACCTTTGAGAAACCATACATGATCAAGGTAGATTATTTTTATATTTATGGAATTAATGATACAAGGAATGTGGAAAATGTATAGAATGGTTAGGATGTGGACAATGTTATCTAGGCTAAGTACCTAGTAGTAAAAATTGACCTAAGAAATGACACACTTCTAAAAGCAAACATGTTTCCCAATGTATGATGAGGTAAATAATTAAACTATGCATGTTATGAAGTGTTTTCATATTTCATTTAGTGATTACCACTTTCATGACTAACTAGGAAGTTATAACATCAAATCCAATTGAACATCAATACATGGAATATCAAGATAAAGTATACTAAACCATATTGTACCATCCATAGTGAATCTATTGTATGAGGGGTAAAGGAGAATAAACATTATAGCTTAGCTATCAAAAGCATACATCTAATGGATATTAAGAGAAACTTTATTTGGGTCTGTTGAAAATGAGAAAGACAACTCATGCAAACAACAACATGACACCCTTGTGAGGGTAACTCTACAATTTGTCACCACTAGGGGGTAACATATAGCTCCTACTTAGGTACATGCACTCTAATGCTAGAGTGTATGACAAATCCAGGATATCCCATAGACAAGTGACCTACACACCCTCTAACTCATCAAATGACATTAAATTGAATTGAATCTACCACCCCAGTTAGAATAAAAACTACTTAGCATAAATCATAACTTTTCACTAAGTTTAAGCATGAGAGTCAAGCAAGAAAACATATGCAAGAAATTATTCTAAGGAAAATCAAATGCATCAGGAAAAATAATCGAGCAATGCATGAAAATAAACACACAAATGAAAGAAAGAAAATGCATAGAAAGCAAATAACCACTATAAACCATTTCTCAAAGAGATTATTCTTTCCTACCCTACTCACTAACTAAGAGATGTGGCTATTAGGTGAAATCAAATATATAATGAAACCACTTCAGGATCCCATCGACAGCTTGAATCTTCCCCTTTTGTTTGGTTATGAGCCAAAATAGGGATACATTAAGCATCAGATGGGTATCAGGAAAACATTTGGTTACTCCTAATTCTGGAACCAAGGTAAGGTTATATCTGTGAATTTGAAGGCCCAAACTATACTAAGGTTAACCCATACCTCCAAAAAATTCCTCCATCCAAATGTCAATAGAGATAATGTGATCATAAGAGTGGGTCAACTCAGTGAGGAAAAATTGTTGTCACTGCAACTCCAAATGGGATCTATAAGGAAATGGTTGACCCTCCATATCTCTCTTGGTAAAAGGTAAATAAGGAGAATAGTCATGAGTCAAAGGAGGAGGAGGGAATTCATATATCAAGGGTATAATTTCAAGGACACAAGGCAAGGGAAACTCAACATCTATAACAATCATTTCACACTTAACCCTTTTATGGAGAGAGGGGAAAATTAATTCATGTTACTCAAGGTTTGGATTACCAAATTATTCATAAAAACTTCTTAATTGAGGCTCTTTATAAGGTCCAAGCTCAACCATGTCAATTCCACTCTCATAGTTGGTATCATAAATGATATCCCCTTCAAAGTAAAAAATCTTATATCCAAATCATGTCTTTCAATATGGACAAATTCATCAAGGCCATGGTATGCTTCATGGCATAAAGAAGATTATGTGGATTCCTCTTTAGAGTACAACTTTTCAAAATTATCCAAGGATGAATCATAGAATTCAATTTTTTTAAAGGAGGAATGAATCACGTCTAAGATCTCATCAAGGTAATCTTCATCAGTTGACCCACCAGGTTTTTCTTCATAATATAAGGAGTCAATGAGCGTCTCCCTTTCTAGGTTGTCAAAAGTTTGGGAAAGGGTGAAAGTTACTAAGTTGTTGTCTTCACAAGGAGGAGAAAACAATTGATTTTTATCAGCATCAAAACATATCTCCTCAACTTCATCTTCAATTTCCTTCAACTCATCTTCCTTGATGGACTTGTGGTCTTTCTCTTCATCCATGTATTCTCATATAATGATTCTTCCTCAATGTGATCATTTAATTATTGCTCACCTTGTTTATATCCTTGACTTCCAATGGGATCAATGTTTCATTTGTATTGTTGAGTTGTAATCATAGATTCCTTCTCCTTAATTAAGTTCAAAAAGGCATTGTTTTCTTCTATATTATTTCTTATTTCAGCCCCCAATTCATATGAAGGATTATTTTAGAACTCAAGGAACAAATCATTAATCGCCCACTTTCTCTCATGGGAAGCCTCAACCCTATCATCTATTTGTTCTCTTTTAAGGTCTTCTTCATAAGTTTGATTTTCAAAGTCTTCACAAGTCGATGATTGTTCTTCAAAGGAACCACAAGAAAACCCTTAATATATATCCCTTTCAATTAATTGACTTTCCATGGGAATGGTTTCAACAATCTCATTTTCTTATTCATTTTCTAAGGATTCCCAAAGGATTCCAAAAAAATATTCATACCTTTGTGAGGGAAGACCCCAATGATTGAAAAATATTTTGAGAAGATTCGCACAAGATGATATTGTATTAGGATGAATGCAATTTCTTACCCAATTATTTCGTCTCCCATCCAAAGAGATAAAAAATAGTTTGATCCAAATATCTTGATGTATTAGACCAAGTTTCACAACATATTCAACAAATGACATAATGTGTTGAGGCACATGACAGTAGTTACCATCAAATGTTGGAACATTCATTCTCCATGATAGAGGGATTTCATCTGGATAACCCATAAGTTTTCTAAAATAAAAATAAGGAAAGATGTCATGGAATTCCATTTCAACATGAAAATACAAAAGTGGAGTCACCAAGGTGAATAACTCAAATCAAATACAACACTACTTTATTCACCCTACAAGACACAAATTCTTTAAAATATCTAAGGGAATTGGGCTTCTTCCCTTTAATGGAGTCGTCGGATGAGAAAACTTAATAAAAACCATTGAATCCTACTCATCAAAATTATATTGAAGACAAACTTAGAAAACCCGGGGAACATACTTTATCCTTGACAACAATGCCAAAATGTTGACATTGAAGCTCTTGGTAAGGGAAAGTCTTGCCCTGCAAAGGAAACCTTGGGGCAATGGATAGGAAATCCACTCATTGTCACCTAAATGGCATTTCATCTACACTTTAAGGCTAGGTTTCTAATGTAACAAGGGTTTTCCTACAAGGTCAATGCTAAGCCCTATAATGGTACTTGGATGAGGAAAGGCTCAAAACATAGTTTGACTTGGGGTTTCTATATTCTCTTAGGGGTATATCACACTAGGTATGAGAGAAGAAAATTGATGATGATCTCAAAGAGAATATGACATAAAAAACAATGCACAATTTAAATGTGATTGGAACTTGAAAATGGTTGCATTGCATCCAAATATGAAATTTCATGGACATGTACCATTCATCGTTCACCATGTATCCTATTTATGTTTTTAGCATCGAACATGTACTTTTCCATAGGTCTAAGTGTCTAGACATGTGGAATTCGTCCAAATCCTTCTACCTTAACACTTTACTTTAATTAAAGGAATTATTAAACTAGAGTGTTTTTATTAATTAGTTGTGTTTATTTAATGAAATGTTAAAGTTATTAGCATTAGTGAATTAAATATTAGCCATTAATCTCAAGTGAGGTGGAATTTAAACTCAGTCATCAATCACATTAGAGATTAGGTTTAGGTCATAACTCAAGATTATAAAAGCAAGGCTAAGGTAAATAAAGAAGGTTGATTGTTTTGACACAGAGAGAACATAAGTACTTTTTCTCAAGGAGATATTAGACGGGTGGAGAAGGACTTTCATCTAGAGATTAGTATAGGTCAGGGAGAAGAGAGAACATAGGCAACCAAGAGTGGGTTTTAAAAAATTGGAACCGCAACAATAGGGTTGTGTCGTACAGAGTTTTACATACAATATTTGTGTGTGTATGTGGGTTTCAGTGGAGACATGCACATATATGTGGGTTTTTCTTAAGGAAAGATGTGTACATCTTGAAAAGTGTGAAATTTCAGGGTTGTACAGCAGACCAAGAGTTGCTAGGGTTTGCAGGTTCTATCTAAATTTTTTTGTATTTCTCTATGGGACATTTTCCCAGTAAAGGTGCCCTTGTAACCTTTGAAGTTATTTGAATAATAAGCTTAGTTGATGGGGTAGAATATCTTTTTGTATTGTGTATGAGATTTTGGTTTCCAGTATTACTTTTTCTAGTTATTTATTGATTTGATTATTCCAGCAAGTGTATTATGTTTTATGACCCACTAATTTGATTTACAGCAAGAAAATCACTATATAACAAGATTCCTAGGTGTCGAGATTAGAAAATCAACATGGTATCAGAGCACTCACTTTGAGAGAAATACATATTTCAAATCTACAACAATTAGAAGTAGACCTATCAAATTTTTAAGAAGATCTCAGCAAATATATAACTAGTAGTCAGAAATCAAGGGTTGGATTTCAGGGAGATAGTTGTATTGAAGTAAAACTAGGGTTTGCAGTCGTACGAAGTTGCACGTAGGTTGTAGTAGGAATAGTCATGTACATACATGGGTTTTCTTAAATAAATTCATGTACATACATGGGTTTTGGTAGTGTCAGGAAAGTATAGGATCATACATGTCAGTACAGGGGAAGTTTCAGTAGGTTATTTCCAAGGAAAATTAGCATACCTAAGGGATGGCAGTAGCAAGTATGAGAGTTGAAGACAGATTGGATGGAGCATCCAAGTTCCTATCTTGGAAAGCAAGAGTTACTTTGGATTTTAAGGAATGTGACCTTTGGGAGATAGTCGACAAAGCAGTTGTTCCACTGACAGGTCCACAAGATTTGGTAGTTCACCAGAATAAGGAGATCAAATCCTAGTGGCTAATATTGGATTCCGTGAAGGATCATCTAATTCCTCACTTATCTAAGAAGAACATGACCAAGGAGATTTTTTATGCCCTAGTAGAATTATTCCAGAGAAATAACATGAATAGGAATATGGTCTTAAGAAATAAACTCAGATCAATGTAGACATCTATATCTAACAATGTTACCAGTTATTCCATAGGATCACTCAGGTGTGTGATCAAATTTCGACTATAGGGGATAAATTGGATGGCGTAGAGCTCATTAATGTGGCATTGAATGGTTTTCTCAATTATTGGGAACCATTTGTCAAGGGAGTTAGGGCTCGGGAAAAACTCCCATATTGGTAGAGGCTTTGGAATGATTGTATCCAAGAAGAGACTTAGGAGGATTCTATGGGAAGAAAGAAAGGAAGTAGTGATCATAACTTGGCCCTTGTCAGCAAGACAAGCAAGGGAAAAGGAAAGGGTTCCAACAAGAAGGGTAAAATTGATGGAGGAACATTATAGTCAGGGAAGAAAAAGGAATTGAGTAAAATAAAGTGCTTCCTGTGTAATAAGAATGGAAATTGTGCATTTCAATGTCCAAATAAGAAGAAGGGAAGATAAAATATGCAGAGAACAACATCAATAGAGACACAGCTAGATGAGTTTACAATGAAGTTTGAGAAGGATTTCTCACTAGTTTCTTTCCTTTCCACCAGCACAACTACCAGGAACGTGCGGTACTTGGACAATGGTGCATCTCATTATATGACAGAAGCATGGGATTTATTCAGTAGTCTAATGGATAAGGACTCATGGGTCCAAGTATGAAGTGAAAGGATATAGAAGAGTCTTGTTCCATCTTGGGTCAAGAGATTTGTTTGACACCCAGGATGTGCTTTATGTACCAGGACTAAAGAATAACTTTCTCTTAGTATCAATTATGGAGGACATGGGTTTTTCCATTACTTTTCAGAGAGGGAAGGTACTCATACGTATATGGAAATATAGCTTGGACACAACAGTGGTCATTGGGTTTAGATATGGCACATTATATAGGTTGCAGGGAAATATTGTTTAGGCTTTGGTACATGACAGTGAAATTTTGTGTGAGCTATGGCACAAGAGGCTGGTACAACTACACTACAAGCAATTGTAGATTGTGAGGGATATTTTTACAAGTATTCTAAAGTTCAGTGTTGAGCAGCAGGGAGTTTGTAGAGGTTTTCACTTGGAAAGAATGCCAAGGATGTTTTAACAAGCAGTGAGAGTAGGTCCAAGAGGATCCTGGATCTTATACATTTAGATGTAAGTGGGACAATGTCAATAGCATCAATGTAGGAATTTTCATATTATGTAATGTTCATTGATGACTTTTCCAGGAAAACTTGGATCTTCTTTATGAATACCAAGGATGAGGTCTTCAGTCAGTTTCAGAAGTTTAGAGCTCGGGTGGAGAACCAGACATAAAATAATATCAAAGTCTTGAGGTCAGATAATAAGGGATATTATACCTCCAATGACTTCACGTATTTGTGCAGGAGGTAGGGATCAAGATGGATTCGGTAGTCTCATACGGACCTTAGAAGAATGGGGTTGTGGAGAGAAAGAACTAGTCCATCATCGGTTCTACCATAGCTATGATACATGACGAGGAGTTTCCTATGTTTATTTTTCAGAGGCGTGTAACATTGTAGTATATGTACAGAATAGGAATCCTCATAGGATATTGGGGGATAAGACTTCTGAAGAAGCATTCTCAGGAGTGAAGCCATAGATAGGTCATTTGAGGATATTTTTTTGTCCATTCCACATCCATGTCCATTTAGAGAGGAGGAAGAAGTTGGAGCCTTCAAAACAGAAGAGTATATTTGTGAGGTACAACAAGACCTAAAAGGCTTACATGATATTCATACCATTGCAGCGAAAGATAATTGTGAGCAAAGATGTTGAGTTTGAGGAGAACTTGGAATATCTAAAATCTCAAGAGTCATCGACAATGAAAGAGGACGAGGAGAAATAGGCTTCAAAGGATGAGAATCGCTCGGTAGCTTCTAGTTCAAGGAGTCATAATTCAAGGGGAAAGGAGGATTTTTCCCCTTCCAATTATATTAGGAGACCCATGTGTCTATTGCAGACATTGAGGGATGTTGGTGAGGTTCCTAGGAGTGCAGTCAGCAAGAACGGGCCTCAAAGGAAGTTTCTGAACTATATGGCACTTATGAGTAGCATCATTGATGTTGAGCCTTCTAGTTTTGAGGAAGAAGTATATCAACAAGTTTTGTGAGGTGCCATCATGGAGGAGTACACTTGTATCATGAGGAATGATGTTTGAGACATAGTGTTGAGACCGGAGGGGAAGTCATTTGTGATTTACAAGTGGCTCTACAATATCAATCATGATACAAATGGAAGCATCAAAAAATTAAATGCAAGGTTCATGGAAAGAGGATTCTCCCAGAGAGAGGGAGTGGACTATGAGGAGGCATTTGCTCCAGTCTCCAGTATTCAATATGTTATTTCTATTGATTAATTTAAGAGGTGGAGGATTCACCAAATGGATGTGAAAATAGTTTTCCTCAACGAGATAATTGAGGAGGAACTCTATATAGAGAAACCTCGGGGCTTTGAGTTACATGGGAGGGAATCTCATGTGTGTAGGATTAATAAATCCTTGTGTTATCACTCAGGAAAATTTATTAGGTTGTATCTCAAAGATGTCTGGTAACTTAACTAATCTTTCAATGGTTCACTCAATGATGGGTAATGATTGGATCAAGATGAATATCTAACTCATTGGATTGTATCCTCAAGACAGTCTAGATATATTCAAACAGTACAAGGCCTTCAAGAGATATTATCATATAGGTTGTAAATCAAAATGGATAAGAAACTAATCAATTAACCAGAACATACATAAAACCATATATATATGATGGGTCAACAAACTAGCAGTGAATGCTTATGATCCTTGCTTAATAATCAAAGGTAAGATGGCAGTTACCATAGGACATTAAACAGAGACAAAGAAAAAATTTCAACTCATAGCCATAGAATAGAGATGAAAAGAAAGTCTGATAATAACAATGAAAGAAGTTTGCAAGATGAATATATGAAAGGAAGTGTCTTTATCACAATAGAAATATAGTTTTAGAACTCAAAGTTGAACCTTTTTTCCCTTTAAAATCATTGGCTTTATAGCCTGTACATCAAAATCTGAGATCCTATAAAAGAGGATCAAAATGTTAAAATAGTATGTGATCAAAACAGTTTACAAAAATTAGGATCTAATCCACTTCTAAAAATTCTATTTGTCTTTGAACTTCTGGTATTTGACAACTAATGAAAATATTTGATATGTAAAGGTATGTTGATATCATGTCTTCAACAGGTGGATGTTCTTTGTCTATAACAGCTGGATGATCTTCAACAGCTGTAAGGAAACTTCAACAGTAATAGGATAACCATCAACCTATTTACCATGTTTGATGCTTCAAAACTCTGAGGAAAATCGCCAAAATGTATGTGTGATTTTGTTTGAAACTGTCTTATGCCTTATGTCCCCGAAAATCTCCTTTGTTTGAGCTCTAGATATTCAAAATCTTTTTCCTGCGATTTCGGTAGCTCCTTTGTCCTTAAAAATGCAAGTTACTTGTCGAAAGCCCTGATTTTCGGCAACTAACTATGTGTTATTATGTCGATTATGTTGTCGAAAAGACTGGGTTCTCCAAAAAGGTAATCACCTCAAAAATAAGTCTTCTCCTTGATTGTCTTAATTAATCTCCCTGCAAATTTACAGCGACTTGTGCCAGAACTTGCAAATCTGGATGTGTAGCAATTCTTGCTTTCAACATTTTTATTTTTCTTTTCAAACGCTTGCCTAACCACCATAAGTTGTTATAATATTATGTGATATTTTTCTTCTTCTTCTTTTCCTTTACACTTTCAAGTCCCAGTTTTTCAAAAGTTGCATTGGTTTCTACAAAATTCTCTGATAAAGTCTTATATCTAGCCTTTAGCTCCCTTTCTATCACTTCCTGTTGTGATATTATCTCTTTCAGCTCATTAATCTTCTGTGATTTCTTTGATTTTTTGTTGCTTGAGGTTTCACCTTCTTCATAACCTATGAACATCTCATTTTTTGGTGTTAGCTCCATAGATAATTCTATGTTCTACTCAGCAGGGACTTCTTCTTTATTTGGCTCAGAATCAAAGTCTGAGTAAGGTAGGTCTAGCACATTGGTTTTCTTGGTCTACTGAGTTAAAACTTGCTCTGCGATTTCCTTGAAAATCAACTTATTTTTTCCCTTCTTGACTCTTGAGATGGATGTTGTTTCTTCTAGGAGATCAAGGTTGATGGCTCTCCTCCTCTTCAGATTGCTCTGAGGAGTTGGTGAATTTTTGCCTAATCTCTTTTTGCCTTTGTTAGGTTGAGTTTCTAACTGAAAACCTCCCCAAAACAGAAAGTGTTCCCATGTTATTTCTCTCTTCCTTAATTCTTCTACAATGATGATCTTTATCAGACCAAAATGACAAAGGGAATTCTGAATGTTGTCTGGTTCAGCCTGAACTCTGTTGCACATCTTAGTAAGACTTTTGTGGAAATAAAATGGCAGATTTAATGGTGTCTTACCTATAAAATGATACATTAAATTGAAATGATACAACATGGCCCTGTGATACCTTCCTTCTGCAGTTATGTATAATTGTATGGATTTGAGAAGAACCTGCCACTTCTCCTCCAGATAAGAAGTGGGAATCTCCCGGTTCCAGGTGATGTCTTGGAATTCAAGCTTTAAATAGGGTATGAAATCCAGATTCTTGGTGACTGTGGTATTGAACCATTTGTCCTTGTCCTTGGCATGCTTGTAGCAGAAGTTATGGCTGCTTCATCGACTTGTATCTCCAAAGGGCCAATGGTGGCCTTGCTTCCATCATAGGATTTTGCAAAATTTTATGTGATACCCTAGTGGTATCCTTCCTGTAACTTCTCCACATAATTGAGGCAGCCTGCGTATGAGAAATATTGACAAATATTTGGATGAGACTGTAGAAACTGTTTTCTATCCAATTCTTTCCTGAGGAGTGAACCACCTCGTTTCTTACCCATCTGCACAACACACGTTAATTATGTAGAAATAAAAAGAAAGAAAAATTACCAGTGGAAAGGAAATGATGGCGATGAGGAATGAACTCTGTATGCTCAAACGATGGTAAGAAGCATCGTTTACAGACATTCGAAATTCCTGGGTTTGAATTTGAATGATGATCGTAAGGCTGATGTAGACAAGATTCGGGAATGAGTGAAATGATGGCTGAACAATCTTCTGAAATGATGAGATGTCGAAACCCTCACATGATCTGCATAATCATTTATATAAACGGTGGCAGAGAACGTCAGATAATGCCAAAAATCCACTTAAGTGGTCATTATGTGCTTATGACATGTATCTTTCAATCCACATTCAGGCTCGCTTGATGTGTTGTCTAAAACTTTTTTATGTACTTTTGTCAGCTCCCCTGTCTTTTGGAATGTAGTTTTGCTGCCAAAATCTTGAATTTTTTGCATCTTATCCTCAGTTTTAAAAAAACTTTTTATGTCGAAAAGATCTTCTTTGATTTTTTGAAAACAATAAATGTCAAATCAACTTATTTGGGACTTTACAATTTATTCTCTATGCTTGGAGATCATAGACCACAAAAATTATAAAAAAGACACTTTTTTATGACTATGCTATCACCTAGAATTGAAAGTGGATGACAAGTTTATTTTAGGAGATAACATCTGGCTCCTATTGGGGATGAAATCCTCCCTGTTAGGTTTCAAGAACCTTATTGACTCAATAGCATTTCCTATCACCTAAGACTCAAAACTGGCATGGCTCTGTAGCCTTCCTATCACCTAAGACTCAAAACTGACCTGGCTCAGTAGTCCATTAGGCATGGAGTTATTTTGACACACAGACTGAAAAAGAAAAACTGAAAATAAATATTTACAATAGAGTAAGGCTTGAAAAAGCCTTATGAAAAATAGAGTTTGAGAAAATGCCCATTGAATGGGCCACCTGTGAGTTCATCACCTTCCAGATTTCGAAGAACAAAATTATTGTTCTGCTGCCTTGATGATATAATAAATGGACTTGTCCAGAGAGCATCGAACTTGCCATGTTTATCCTTTTCCTTCCTTGCTGCATCCCATTTCAAAACTAGATCCCCTGCTTTAAAAATAACTACCTTCACCTTTCTATCAAAAGTGTCCTTCATCTTCCTCTGATGCAATTCATTATTTTCAACCAGTTGTTCTCTATCCTGCTGTAATTCAACCAAATGAAAAATCCTCCTGGTAAGATCATTTGGCTCAGAATCAACCTCCTAAATAAATCTGGCTACTGGCAACGCGAGCTGGATTGGAAAAAACAACTTGTGTGCCATAAACTAGCTTGAATGGAGATGTATCAATAGATTTCTTATTTGTTACTCTCTTAGCCCATAAATCGAACTTTAATTTAGAGTCCCAACTCCTTTTATTTTGATCTAGTAATTTTTTAACAATTTTTATCAGACTCTTATTTGAAGACTCGGCAAGGCCATTTCCTTGTGTATAATAGGATGTAGAATGAACTAGTTGGATTCCCATGTCCTCACACAACTTTACCAAGGCTTTATCATTGAATGTTGTTGCATTGTCTGTAACAAGTCTTTTGGGACATCCAAACCTAGCAAAAATATGATCATATATAAAGTTAATGATTACTGTATGATTGGAGTTCCTGGTGGGAATGCCTTCAATACATTTAGTGAAGTAATCAGTAGCAACAAGAATCCATCTGTGTTGATTGCTAGAAGGTGTATGTATTTCTCCAATGAAATCTAACCCCCATTGTTGGAAAGGACCTGTAACCATAATAGGTTTAAGGGGCAGAGATTTCAACTGTTTCTTACTTGAAAAGCTCTGGCATTTCTCACATGATTTGACAAACGCACATACATCGGAAAATAAACAAGGCCAATAGTAGCCAACTCTCAAAATTTTATGAGAAGTGGTTTTCCAGTAATGGTGTCCTCCACATTCACTGCTACGAAATTTTTTCATTGTTTGAACTGATTCTACCTTGTTAATGCATCTCAAGAGTACCCCTGATGGATCTTTCCAGAACAACATCTTGTCACCTATGCAGAATTTGATGGCCTTAAGCTTCAAATCTCTCACTTGTGTCTTGCTCATGTCTGGTGGAGATGTCAAATTCTGCAAAAAATAAACTATATGACTGTACCATTCACAATCTGCCAAGTGAGAGGATACCTGCAAATCATAGTTGAGTTTGTCTGTTGAAATTTGATGTTGATCACTTTCTGCATTTACCCCAATAAAATTTATCTCTAACATTCTACAATTGTCTTGTGCAAGAAGTTTGGCAAGTCCTTGGCTTCTGATAAGTTTTATCAGCTTGATCTCTATATCAAATTCAATCATTTTAGCTATCCATTTGCTCCTCTTACCGTCAATGTCAGGCTGAAACAGAACATCTTTCACAGAACTTTAGGGTACATATGTTATTACCTTGGCCTATTGATCAAGGGATCAAATTTTGCTCAATTTTCAAAGTGCTCAGATTGAGATGAAAATAGTGCCATTGCGTCCGTCTCGTTTTCCTGATTCTGGTGGTATATTTATTTTCGCAAATGGAGTCCGTATGGAGGAGATATCGCGATTTGACCGCCAAGTCAAACAGGGAAAATTTTGGGATGCTGACTGTACTTGTCCGTACAGTCCGTACGACCACGTGGAGGGTCGTACCATCATGATGACGTGGCGTATTGATGATGTGGTGCATTCTGGTTGGATGTTCATTGACCAGTGATATGCTGACACGTGTCACTATGTGGTTGGTTAATATGTTGTGTTTATATAAAATGGTTTGGAGGCCGCGGGGTTCGACCCCCGGACCTCCTCAAACACTAAAGTTTTCATAACGTTCCGCTAACCAACAGTCCCACCTTTGATCCTTGTTAACTATACCTTGGATAAATTATTTAACATGAAAGTTATGTTATGGCGGAAAGGGGGGCGGGCCATGGCTTAAGCCCCGACCCATGGTTCCATGGAATTATATATATGACCACATGTATATGTAGTGGCGCGCGCATTGTAATTTATTACAATGTTATATATAACATATATAACATAGTTATATGGCCCGTGTATTAAAATCGCGCGGGGTTTAAATTTGTGTTATGTAATGTTTATACATTGTGTTATTGCACGGTTGCGCGTGGTTGTAACTTGCGCGGGAAGTTGTAATCCGTTGCACGGTTTGTCAAACGGTCAAACTACTTTTATGTCGCGCCTTTGGTCGCATGGCCATATGACCCAGTGCCAGGGCGGTTAGGGGCTGGAGGTGCCCAAACCGTTCTATGGTTTGGACCGGTGTGCGGTTGCGTACGGGTCTTGGTTTTCACGCTTAAATGAGCGTGTGTGCTAGGTTTGAAGCACAAGGAGTGCAGATTGTAGAACTAGAGACAGCATAGTTGAAGGGCAGAACTTCAAGGAGGCTATCTTCTTCATTTTTCGACCGTGTCAGGTGCCGAAAGAGCCCAGACAGGGGTTTTGGGACGTTGTGGAGCCATTGGAGCAGTCAGTTTGTTGATTTGAGCACTGTAAGACATGTATTTAAGCACTTTGAGAAATTTAATATAAAAGATCCATTTGGAGGCTGGACCAGGAGATGTAGCCCGGAGTGGGGTGAACTCCTTTATCAAGTTGTTGTGTTTATGTCTGATGTTCAATGATTTATGTTGCTGTCTATATTTATTTCTACATAAGTAATCCTTTATTATGTGTTGCAAATTGATCATGTTGCATTAAACACATAACATTTCACTTGCAATTAATTTAATCAAGTTTATCAAGTCTTCTTTCATTTTTAGATCAAGTTGGTATCAGAGCAAA
>JZKD02S0459572.1:71311-94424 GCA_000966675.3 Picea glauca | reverse complement strand
CAGCTTTTCATCCGCAGATAGATGGTCAGACAGAGGTAGTGAATCGTACAGTGGTACATCTTCTTCGTGCATATTGCAGCAAGCATCCTAAGCTTTGGGATGAACATTTACACTATGTTTAGCATGCGTACAATCAAGCCAAGCACTCTTCGACTCAGACGTCGCCATTTGAGACTTGTTTTGGCTATTTGCCCAAGTCACCTTTAGATTTCATCTTTGGGAAAGATATTGCTGTTAATGGGCAATATGATATTGATCGGGCAGAGAAGTTCATCGAACAAATTCAGTCGATACATCAGGTGGTGCAAGAGAAGTTGGAGAAGAGTCAGGCCAAGTACAAAGCAAGACATGACAAGCATCATGTTGATCACAGTTTCGAAGTTGGTGATGAAGTTTGGCTTTACATCAGCAAGGAGAGGCTTAAAGGAGAAGGTAAAAAATTGAAACCAATTCGATATGGTCCTTTCAAAATTATCGACAAGATTGGTAATAATGCTTTTCGTTTAGATTTGCCTCCATATATGCAGATGTATGCAGTTGTTAATGTTGAGAATTTGAAGTTGTATGAGCCTCCTTTGATCGATGATCAAGGAGAGCATGTTCAGATTCCTTCCATAGATGATTTTTCGCCAGAATATCTAACAGAACTGCAGGAAGACACCATACTTGACACAAGGATGAGGACTTCGAAGCGAGGAAATGTGGAGTATTTGCGAGTTGGTCTTAAAGGGACGAATCCAAGAAAGGCCAATTGGATTGAGGTTGGAAGGGTGAGGTAACTTTACCCTCATCTTCACATAGACTGAGATAGTCTTTTGGTGGTCCAAAAGCTTTCCAATGGGGAGGTGTGATCAGGGGATCAAATTTTGCTCAATTTTCAAAGTGCTCGGATTGAGATGAAAATAGTTCCATTACGTCCGTCTCATTTTCCTGATTCCGGTGGTATATTTATTTTCGCAAATGGAGTCCGTATGGAGGAGATATCGCGATTTGACCGCCAAGTCAAACAGGGAAAATTTTGGGATGCTGACTATACTTGTCTGTACAGTCCGTACGGCCACGTGGAGGGCTGTACCATCACGATGATGTGGTGCATTCTGGTTGGATGTTCGTTGACCAGTGATATGATGACACGTGTCACTATGTGGTTGGTTAATATGTTTTGTTTATATAAAATGGTTTGGAGGCCGCGGGGTTCGACCCCCGGACCTCCTCAAACACTAAAGTTTTCATAACGTTCCGCTAACCAACAGTCCCGCCTTTGATCCTTGTTAACTATACCTTGGATAAATTATTTAACATGAAAGCTATGTTATGGCAGAAAGGGGGGCGGAAAGGGGCTTAAGCCCCGACCCATGGTTCCGTGGAATTATATATATGACCACATGTATATGTAGTGGCGCGCGCATTGTAATTTATTACAATGTTATATATAACATATATAACATAGTTATATGGCCCGTGTATTAAAATTGCGCAGGGTTTAAATTTGTGTTATGTAATGTTTATACATTGTGTTATTGCACGGTTGCGCGCGGTTGTAACTTGCGCGGGAAGTTGTAATCCGTTGCACGGTTTGTCAAACGGTCAAACTACTTTTATGTTGCGCCTTTGGTCGCATGGCCATATGACCCAGTGCCGGGGCGGTTAGGGGCTGGAGGCGCCCAAACCGTTCTACGGTTTGGACCGGTGCGCGGTTGCGTACGGGTCTTGGTTTTCACGCTTAAATGAGTGTGTGTGCTAGGTTTGAAGCACAAGGAGTGCAGATTGTAGAACCAGAGACAGCATAGTTGAAGGGGAGAACTTCAAGGAGGCTATCTTCTTCATTTTTCGACCGTGTCAGGTGCCGAAAGAGCCCAGACAGTGGTTTTGGGACGTTGCAGAGCCATTGGAGCAGTCAGTTTGTTGATTTGAGCACTATAAGACATGTATTTAAGCACTTTGAGCAATTTAATATAAAAGATCCATTTGGAGGCTGGACCAGGAGATGTAGCCCGGAGTGGGGTGAACTCCTTTATCAAGTTGTTGTGTTTATGTCTGATGTTCAATGATTTATGCTGTTGTCTATATTTATTTCTACATAAGTAATCCTTTATTATGTGTTGCAAATTGATCCTGTTGCATTAAACACATAACATTTCACTTGCAATTAATTTAATCAAGTTTATCAAGTCTTCTTTCATTTTTAGATCACCTATAGTATATAGATCCTGAATGCTATTTGATTAATGCATAGGCCTATTTTTCAATTGGGTCATACTTAATTTCATCATCTATTAAAACTTTGTTGTAAAATTCTATTGGTTGCTCGTGTCCATCTTCATTCTTTTGTAACAATATTGATGCAGTTGTATCATTAGAGGAAAATGAGAAAATATAAAAATCTTTATCCAAGTTCAGGCTAATTAAGATAGGGGTTGTCATAATAGCTTTTTTGATAGATTCAAAAGAATGTCTGGCTTCTTCTTTCCACTTTACTTCAGAATATTTTCTCAACATGCATGTGATGTATTTAGTAAGCTTTGCAAAATTTGCAATAAACCTCCTGATGAAATTTATGGTTCCAAGGAAAGATTGGATATCTTTCTTAGATCTTGGGAGAGACAATTTTTGAATTGCCTTTACTTTTGTTGGATCGATCTTCACTCCATTTGCAAAAACAATATGCCCAAGCAACTTGCCTTCTCTGAGTGCAAAATGGGATTTCTTGGGATTTAAAGAAATACCATATTTTCTACATTTCAAGAAAGTCTTTCTTAGATGTTGCAAGTGATCTTCATGGTTGTATGAAAAAAATGTGATATCATCAAGATAAATCAAGACAAATCTGTCTTTTCCCCCCACAAATGCAATATCCATTGCCCTATGGAATGTTGCTCCTGCATTCATTAGTCCAAATGGCATTTTTTCGTACATAAATGTACCCCGTGGTGTAGTAAATGTTGTTTTTTCCCTATCATCTGGATGGACTTCAATTTGATTATACCCTAAGAAACCATCAATGAATGACATGACACTAGCTCCAGAAACTTTCTTCATAATGTGTTCCATCTTAGGCAATGGGTAATTATCTTTTTTAGAGCATTTGTTTAGATTCCTGAAGTCTACACATAGTCTAATCTCACCATTTTTATTTCTAACAGTAACAAGGTTGGCAGTCCATTCAGAGTATCTAAGAGGGATGATGATCTTGGCATCTAGCATTTTTTTAATTTTCTTCTCCATAATAGGCAACAACATTGGACTAAATGATCTAAGTTTCTGTCTGAAAGGTTTTGTGTCTTTGTTCAAAGTAATTTTATGTTGAATAATCTATGTATTGTTTGTCTTCAAATCACTATACTACCATGCAAATATATCAGAAAATTCCTTTAACAACTCACCATATTCAGATTTTTGTTTATCAGTCAAATGAGAAGCTAGATTAACATACTTAGGGATTTTTTGATTTGCTACATTAAACTGAAACACATCAGACTCTTCCTCTTTCTTTTCTAGTTTAATGGAAACGTCATTATGATCAAAAATTCTCTCTAAAGGCACCAAACCTTTGGGGATACAGTTGGTAGAGAGCTGAACAATTTCATGGGCTCCAATTTTATTTCTGAATTTAGGCCTTTTAACTTCTTCATCATGGTCATTGTCTTGATCAATTTGTAAATCTGAAAACTCATCCATCACTCCTAGAAATCTACTTAGATCTGCATCATCTTCAAATACTTTCCAGAATTTAACATTATCAGGTAAGGAAGGCCTATACTTTAACTGAATTTCATAATTCAACTTTGGGGGAAAAGGAGGTATGAAAGTACTAGATGAAGCAGCCAATGAATCATCCAATTGATTCATGGCCCTAGGAATATATGAGATCTTGAATTCAGTGAACTCAGCGATCACATTTAGCACCTCATCTCTATAAGCTTTCAACCTCACATGCTTGGCTTGGAAAGCCTTATTTACCTGGTGAATGATTAAATCATCATCTCCATATACTTGCAGCCTCTTGATCTTCATTTATTTTGCAGCATTCAAATCTAAGAGCAAAGCCTCATATTTCGCAATGTTATTTGTGACTTGGAAATCAAGTTTTAAAGACAAATGTGTAGTTTCTTTAGATGGTGAAATCAATACAACCCCTTCTCCAGTAGTCTCTTTAGTACATTCCCCATCAAAAAACATATTCCATAGATCATATTCTCCTACCTCTATAGGCTGAACACTAGGTTGTTTAAGCAACAATGAATCTAGCAGTGAATCATCAAACTGTAATATACAAGATCCCATACCTGTGTCAACTGAGTAAATAGGATGGTTAGTTGGATTTTTTTCATCACTGATAATGTAGACAAATTGTGACTCTCTGTATAGTCTCTTGTTTCCTCCTCCAAAAATAGGGATAGTAGCATATGAAAGGTCCATTTGAAGAGTTCCTCCTAAACTCTTCATCCATGATCTTGATAACAAACATCCAAATTTGGCTGGTATGTCTAATACAACTATATCCATGAGCATAGTTTTCATAGGTGCTTGAGTTAAATTCACTACCAAGTCTTTGATCATCCCTAGACATTTAAATTTTCTTTAGTCGAATGAGAAAAGATCATTGTAAGTTTTAGTAATGTCTAATCCAAGCTCATCATAATTGCCTTTGTCATTAGATTGTGAGAGGCTCCAGAGTCTAGCAGGCAGTTATGCAATGTTTTATCATGAATGTTCAGAGAGATATAAAAATTTGGACATCTTTCATCTCTATCCTTTATCATTTGACCTCAAACAATGGTGGGCTTGTCATCATATATATTGAGAATATCAGCAAAGGGAGATATGGATTTGGGATCAATAGTCTTGAGGATATCTTTCTTAAACGATTCATTCTTCATTAACTCAACCAAAGGGATGGGGATTTTGATCTTCTGTATTTTAGCTTCAAAATTGAAAAAATAAGAAGTTTTATCATAAATTTTTACCTCAGTTGAAGGGCATTTTGGAGAAATCTGTTATTTTTGAATTTGTTGCTTGGCAGGGACAACAGTCTTCTTGGGAGGAGGAGCTGGTGCATTTTCCTTTGAAGGGGTTTTCAAAGTAAAGGGTTGGTCATCAATAACCTGATCTTTTTGAGTTGGTTGCTTGGCAGGGCTAGCTATTTTCTTGGAAGGAAGAGTTGGTGTACTCTGCTTGGCAGTATTAGACTTAGATCTTAGATTGTATTTGTTCCCATCATCAGTTTGAAAAACACCATTATCAGCAGCAATTTCATTTATTTTTTCAATCATTAATGCCTCTTCGTAATCATGTTGTGTCAAATAAGATTTCTCTACATCATCCCCAACACAATGAATATTATCTTCTTCTTCTTCTTGAAACTCGTCTTCATCTTCATTCATCACAATATTTTGGAGAGGGGCTCTTACCTTCTGATATTCTGTGGGATTTCTATCTCTTCTCAAAATATGTGTTTGTTGGTTATTCCTCTTGAAAGTATTAGGATTTTGATTTGGATTTCTGTGAGGGTATTCATAGGAACCTTTTCCCTTGGCAGGCTGCTTGTTTTCAATTTTTAACTTGGAAATTTCTGAGGTTAATGACTCTAGCATCTTAGCCAATTTGTCTATCTTGGGATTTTGAGATGATGAGGAAGAGGCTTCTTCCTTCTACCTTTTACTATCAACATTTTCTTTTAACTTATGAGAATCTAAGATATTTGACTCAACTTCAGGGGCAGCATCTTGCATCAAGGAAAGTGTAGCAAAACTTCTTTCTCTCAGTAGCAAAAAAAAATCAGAATCAAATGAATTAGCATAAGTGATTTGGGCAGAAGTCTTTGTAGGTTTGATCTCTACAGGTATTTTACTATACATTTTGTTGAATCTCTTGGTGAAATCAAACACAGATTCACCATTTTATTTCTTAAGGTTTCCAAATTCTATGATAGTACAAGAAATGTCGCATATCTCCCCAGTGTTTTAAAAAGACATCATCCAACTCTTCTATTCTGGCTACAGAACCAGCAGGAAGTTCCTTGAACCACTTCCTAGCATGACCATCCAAACTCTGAACAAAGACTCTAGTCTAGACATCAACATATTCTATGTTTAGGTTCTCATCATAGCTACAGAAGGTTTCTATATGTTCTTCTGCAGTTACATCTCCTTCTCCAGTAAATTTTGGCATATACTTCTGATAGTCACCAGTGGGCATAGCTGCAGGTTGATTTGGCAACACAAGAGGTGCATATCTAGCAGCTAGAATTCATTGCATTTTGGTCAATGGAGGAGGTGCAGCCATAATGACTATTGTTGAGAGAGGTGATAGGATTTTCTCATATTATTCAACACTGGGGGGATTTAATTGAAAATGGGGGGAACTCTCTGATGGGAAAGAAGTTTGATATGAAGCTATATAGAAATTTGCAAGTTGTTCAGCCAATTTTTCTTCACCTTTAGCAGACAGTTCATGCAGAATATGTTATACAGCAAGAAGGTTAGTGTGAATATTTATGTGGTCTTCTTCCTGCTGTGAGTGGAAGGACTCAAGGGATGAGGAGATATGATTTCTTTATAAAGACTTAGATGCTTCTTCAACCAAATTAGATCCTATCACTTCTTCTGCAATGACATTCTCCTCTTGATAAGAAAAAAATTGTTTCTCTACAGAAATGTTTTCAACAAATGATCCTTCTACAGCTGTTATAGTTGATTATTCACTGATAATATTAGAGGAAGAAGAATCATTTTTTTCAACTTTTCATTCCTCAGAATGAGAAAGAGGGTTACCTTTAATACCTGATTTTGAAGCTTGACCTTGAAATGATCTTCCTCTTCTGAGAATCAGTTCTAGATTGGGCATGGGTGTGATAGGTGATTCTTGTGGATTCACCATGGTACTGATTTTCTTTGGAGCCAGGATGAACGCGTGGAGTCGCCAGATAGATGATTACAACCAATGTAACGTCTAATCCTTGTCTATCATCAAGGATTTTCTCTATGTCATCTCCCAAGAAAGTTGAGCTTCAATCTCTCTCGCTAGCAACAACACCAATTTGTTATCACTCCAGGAAACTCTCTTAGGTTGTATCTCAGAGATGCCTGGTAACTTAACTAATATTTCAATGGTTCACTCAATGATGGGTAATGATTGGATCAAGATGAATATCTAACTCACTGGATTGTATCCTCTAGACAGTCTAGATATATTCAAACAGTACAAGGCCTTCAAGAACTATTATCAGATAGGTTGTGAATCAAATTGGATAAGAAACTAATCAATTAACCAGAACATACATAAAACCATATATATGATGGGTCAACAAACTAGCAGTGAATGCTTATGATACTTGCTTAATAATCAAAGGTAATATGACAGTTACCATAGGACATTAAATAGAGACAAAGAAAAAATTTCAACTCATAGGCATAGAACAGAGATGAAAAGAAAGTCTGGCAACAACAATGAAAGAAGCTTGCAAGATAAATATATTAAAGGAAGTGTCTTTATCACAATAGCAGTATAGTTTTAGAACTCAAAGTCGAACCTTGTTTTTCCTTTGAAAGTATTGGTTTTATAGCCTGTACATCAAAATATGAGATCCTATAAAAGAGGATCAAAATGTTAAAATAGTATGTGATCAAAACAGTTTACAAAAAGTAGGATCTAATCCACTTCTAAAAATTCTATTTGTCTTCGAACTTCTGGTATTTGACAACTGATGAAAATATTTGATATGTAAAGGTATGTTGATCTCATGTCTTCAATAGCTAGATGTTCTCTGTCTATAACAGTTGGATGATCTTCAACGGCTGTAAGGAAACTTCAGTAGTAATAGGATAACCATCAACCTATTTACCTTGTTCAATGCATCAAAACTATGAGGAAAATCTCCAAAATGTATGTGTGATTTTGTTTGAAACTATCTTATGCCTTATGTCCTCAAAAATCTCCTTTGTTTGAGCTCTGGATATTCAAAATATTTTTCTTGCGGTTTTGGTAGCTCCTTTGTCTTGAAAAATGCAAGTTATCTGTCGAAAGCCTTGATTTTCGGCAGCTAACTGTGTGTTATTATGTCAATTATGCTGTCGAAAAGCCTGGGTTTGCCAAAAAGTAATCACCTCAAAAATAAGTCTTCTCCTTGATTGTCTTAATTAATCTCCCTGCAAATTTATAGCAACCTGTGCCAGAACTTGAAAATTTGGATGTGTAGCAATTCTTGCTTTCAACTTTTCGATTTTTCTCTTCAAATGCTTGGCTAACCACCATAAGTTGTTATAATCTTTTGTGATCTTTTTCTTCTTCTTCTTCTTTTCCTTTACACTTTCAAGTGCCAATTTTTCAAAAGTTGCATTAGTTTCTGCAAAATTCTCTAATAAATTCTTAAATCTAGCCTTTATCTCCCTTTCTAGCACTTCCTTCTCTACTATTATCTCTTTCAGCTCCTTAATATTCTATGATTTCTTTGATTTTTTGTTGCTTGAGGTTTCATCTTCTTCATAACCTGTGAACATCTCATTTTCTGGTGCTATCTCCATAGATAAATCTATGTTCTTCTCAGCAGGGACTTCTTCTTTATTTGACTCGAAATCAGAGTCTGAGTAAGGTAGGTCTAGCACATTTCTTTTCTTGGTCTGTTGAGTTGAAACTTGCTCTACACCTTCCTTGAAAATCAACTTCTTTTTTTCCTTCTTGACTCTTGAGATGGATGTTGGTTCTTCTAGGAGATCAAGGTTGATGGCTCTCCTCCTCTTCAGACTGCTCTGAGGAGTTGGTGACTTTTTGCGTGATCTCTTTTTGCCTTTGTTAGGTTGAGTTTCTAACTGAAAACCTCCCCAAAACATAAAGTGTTCCCATGTTCCTTCTCTCTTCCTTAATTCTACTACGATGATGATCTTTATCAGACCAAAATGACAAAGGGAATTCTAAATGTTGTTTGGTTCATCCTGAACTCTGTTGCACATGTTAGTAAGACTTTTGTGGAAATAAAATGGAAAATTTAATGGTGTCTTACATATAAAATGATCCATTAACTTGAAATGATGCAGCATGGCCCTATGATACCTTCCTTCTGCAGTTATGTATAATTGTATGGATTTGAGAAGAACCTGCCACTTCTCCTCCATATAAGAAGTGGGAATCTCCCTGTTCCAGGTGATGTCTTGGAATTCAGGCTTTAAATAGGGTCTCAAATCCAAATTATTGGTGATGGTGGTATTGAACCATTTTTTCCCTGTCCTTGGCATGCATGTAGCATAAGCTATGGCTACTTCATTGAATTGTATCTCCAAAGGGCCAATGGTGGACTTGCTTCCATCATAGGATTTTGCAAAAGTTTATGTGATACCCTAGTGGTATCCTTCCTGTAAATTCTTTCTTGAGGAGTGAACCACCTCGTTTCTTACCCATCTGCACAACATACGTTAATTCTGTAGAAATCAAAAGACAAAAAAATTACCAATGGAAAGGAAATGTCAGCGATGAGTAATGAACTCTGTATGCTCAAATGATGGTAAGAAGCATCATTTATAGACATTCGAAATTTGTGGGTTTGAATTTGAATGATGACCGTAAGGCTGATGTAGACAAAATTCAGGAATGAGTGAAATGATGGTCGAACAATCTTCTGAAAATATGAGACATCAAAACCCTCACACGATCTGCATAATCATTTACATAAACAGTGGCAGAGAATGTGAGATAATGCCAAAAATCCGCTTAAGTGGTCATTATGTGTTGATGACATGTGTCCTTCAATCCACATTCAGGCTCACTTGATGTGTTGTCTAAAACTCTGTTATGTACTTTCGTCAGCTCCCCTGTCTTTTGGAATGTAGTTTTGCTGTCGAAATCTTGAATTTTCGGCAGCTTATCCTCGGTTTTAAAACAACATTTACTGTCAAAAAGATCTTCTTTGATTTTTTAAAAACAATAAATGTCAAATCGACTTATTTGGGACTTTACAATTTATTCTCTATGCTTGGAGATCATAGACCACAAAAATTATAAAAAAGACACTTTTTTATGACCACCTAGAAATGAAAGTGGATGACAAGTTTATTTTAGGAGATAACACCTTGTATGCACTCAAATAGGAACCTAGTGAATGGTATTCCAGGATTGATGGATACTTGCAAAGTATGGGATTTACCAAGAGTGAAGTGGATCCTAACTTGTACTTTATACTTGTTGGGTTTGATCCATTCATATTGGTGTTGTATATGGATGAATTGTTTCTCACGGGTTAAGAGGAGCTTGTAGTAGGGTACAAAGAAGATTTGGCTACAGAGTTCGATATGAAGGACATTGGCTTGATGCATTATTTCTTGGGTTCATAGGTATGAGAGATATCAGGAGAGATATTCCTTGGTCAAGGGAAGTGCATGGTAGATATCTTGTGGGGATTTAGGATGGAGGATTGTAGACCGATGGATACACCTATGGTTACCAACCTGAAGAAATTTGTCACTTCAGATTCAGAGTTGGTGGATCCTAGGATATACAGGCATTTGATAGGATCATTGATGTATTTGGTCAACACTAGGCTAGATATATTTTTTATTGTGAACACCTTGAGTCAGTTCATGGTGGATCCAAGGAAGGTGCATTGGATATCATCGAAGCATGTGCTCAGGTACTTGAGAGGTACATTGGAGTATGGGTTGAAGTATTTTGGAGGTGATGGAATGAGGCTTCATGGATGTTCATACTCATATTGGGAAGGGATTGTAGTACATAGGAAGAGAACCTCAAGGTGTTGGTTCATCTCAATATTAGAAATGATTACATGGTTTAGTAGGAAGAAAAATTTTGTAGCACTCAGTTCAGCAGAGGCAGAGTATATGGCAGTGAGTATGTACAGTTGTGTATCCATTTGGATTCACAAATTGCTTACAAGTTTATTTGATTAGGAGTTGGAGCCTACAATGATGTAATGTGAGAATCATAGTTGTATCATACTCTTTGAGAATCCAATATTCCATGATAGGTCCAAGCATATTGATATCAAGTATCACTTCATCGAAAACAGGATCCAAAAGGGAGCAATCAACCTTCAGTATGTTTTCACATATGAGAATGTTAAAAATATTATGACCAAACCCTTGGTTAAAGGTAAGTTTGTGTTCTTCAAGGAAAAACTTGGAGTGGTGCATAATACCTTCCTTTCTCATAGGGAGTGTTGATGTTTGTAGCATCAAAAAGGTACTTCCACATAGGTATAAGTGTCTAGACGTGTGGAAGTCATCCAAAACCTTCTACCTTGATACTTTACTTAAAGGAATTATTAAAGTAAAGTGATTTTATTAATTAGTTCAGTTTATTTAATGAAATGTTAAAGTTATTGGCATTAGTGAATTAAATCGTATCCATCAATCTCAAGTGAGGTGAGATTTATTCTCAAACATCAATCAATTTGTAGATTACAGTTAGTTCATAACTTAAGATTATACAAGAAAGGATAGGTTAAATAAGGAAGGTTGATTGTTTAGACATAGAGAGCAAAGAAGGACTATTTCTCAAGGAGATCTCAGATAGGTGGAGAAGGAATTTCATCTAGATATCAATATAGGCCAGGGAAAATAGCTAACAGAGGAAGTCGCAAGTAGGTTTCAATAGATTGGAGCCGCAGCAATAGGGTTGCACTGTAGAGATTTTTCCATATAGTCTTTGTGCGTGTGTATGCATGTTTCGGTGGATAATAGCACATATACATGTGTTCGCTGAAGGAAATGTTCATTCATCTTGAAAAGCATGAAAGTTCATGGTTGTATAGCAGACCGGGATTTGTTAGGGTTTGCAGGTGTTGTCTAAAGTTTTTTGTATTTATTTGTGGGCCATTTTTCCTAGTAAGGAAGACCTTGTAATCTTTGAAGTTATTTGAATGATAACCTTATTTGATGGGAAGAATATCTTTGTGTATTTTATATGATATTTTGGTTTCCAATATTGCTTCCGCTAGTTATATATTTGAGTTGATTATTCCAACAAGTGTATTTTATTTTGTGAGTTGTTAATTTAATTTACATCAAGTAAATCACTAGATAACAAGATACCTAGGTGTCAAGATTATAAAATCAACATATCCATCATCCATACATCAAAAACCTATATGTCAAGTTTGACCAATGAAGTTGCACAATATGTTTTTTGTTTAGATCATTCGAAGCTTGATAACCAATGATACAATCCACTCAATTCTAAGGGCTTAGTACAAAACATACAATGATCCAATAAAGTGTACCATTAAGACAAAAATATTGCATTCATCAAATGACAACATTTCAACCATAAAACAATGACCAAATTGAGCAACTAATGTAGTTAAATGAACCGATAAGTATTGATGAGTGTATCAAAGAAATGTGACAAAGGTACCAACAATATTATACCATGTCATGAGTAGATTTCAAAGTTTCAGATCATGTTTTTCATCCAAGGATAATACATCTATATATATTAAATCATGGCACACATGTGTTACTCTTATCCAAAAAGTTTTTTGTAAATAAGTTAAGTGTCGTATTGTATGATAAGATATAATGAAAAACACCAACAAAGCATGAAAAAAAAAATAACTTGTACCATTACACATTAAACCCTCTTCTCAAATTTATGCCAAGTTATAATACTTAAACAAATGGTAGATTTTGCATCAAGGTCTAATGCTCATAAGTCTTATGTTTAAGGATTGTAGCGTGCATCATCAATGTAACTTGAGAATCAGTGAATCAACTCTTAGACAATTATAAATATAAGAAATTATATGCACCTTTAGAAGGTCGTGGAAATGAATCTAGCATCATCATGTTAACAAGAGTTATATGAAACAAGAAAGTATTAAAAATCTACCCAAAGAACAATTATTATATCCTCAATCATTCATTGGGTATTCTACAGTTTATGACATTCATTGAAGGCGATTTAAAACATTTTTTAAGAGACATCATTAGGCCCTTTGACTAGGTCGATGAGCACCTAGAAAGATGATTGGTTTCTAGAGATAAATAGAAAATCAATGCGTCAAAACATTTGCAAGAAATGAGGTTGAACCAACATCACACAAATTTGTATCTATGCAGTTTGAATAGAAAATAAGACCCTTGAACAATAGTACAAAAGAGGTAACACTAGAAAGATTTGTGATATCATTGAACCCTTCAACACATCAAATTTTTGGCTAAGACCATTGGGGGAAAGAAACATTCACGACATTTCTAAAAAAGGTGTGAGAAATGACAAATTAAAAACCCTCACTCACGTGTATTCAATAAACCAGATATGGAGCCACAAGAATATCTCTAGTTGTGATTCATTTTGTTAGCATTGAGAGTCACCCTCATATTATAGGAGGATAAGCCCAGTACCCATCAGATTTTTTGGTGGATGTTGGTTTTATATGAGTGGAGTTCAAATGGAGAAGACTCAAGATAATAACGTCCTAAATCAAAAAAATGGACTAGCATGTACGCAAAATTGGGGTCTTGTTCAACTTCAGTCAGTAAGTGGGAGTAAAGGCGAATAGAAGGAAGAATTTGGTGAGGTAAATGGAGAGGTCTACTATGGACATCAGGTCTTCCAACAGCCTAAGGAGGAAAAACTCAAACGCAAGATAATCTTGGATTCAAAGTTTAAAGAAACAAAAGACCATCGTAACAGCACTATAATCAAACATTCATCATATTACAACTACAACAATCCATGTGAATCATTCAATCATGAATACTTCAGTATCATAGGGAAAATAAGATGAAAAAAGAAGCTAACTTGTATTGATCAAGAAGTCTCAAATCAAGTTACATAACCAAAGAGATAGTATGCTTCATCAACAAATTACAATCAGGGATCCTTGCTCAACCATCCAACGACCATAACAAAATATCAAAACTAACTATTTAACTCAGAACAATTCGCCACTCCCAAGAGTGTGACCTGTCCAATACAGTCAAAGCTTTACGTCGATGAGTTCTTCTGTCAGACTGAACGTGCACCCCTCTGTCATACGCGAGCTCATATCAGTATGGATTGGCAGGAAAATCTGCTTGCAGGGGGACTCGGGATGACAGTTTGCTTCCACGGCCAGTCCTTTCCAACTTTCCATTTATGGGTGAGAAGAGGTTTCAACTACCAGAGAGGCGATCGGGCCACTGCATTCAAGTCTTTCCCTTCATGTATTCTCTATCATACTGTGCATGATGTCTTCTGTCAGACTACCCATGTAGTTCTTTTCCATATAAGAGCTTGGATCAGTCTGGGCTTGCAGGAAAATTGTTAGGCAAACGTGGATGAAGACAAGGGTGAGTTGGTGAGCTTCTTTGCGCAAAATCAAATGACACAATGGGTGAACGATGGCCATGTGGAAGGATGTGGTTGGTGGTGACTGGGAATGAGTGAGCGCAAGTGTCGAGAGATGAGGTGTAAAGGTGCGAAGGTGATGTGGCGAGGGGAAAGGATGTGGTGGTAGAGCAGTGTGATAGGTCAGGGGGTCAATGACAAATGATGGTGGAGGTGAGATGGAGAGCAAGTGGAATAGGTGTTGATAGGTGAGAGGGAGAGAAATAATAGCGGGGAAGGATCGGGCGTGCGGTAGCATGAGTGGAGGATAGATGTCAGTGGGAGAATGGGCGGTATTGGGAGGTGGTAAGCAGTTGGCTCGGAGGGGGGGGTAGGCGGTAAGTGGGAAAGTGTGAGGGGGATCCGAGTTGTTGTAGAGGTGACACGTCATGAGGGGCCCACACTAGAAAACCACCAACTCAGACCCCCCCCTTCGTTAAAGGCAGAAAGGTTGGGGAGGTTCTGATACTGGATGTTGGTAGATCTAAGCATGCCTCTCTCAACCGCAAATTTGAGCATGACCTTTAGCCAAAACGTGCCAAAGCATCAAATTGTCCAAGAACTTAGGATAAAAATATAAAGTGGGTCGCACTAAGACCCCCTTTTCTTCATTTTTTCACCAAAGGGTTATTTCCTAAGGAAAACAACCTTAGCTTCTCAAAAATCCTTGTGCTAACATAGGCTCCATGGGGGATAGAGACCTCCCTGCGAGGCTTTAAGAACTTTTGTAGCCTTAGTGCCTTACCCATTGTGTTATGGGGCCAATTATTAAAACAAAAAGAAGAATGATATTTAAAATGGTATGAAAGCCTCTCATGGCTCAAAAAATGAACTTTTTCAAAAAAATACCCATTTATAGGGCCGCCAAAACTTTAGCATCCTCCAAATTATGCAACTTGTAAGTATTATTTGAAAATAACTCAGAAATTTTGAAGGGACCAATCCACAAGGCTTCGAATTTTCTGTTCTTGCGTTTGTCCTACTTGGGTACATCCCATTTGAGTACTAGATATCCCAGCTGGAAATCCTCTTTGCTTACCTTCTTGTCAAAGGCCTGCTTGATCTTTTGTTGATGGTCATGTGCTTTGTCCAATATTTTATCTCTAGTCTGTTGCACTTCTACCAGTTGGTGTATTCTTCTGATCATATCATCAGGTTCTCCTTGGTAGTATTGGAAGAATTTTTCCACGGGTAAGGCAAGCTGAGAAGGAAAGATGGCCTCAAATCCATACACAAGCTGAAAATGAGAGACACCAAGAGACCTCTTTGTTGTCACTCTATCAGCCCACAAAGAAAATTTGAGCTTTGAATCCCATGCTTTCTTGTTGTCCTCTAACAATATTTTGATGATATTTATAAGGCTCTTGTTAGAGGACTCTACCAGTCCATTCCCTTGGGGGTAGTAAGGAGTAGAGTGAATCAATGTGATTCCAAACTTTTCACAAACCGAATCAATGGTTCATCTTTGAAAGATGCAGCATTATCAATGAAAATTCTGTTCGAGCAACCAAATCTTGAGATAATTTCCTCAAGAAAACCAATGATTACCTTGTGGGAATAATTCCTTGTGGGGATGGTTTCTATCCACTTGGTAAAGTAATCTGTGACAGTCAAGATCCACCTATGTTGACCACTTAAAGTAGCATGAATTTCCCCAATAAAATATAGGCCCCACTACTGAAAGGGTCATGAAGCTACCACAGGCTTCAATGGAAAAGACTTGAGTTGTTGCTTTCCAGATAATGTTTTACACTTAACACAAGCCCTGATCTTTGCACAAATATCGATGAATAGAATAGGCCAGAAATACCCAACCCTAAGAATCTTATAGGATGTAGTTATCCAGAAGTGATGTCCCCCACATAAACTGTCATGAAAATTAGACATAATCTTTTAGGCCTTCTGTGGGTCTAAACATTTCAAAAGCACTCCCAGAGGGTCTTTCCAATACAAGACTTGATCAATAAGACAGTATTTAATTGATTTGAGCTTTAAAGCTCTTACCTTGTTCTTGTCCATACCATCAGGAGGCCGCAACTTTTGTATAAAAAATACAATGTCCTTGTACCAAGTACATTCTTCCAATGGAGGACTAACTTGAGAACCTTTATCAGACAACTCAGCTTGTTGATTTTCTAAGCAATTGTTGATGAAATTAACCCCCAAATCTTTGCAATTAGATTTAGCCAGCAGCCTAGCTAAACCTCGGCCTTTAACCAATTTGGTGGGATTTATTTCAAGATCAAATTCAAGGATTTTGGCAATCCACTTTCTCCTTCTTCCGTCTATGTCAGGCTAAATTGGAATCTCCTTCACGAAAGCTAAAGGGACATATGCAATCACTCTTGAATGTAGAAAATAAACCTTGAAATCCTTGAAGGATTTAACCAAATCATAGGCCTACTTTTCCATGATGTCATATTTTATTTCATCATCTCTCAATGCTCTACTGAAAAAGGCAATGGGCTGATCTAACCCTTCAACATTATTTTGCAATAAAACATCTTCTACTGTGTCAAATGAAGTGAAGGAAAAAATCAGAAAATCCTTGGAGTAGTCAAGACTGATGAGCATAGGTGCATCAGCTAAGGCCTTCTTTATTTGATCAAAATAACTATGAGATTCAACAGTCCATTTGATTGCATTTCCTTCCCTCAACATGGTTGTAATATACTTTACCAATTCAGCAAAATTAGAAACAAATCTTCATAAAAAATTAATCTTCCCCAAGAAAGACTGAACTTATTTCTTGGATCTAGGGAGTGACAAGGTTTTCATATATTCTCCCCTTCTTGAATCAATCCTTACCCTCTCAGCTGATACTATGTGCCCCAATAATTTTCCCTCCTTCATGGAAAACAATGATTTTTTGGGATTTAAAGAGAGACCAAATTTTCTACATTTCAAGAAGACCCTTTTCAAATGATCATAATGTTCTTTATCATATTGTGAGAACATTTTTATGTCATCCAAATAGATGACTAAAAACCTGTCCTTCTATCCAATAAAGTCTATGTCCATGGCTCGTTGAAAGGTCACCTTGCGTTCATCAATCTGAAGGGCATCTTAGCATACATGAATGTACCCCAAGGAGTAGTGAAGGTTGTCTTCTCTCTGTCTTTAGGCAAGACAGATATCTGATTGTAGTTCGAAAAGCCATCAATTATAAACATCCTAGATGCACATGTCACTCTCTGTAATACGTTCTCCATCTTTACAAAGGGGTAATTATCCTTCTTAGAGCTTATGTTTAGGTTCTGGAAATCTACACAAAGTATGATTTATCCATTCTTCTTTCTCACTGGAACCAAGTTGGCCACCTATTAAGAATACCTCAAAGGAATGATAATCTTGTCATACAAAATCTTGTTTACCTCTTTCTCCATAATAGGCAGCAACATAGGATTTATTTGTCTTAATTTATGCCTAAATGTATTGGTCTCCTCCTTCAATGGGATCTTATGTTCAATGATACTTGTGTCATATGTTCTGAGATTTTCATATGTCTAGGAAAATAAATCAGCAAACTCTTTTAACAACTCATCATATTTATCCCTTTGTTCCCTTGACAAGTTGATTGACAACTTGACAAATTTTGGATCCTTCTATGTACCAATATTTCACTCAATTACATCATCATCATCAGTTGAACCTTTACCCTTCACTGCCACATCATTCCTATCAAATGGTCTTTCCAAAGGAACTAGTTCCTTTGGAATATGATTGCTAGGCAACTGAACAATATGATTATTAGCAATTTTGTTCAAAAAAACATCAGCATGAGGATTACTTTCAGAATCATGATCTTGATCAATATGTAATGAAGAAAACTCATCAACAGTCTCAAGGAATCTTTTGATCTCAAGATCATCCTCAAACATTTTTCAATGCTTGACATTGTTAGGTACAGAGGGTTTATAGTTCACTTCTACATCATACTTGAGTTTAGGTGGCAAAGGAATTCTGAAATTACTTGCCGAAATAGCTAAAGAATCATCCATGGCATTCTCTTCTCTTGGAATAAATAAAATGTTGAAAGCTAAGAAAAAACTGTCAACTAGGTCCCACACTTCATTTCTATAATTTCTTAGTCTAGGGTGCTTAGCTTGATAAATATTTTTGATCTGATGGACAATTAATTCAACATCCCCAAACACTGATATCTCTTCAATCCCTATGTCCTTTGCAACCCTCAAACCCAAAACAAGAGCTTCATGTTCTGCCACATTATTGGTAGTTTCAAATTCTAACTTGTAGGACAAGATGTAGTCTATTGAGTAGGTGAAACAAAGACCACTCCAGCACCAGCACCATCCCTAGAAGAGGCTTCATTAAAGAACATCTTCCAAACAGAGGTGATTAGAGGAGAATCTTCACAAAAAGTAATGTATTGTTTTCTAATTTCAAGAGGAGGTTCAGGAGCATTAGTGAGCTACAATATACTAGATCCTAAATTTGTATCGAGTGAAAAAATAGGATGGTTTTTGGGGTTTTCTTCGTCACTAATAATGTAGGTCAATTGATCTTCCTTGTAAAGTCTTCTATGCTCCCCCCCAAACATAGGAATGGTATCATATGTGAGGTCCATCTGCAAGGTTCCCCCAATTCTTTTTTATCCAAGATTTTGACAAGAGCATGACAAACCTGGGGGGAACATCAGCCACCACGATATCCATGACCACACTTTTCATGGGCAATTGAAATAGGGTCACAACCAGATCTTTGATGACCCCAAGACACTTCACTTTCCTAGAGTCAAAAGAATATAAGTCATGGTAAGTCTTTGTGATTTCTAATCCAAGTTCATCCATGACAACTTTGGGCATGAGATTATGAGATGCCCCCGATTCCATCAAACAGTTATGCAACACCTTATCATGTATGTTCAATGATGTATATAAGGGAGGGGATGAATCATATCCATATTCTATCAAAGGACCTAAGATGACTGCTGGCTTTTCATCTTGAAGATTTACTGAATCAGTGGAATTTGAGGTGCGTTCGGGTTGCAACATTTTGGAAAGATATTTTTTAAATTCTGCATTTTTTATCCTAATCTTTTGAATTTCATGCTCAAAGCTAAAAGAGGAAGGAAGCTTAAAAATTTCCTTTACTTCTAGGATAGGGCTTTTGACCTCTGATGGGGGGTTATGTGCCTTCTTATCTTTGTTGTTGTCTGCTACATCTTTAGTAGGATTCTCTGCTCTGGTAGGATGATTAGGAATATCGGACTTCCCTTCTTTCTTTTTGGACCTGAGGTTATATTTATTTGGATTGCTACTGGTTTTCTCCCCCTTACTCATCTCATTTAGTTGGTTGTCCATGAGAGACTCCTCGCATGCAGATTGGGTTAAATGGGGAAAGGAGGAGGTGTATCCAAGACAATGGATTTCAGGATCAACCTCTCCTTCTTCATCAATAACAAGGTTATTTTGGAGAGGGATTTGGATTTTATGATCATCCCTATCTCCATTTCTAAGATCTCTTGGAAGGATCTAAGGAGTATTATTGGGTCTTCTGAGGTTACCTCTATTATCATCATTTTGAGTGTTTCTATAGGTCTGTTTTCCTTCAATTTTTATCTTCTCCATCTCAACAGAAAGATATTTTACTAATTTGGTAAGCTCATCAACTTGAGGATGGACAATATAGGAATCAGAGGTTGAGGCTTCAACTCTAGTTTTTCTCTTGTCCCTATCAGATTTTACCCTAAGTTTTTTAGATTCTACCTCCAAGGTTGCATCTTGCATATGAGATAAGGAGACAGAACTTCTTTCTCTCAGTAAAAGGAAAAATTTAGGGTCGAAGGCGCTGGCATAGGTGATTTTGGTAGAGGTTTTTGTAGGCTTTATCTTAGCAGGGACCTTATTGTACATTTTTTTGAATATTTTAGAGAAGTCGGAGACAAACTCTCCCTCTTTTCTCTTTAGGGATCCAAATTTTGTGATATAATACAAAAAAAAAAAATTATCCCCCCACTGTCTCAAGAAAGAATCATCTAAAGCCTCAATCCCAGCAATGGATCTAGGGGTCAGACCCCTAAACCATTTCCTAGCCTCACCATCAAGGCTCTAGAAAAAGACTCTCATCCACACATCCTTATTTTCAATGTTTAGATTGTCTGCATAACTGTAGAAGGCAACAAGGTGTTCTTCAGTAGTTATGTCTTCTTCTCCTATGAATTTGGGCATGTATTTTAGGTAATCTCTAGCAAGGAGAGCATTCATTGGTTGAGGTAAGATTACAAGGTCATATCTTGCAGCCACTATGGCATCCATCCTTTTTCTAGGACGGTAAGCACCTGCCATTGGATTGTGAACTAGAGGAAAACCAAGAGGGGATGGAGTTCGAACAAGTGAGACTAGGGTTGTGTTTCTGGGAGAAAAGGGAAACGGTTGAGTGTTGGGGGAAAAGGATATAGGGATCAAGGGGACAGAGGTTTCTCCTTTTATTAATGTTGTAGTTTTAGTAAGAGGAGGAGTAGCAAAGCCTGGAGTGGGAAAGACTTCCAAGGTCCTGGGTCTAAACCATTGTACAACTTCGAGAGAACCGGGGGTGTCAAAGATTTCCAAACCGAGACTAGGAGGGGATAATTCAGTAGGAAAACTCCCAAAATTTAAATTTCTGGAAACTCTAACAGATGGTATAATAGGAGAATGAGAAGAATTTACTGGAGTTTTAAAAGAAGGATTATGAATATTACCAGAATCACCTAGCTTACCAGCTAAAGTACCTTCTCGAGGGGTCTTCCCTTTTCTGATAATTTTCTCTGTGTCAGCTTTAGTAATTTCTAGAGGCAGCTATGGAGTGGACCCAGTGTGTCTGCTTTTTGGAGCCATAAATGAAACAGTGGAGTCACTAGGTGCAAGCTACAATCTTTGATGTACTGAGTTCTGATGCACCTTCAGAATCATAATTTTCTTTGTTATTCAATCCCAGGGAAATGTCTTCAATTCATTCCCTAGTAATGGTGCCAAGAATGTTAGCACTGAGATTCACCCTCAGATTGCAAGAGGATAAGCCCAGTACCCATCAAAGTTTTTGGTGGATGTTTTTTTTATATGAGTGGAGGTCAAATGGATAAGACTCAAGATAATAACGTCCTAACTCAAAAACTAGACTAGCATGTACGAGCAATTGGGGTCTTAATCAACTTCAGTTCGTAAGTGAGAGTAAAGGCGAATAGAAGGAAGACTTTGGTAAGGGAAATGTAGAGGCCTGCTATGGACATCAGATCTTTCAGCAGCCTAAGGAGGAAAAACTCAAACACAAGATATTATTGGATTCAAAGTTTAAAGAAATTGAAGAACTTCGTAACAGCACTATAATCAAACATTCATCATAATACAGCTACAAAAATCCATGTGAATCATTAAATCATGAATACTTCAGTATCATAGGCAAATAAGATGAAAAAATAAGCTAACCTATATTGATAAAGAAGTCTCAAATCAAGTTACATAACTAGAGAGCCAGTATGCTTCATCAACAAATTACAATCAAGGAGCCTCACTCAACCATCTGATGACCATAAAAAAATATCAAAACTAACTATTTAACTCAGAACAATTCGCCACTCCCAAGAGTGTGACCTGGCCACTACAGTCAAAGATTTGCGTCGGCGAGTTCTTCTGTCAGATTGAACATGCACCCCTTTGTCATACGCAAGCTCAGATTGGCATGGATTGGCAAGAAAATATTCTTGCAGGGGGACTTGGGCTAACAATCTGCTTCCACAGCCAGTCCTTTCCATCTTTCCATTTATGGGTGAGATGAGGTTTCAACTACCAGAGACGTGATCGGGCCACTGCATTCAAGGATTTCCCTTCGTGCCTTCTCTGTCAGACTGTGCATGCAGTCTTATGTCAAACTGCCCATGCAGTTCTCTGTCAGAGGCCAACTCGGATCAGTCTGGCTTGCAGGAAAATTGTCAGGCGAACGTGGATGAAGAAAAAGGTGAGTTTTCGAGGTGCTTGGCGCAAACTCCAATGGCTTGATGGGTGAACGATGGCCATGTGGAAGGATGTGGTTGGTGGTGACTAGGAATGAGTGAGGCAAGTGTCGGGGGATGAGGTGTAAAGGCGTGAAGGTGATGTGGAGAGATGAAAGGATGTGGTGGCAAAGCGGTGTGATAGGTTAGGGGGTCAATGATAAATGATGGTGGAGGTGACATGGAGCACAGGTGGAATAGGTCTCGGGAGGTGAGAGGGAGAGAAATATTAGCGGGGAAGGAATGGGTGTGTGGAGGACAGATGTCAGCAGGAGCGTGAGCGATATTGGGAAGTGGTAAGCAATTACCTCGGAGGCGGGGGGGTAGGAGGTAAGAATGAAAGTGTGGGAGGGGGGGTGGTTGAGTTGTTGTTGAGGTGACACGTCGCGAGGGGCCCGCGCTAGAAAACCACCAAATCGGACCCCCCCTCCCCACTATTAAAGGAAGAAAGGTCGAGGGGGTTCAATATTGGATGTTGACCATAGATCGGAGCATTCCTCACTCAACCATATATCTAAGCACGCCCTGTTGGCAATTTCAGTTAACAGAAAGAAAGTTAGCGTATACTTGTCATTGATGGAAAGTACAGTTGTGGTTGCAGTGATGACAATATCAATGAATAGCAGCGCAGCAATAATCGAGAGGAGAAGAGTTAGTGACCGTAGGATCTTATTCAAATTTCCCAAAAGAAAAATAGCCATCAGATCTGCAGAAGTTGCAAGGGAGATAAGCCATCGGAGATTCGGGGATCGGGATTTCATAATGCAAAAATCACTTGACATTGAAAACCCCGAAATCGCGATATGC
>JZKD02S0459572.1:44362-63096 GCA_000966675.3 Picea glauca | reverse complement strand
GCTTGATGACACATGAAGAAATATTAATAATTGTTAAGAAGGTATAAAATTGTTTAAGCTTATAAACAACTGATTCACCCCCCCCCCCTCTCAGTTGTATTAGTATTTCCAACACGCCCTTTAGCCACAACGCACCAAAGCATCAAATCACCCAAGAACTTAGGATAAAAATATAAAGTGGGTCGTGCTAAGACCCCCTTTTCTTCAATTTTTCACCAAGGGATTATTTCCTAAAGAAACAACCTCAGCTTCTCAAAAATTCGTATGCTAACACATTTGATATAAACATTCCAAAAAAAATGAATATATTAGGGCATCCACAAATTGTTAAATTTGATTTAAATTAGAGAAGAATTATTTAAGCCAAAGGATTATATCCTTTTAATAAGATGAGCAATGAAACAACTAGATCCAAAGCCCTTTATATGCCAACTATGAAGATATTGATTGAGAAAAAATTGGCATAAATTGAATAAGAGATATGTTAATAAAGATCAAACAGTTTAGATCCAAGGATAAATGTGACAAGCCCTATATTGAAAATAAAAAATAGAGAAAAAAAAGACGAGGGAAAATCAACTTTGGTTTTTTTGAGTGGTTGAAAACAAGGATAGACTAATGCCTAGAGAGGGATATGAGGTCTCTACACTATATCTAGGTGAATATTAGGGTTTAATATAGGACAACGTTGATACCACCTGGAGGATTAAACTTGAAGCATTGTCCAGGTTTAGATGGCTCTCTTCAAGATTGGATGGGGGGATTGGTCCATGAAGAATCATCTCCAAGTATTAGCAAGGTGATCTTAAAGGTTGGCCAATGAAAGAGGGAAGAGCACCTAGATGTCCTACCTCAATGAAATGGATCAATGCTTCAAAGGTAAAAGGGGGAAGGAAAGAAAACCATACCTTGAGTTACCCTTCCAAGTGGAGCAGTTCACCCTTCTTTATCCTTGTAGTATATGTTTTCCTCCAACAAACCTAAAAAGTATTTATCTATACCCTTGAAAAATAACTAGAATTCACTTCTTAAAATAATAGATACACAAGAACTCTTCAAGCAAGTTTTCTCATTAATCTCCAACAAATAAAACGAGAGAGGTCTCCTCCTCATATAGGTGAGGAGCCTCCTCAATATAATACATAATACAATGTGTTAGTGCAATCCATGAGCTCAAACCATTACCCTAGTCAAAACCATGGTAAAATACAACAAGTGATCTAAAAAATCCCTCAAAACCCTCAAAGGCTATAACACCCATGTCAAATGGTCCAAAATACAACAAACAAATGCCACATGTGTAGGATAGAGAAAGAGAGAAAAAGGTGCACTCCTCAAAAATAGAGACAACATCTAAGAATGAGGTGGACATATAGTCAACATGGTCCAAAGGGGATCCAACAATCCACCAACTAACTCCTCCAAACTAAGGAATTGTCCTAATGTGAAGATAACCACCTCAAGAATATGACATAGCTATTTTTTATGAATGCAGCTATGTGATACATTCTCCAGCTTACAAACCTGTGAGGTGTGGATCATTGTAGCTATGTAAGTCTTTCTCTCAGCTTACAAACCTGAGAGAAAGCCCCTAAAAATGGTACGTGGTTCATGCCTGAGACAGAGCTAGGAACCTAGAGATGACCTCCTCCATTCAGAGAGTTGAGAAGAACTCCATATGATTATCTAGTGGGAAAGGCAATTTGTTGAGTTGGACATGCCTATGGCTGAGCACATGGTGAATGTGTGAAATCCCAAAAGTGTAGGGTGCATTGTCATGTGAATAGAAATGAAGATGATGTGTTCACCTCCTCCGAGAAGCAAATTTGACGAGAAAAATCCAAATGATTCTCCTGTGTGAGGCAGTGGGAAAGAAGATCTATAGAGTGGACATGCATGTGGACGAGCATAGGTGAATGTGTGTAGATCTAGTTCTTCTGTGTAATGCAGTGAGCCGGAGATATGACATCCCTATGGATGTGCCCCTAATGGATGAGCACTAGTGGGTGTATCAGATCCTTTTCTATATATTGTTCAAGAGTTAGACCTGTCTGTAATCCTAATTGTTATGTAAAGGGTGCAGGTCAACCCCACCTTAATGTGATTAATAATAAATGTAAAAGATAATTAATCTGGTTAATTATAATTATAATTATAATTATAATGTGACTTAGAGAGGTTGGCCTTGTTGAGCCAATAGACACCTTTCTTAATAGGACAAATCTAATATAACTAATGGATGATTGCCCATTGTGGAATCATATATTTCTTGTGAGTTTGGAAATTTCAGCAAATACATCTATTTGGGAAAAGGTACGCGCCTCTCTTGGGTGTTAGTCTTCTAGGGATTGAGCACCCTCTTGTGTTCTAGGTATTTCTTGGTGGTGAAGTTATTTATATTGAAGAATATAGAAAAGGATTTGGTTGGGTTTTCTTCCCTTTTTGAGAAGGGTTTCCCAGGATACTTCTTGTGTTCTTGTGCATGGTGTTTCTTCTTATGATCTTGGTTGTTGCAACATTATTGTTTATGGTTAAGTGAAATGATAAAATGGAATGAACTTCATGCTTAACCTAGCTTATGAAAAATCAACATGGTATCAGAGCATAGGTATTGAAAGAACCCATTGCACAAGCTACAAGATTTCACCGGTCATTCCCCTTCTATTGTAGTTATGTACGACTCTCCTAGGGCTCCCATAAATTATGTATGACCCTCTTCTTTTGTGTGTTTCAGCCCCTAAAACTTGAATGCTGAGGAATTATTTGGCTTAGGAGAATACGGCCTTCTCCAACATACCTCCAAAGACTCTTAAAATGAAACTCCGAGCATTTTGAAATTTTGGCCCTAGGGTTTCGCTAATTTCTACAGAAATTTCAGAATTATCGTTTCTGCAACTCATTGAAGGAGATATTCAGCTCACCAGTGTTATCCTATCTTTCAAAGGCTTATTGTTGGCATTCATAAGTCCAATTAAGCCTAAATTTTCTAGCCTAACCTAGTTGTTAGGTTTACTAGCCAAGATGACAAGGGTTTGTGAAAAATCCAAAAATTAGCAAAATCATAATGAGAGGAAAGTTTGATGATTCAAGTAAACTCAGTTCCAGGAAGACAAGACTTCAAAGGAAGACTTATTGTGGGTGACACTGTGACTACCTCCTTCATGAATATGTGAAACGACAGAGATTAGCCATGAGCCATTGGAGAAATCATATCGACATCCTCAGGTATGCACTTGTATATATATATATATATATATATCATTGTCATGAGGGTAATTGTAGGACAACGGAACCTTTTTTTGAAGTCATGGATCTAGAAGGTTCTCAGTGCATTCTGAGGAACAACACTCTTGAAGTGAAGACTCTGGGTTTGATTGTTGTAATTATGATTCCTCTAATCCATATTTTAAAAGTTTTCTACATTACAAGTAGGTGTTATAGTCGTGACAACATTCCTTAAATTGTTTTGATTCTAGAGATACACTCAGTATTCTCCTTTAGGAGATATTCTTGTGTCGGTTCCTTTTGTTTCTTGTTCAAGGTATGTTAACAAGAAAATAAGGTGCTTATCCTTCAGAGGGAGTCAAAACTATTTGAGAAAGAGGAAGAATAGAACCATCATTGAGACAACCAATGAAAAAATGCATGATCAGAATCTTTCTATGATCCCATGGGTAGAAGAATGAATGATGCAATATATGTTCAGAACAAGATCCTTCACCAGACTTTGAAAAACATAACTCCTGAAGAAGTCTTCACTGAAATGAAGCCTGATATTGAACACTTCAGGTTATTTGGGTACCCAGTGTATTCTCATGTACCCAAAGAGAATAAGTTCAAGATAAACCCTTCAGAAAGAAAGGATACGTTATGAGATAAATAGTGAATCTTGAAGACATTCTAGATCGACATCTTTGGTCAGAGATAGATTAAGACAAGCAAAAATGTTTTCCTTGAAGAAGAAATAGCCTTTCAAAGATCCAGAGAATCTCAGATGGAGATTGATAGTGAGACAATATCTTCTCCCCCTTCATCATTTCAGAGGGAGACAGACATTATTCCAGTTGATCCAGTTTCTTTAGTTGATATGTTCAGAGATATTGCAGTAGGGCATAAAAGACCTACCTAGACTCACTATGCAAGAAGCAGAGAAACATGCAATCCTCTCAAGGCACATCCCGAGAAAGTGGAAGAGATTTTCAAGCTATCCTTCAGTCATGAGCCACTTCATTGATGTTGAGCTTCCTTGTCTTAGAGAAGAAACAAGAGAACGAGTATGGCAAGATGTCATAACAAAAGAATACCAGTATATATTAAAAAATGATGTATAAGATATTATTCAGGGACCAGAAGGGAAGTTTGTGGTAACTTCCAAGTGGATCTATAATATCAATCATGCAGTCGATGGAAGTATCGAGAAATACAAAATGAGATCTATAGCCAGAAGTTTCTCACAAATAGAGGGAGTTTCCTATGATGAGACACTTGATCTAGTGAACCCGATACACTTTCATCTGTACTACCATCCATGAGTTGGAAACTATATCAGATAGATAGATTCTTCATGAGTTTGGATTTCAGCAAGAGTGTTGTTGATCCAAACCTATATCATTACAATGTTAGTGATGAGAGCATGATCCTAATGACTTATTCAAAAAGTGTTGTTGTTGGATACAAGTAATCCTTGACTTCTGAAATCAAGATGAATAATCTAAGTATGATACACTACTTCTTGGTACAAGAAGTCTGGTAGAGGACCGATGAGATTTTCTTGATTCAAGGAAAATATACAGTGAAAATATTAACGAAGTTCAGTATGATAGAATGAAAAATACACCATGATGGATTTCAAGAAGAAGATTGATGATGATCCAGACGAGACTGGTCCACAACTGATTGGATCAATGATGTATCTGGTTAACACTAGACTTAATCCATGCCATGCAGTGAATGTGCCTAGTCATTTCATGATTCAACCAAGACAGACTCACTAGACAACAACAAAACATGTATTGAGATATATACGAGGCACAGTTGGATATGGATTGAGATATGCCTCTAGTGTGAACTTGAGTTTGCAAGATATGCTGATTCAAATTGAGAAGAAAGTACAGTGGACCGAAAGAACACATCTGGTTAATGTTCTACTGTGAAGTTTTCTATGGTTTCCTGATGCAACAAGAAAGAAAACTATGTGGCCTTGAGTACCACAGAGGCAGATAATATATAAGCATCGAGTGTGCAAAGTAATGTGGCTTCACAAGCTTCTGATAGATTTACTTGACCATGAGATGGATCCTATGATGATAACCAAGAGCCATGAGTAAATCTCCTTGAGAACCCAATGTTTCCTGATGGGTTGAAATATGATGAGATGAAACATCCTTATTTCAGAGATATGATGCAGAGGAAAATCGTACACATGTAGTACCTTCCTACACATGAGCAGATTGCAGATATCTTCACCAAATTAACTTCATGAAGAATGGATCCCTAGTTGAGAGGGAGTGTCGATAACTCCAACCAAGACAAAATTCAAAATACAACCATATGAGACTTGGCATAATAAAGAATGTCTCCCTAACTGAGAGGGAGTGTTGATGAATGAAACTATGTGAGACATTCTCCATCTTACAAACCTGTGAGGTGTGGATCATTGCAGCTATGTAAGTCTTTCTCTCATCTTACAAACCGAAGAGAAATCCCTTAAGAAGGGTATGTGGTTCCTGCCTGAGACAGAGCTAGGAATGTAGAGATGACCTCCTCCATTCAGAGAGTTGAGAATAACTCCATATGATTATCCAGTAGGAAAGGTGATATGTTGAGTTGGGCATGCCTGTGGTAGAGCACAAGGTGAACGTGTGAAATCCCAAAAGTGTTGGGTGCATCTTCATGTGAACAGAAAAGAAGATGATGTGTTGGCCTCCTCTGAGCAGTAGAGTTGACGAGAAAACTCTAGATGATTCTCTTCTGTGAGGCAGCGGGAAAGAAGATCTATAGAGTGGACATGCATGTGGACGAGCACAGGTGAACATGTGTAGATCTAGTTCTTCTATGTAATGCAATGAGCCAGAGATATGACATCCCTATGGATTTGCCCCGAGTGGATGATCACTAGTGGGTGTATCAGATCCTTTGCTCTATATTGTTCAAGAGTCAGACTTGCCCGTAACCCTAATTTTTATGTAAAGGGTACAAATCGGCCCCACCTTAATGTGATTAATAATAAATGTAAAAGATAATTAATCTGGTTAATATTAATTATAATTATAATTATAATGTGACTTAGAGAGGTCGGCTTTGTTGAGCCAATAGATGCCTTTGTTGATAGGAAAAGTCTAATATAAGTAAGGGATGATTCCCCATTGTGGAATCATATCTTTCTTGCGAGTTTGGAGATTTTAGCAAATACATCTACTTGGGAAAAGTTACGCACCTCTCTTGGGTGCTAGTCTTCTAGGGCTTGAGGAACCTCTTGTGTGCTAGGTCTTTCTTGGTGGTGAAGGTATTTCTCTTGAAGAATATAGCAAAGGATCTGGCTGGGTTTTCTTCCCTTATTGAGAAGGGTTTCCCGGGATACTTCTTGTGTTCTTGTGCATGGTGTTTCTTCTTGTGATCTTGGTTGTTGCAACATTATTGTTTATGGTTAAGTGAAATACTAAAATGGAATGAACTTCATGCTTAACCTAGCTTATGAAAAATCAACAACTACCACACGTGTGAGTTTTCTAAAAGAGAATCCTATGATATGTAGCACATGTAGCCTCCTCAAGGTGGGTTCTCCTCAAGTAAGAAATGGTAAATCATGTCATGTCATCCAATGGTCCAAATAAAAACCTATAATCATGCCTATAACCTGTAACGAGCTCCTCAAATGCATAAATATCTCCCACCTTTCATCAAAGGAAAGATAATAATGCATAAATGTGAATACAATGTCCAACCGAGCATGGAAAATGAATATAAGTGGTCCATGTGGCATGTATGATGACATGACATCCTTGTCATGGATCCCAATACAGTGAAATGTATCCCAATGTAGTACATGGATCCCAAGGAAAATGGCATGGATACCAATGTTTGTATATATTATCAATGATGAGTACAGGGATACCAATGTAGCATCATGGATCCCCATGCAATGTCACGGATCTCAAGGAATAGTACATGTATCCCAATGCATGAAACCCACTTGAAGTGATGGATCTAGCTTATTAGCAAGCCATTAAAGGATATTACATGGCGACATCTCTTAACAAAACATAACAAATAAGGGTTAGTTTTAATAATTTCCTATTTTTTACCAAGGGGGACAACATTAACCCATATGCATGCACCAAGTCCTAGGAAAAAAAATATTTTCCAAGAACCTAGATGAAAGATAGGTAAAAATATGAATGATGATGGAAAAAAGAAGGGAAAGACTTCATGCGACAACCCACAAAGTCTTATACATGCATAGTTATTTTTTATTCATTCATCTATATTTCATGAGCTAGGATTTTTATGAAATAGCCTTCGAGAGGGAGATTCTCAATATATTACATGTCCTCGACATTATTTCTTACAACCCTTTTATGCATTTTTCTTTATGTGTTCAATTTATCAAACAAGTCCCATTTTCTTTAGATATTCATAAACAAGCTAGGGACTAGGGTTAATGGCCTCATAGCAAGGTGGAATTGCTCAAGCTTTCATTTTTTTTTATTTTTTTTTATATCTCTTCACCTATGACCTTTTTGGATTTATTATTCAAGATTTCTTCTGTATACATTTTATTTAACCTTTGAGAAATCAAACATTATCAGGGTACATTATTTTTATATGGATGGAATGAATTATATAGGGAATGTAGAAATGTCTAGTATGGCTAGGATGTGGAAAATGGTGTCTAGGCTAAGTACTCAATAGTAAAATTGACCCAAGAAATGACACACTTCTAAAACAAAACATTTTCCCCAAGGTATAACGCAGAAAATAATTAAACTATGCATGTTATGAAGTGTTATCATATTTCATTATTTTTTATAACTTTCATGACTAACTAGGAAGTTATAGCATCACACCCAAATGAACATCAATACATGGAATATCAAGATATAGAATACTAAGCCACATTGTACCATACTTAGTGCATATATCATATATGGAGTGAGGGAGGAGGATGATCTATACCTCAGTTGAGCTAGCACAATCATGCAGTTGATGGAGATCAAGAAAAAATATGTATGGTTCTAGAGAATATGAGCAAGACAACTCATGCAAGCAACAACATGAAACCCTTGTGAGGGTACCTCTAAATATTTTCACCCTTGGGGGTTAACAGGTTAAAAACATGTGGCAGTGGAATCAATGATTTATTCCAAGCTTGTGGTTGATGGGAGTAGCGATGAGTATTGGTAACAAGGTTGTTGGATTGTCTCAAGGAGAGGAAGTTGACCATGATGATACTATTGCTTCAACATTATCTTAGTTAGAGGGAAGTGCCCTTGTTAACATTGTTGTTTCAGTGCCGAAGGTTTTGAGGTGTATGAGAGGGATTCTCATCCTCACTATATATTGATAACTCTTTATGGGTTGTTGATATATTTCCCTTGAGTTTGGTATTTCTTAATCGGTGAGTTGAAATGTATGTAGATTTATCCTGTGTTTTTTATAGATATAATCCAATTGTCGTGGTCTTGCTAGAGATGTGATTATATTTGTAGGATGTCCTTATTAGCTCTTAATGCAATTCAAGAATATTTTTTCCTATGATGATGACTTTGGAGATATTGGAGTTTAATAGGTTAGTATTGATGTTTTCCTTGTTCTAGAGACTTGACTTCAAAGTTCAACAAGCAGTCATCTAGGGTTATGTTTCTTCAATTTCACAAATGGTCATTTTTTCCAGGAGACACTAGCACAGAAAAAGAGAGGGAAACTTGGTGGTGTAAACCAAGTTCCTTCATTGTTCTCTTCTTGAATGTTCACCATTCGGAGACCAAGTTGCAGTGGTTTCTTGGATGCTAAGGTTTGTGGACCTATACATGTGGGTGTGGATATTTTCAATTAGGCATGATGTTCTATCATAATGAAGGAGGATTATTTCATCTTTGTGGAGGCACTAGAGTTACAATTTGCAATTTCAAAGGGAGTTGATGGTTGTTACATTAAATGTTTTTCTCACAAAGAGGGAGTGTTAACTTTTGAGTTTATTCCAAAAGTATTCACCTTGCTAGGAGAGAAATATGTCTCCTAGCCCCTTAACAATGCTTCATGTACATATGTATGGCTCTATTTGGGTGCAAGATTGACCTTGGTTACAGTGTTGGCATGACACCCTTACCTAGAAGGTTTTTACCCTAATTGGCATGTTGACCAACCCATTGAGTGCACATAATGGGGGATTTGGTTTCTCAATCAAGGGATGAAACTACCTAAGAGGAGGATAATTGGGCACTTCGAGGATGACACTTAGCCCATGGAGCTTGGGACCATGTGATACACACCTTGGAGGTTGGACACTTGACTTAAGAATGATTGGGTTAGGAAGCATACTTCATTGTGGTTGGTGATGGACCTAGATACATATCGTGAATAGGAGCATTGAATATTTATGACCACATTATCATACATGAGAGTAGTATTAAGCACATGAAAGAGCATGTGGCACATAGTTAGAGGAGAAATGCCTTGTATTAGGACACTTGGATAACAAACCACCATGGAAGAGGAAGCATTGGACTAACATCTTGTTGGAGAGCACACCATCTTGGAGGGGTATTGGGCCCAAGATCATCACTTCGATGGAATTTCAATTTGGGGGTTCGATAAACCATAGTTTTACAAGTGTATTCTTGTATTGAACAACACTCCATGTGGGGTTTCCTTGTCGATTACTTGTATGGAGTCTAGACACATGTCCTTATTTTATGTTAGCCTCCCTCACCTACTTGTATATATAAAGGAGGAGATATCTCTTGTATCATTTCATTATCATTGTACTCTTATTTGTATTTTTCTTGGAGACATTAAGGTTCATGATGAAACCCTAGGAGGAAGATGCTAGGGTTCATGAGGAAAAGGCTCGGGAAAAGATAAGAGGAGAGAGAGATGTCTTGTATGTTATTAGAGATATTGATCTTGTGTGATGTTAGGGTTTTCTCTTGTGATGTCTAGGGTTTTTGCTATACAAGTAAACCCTAAATAAGAACATGATGTCAAGATGATGACGGTTCTTATGGATCTTATTGTAGCACTAAGGTTTCTACTTTAGTAGAAGACATGGAGAGTGGAGCCAATTCCTTGCATTATTTTGGATCCTTGTTCTTTTGGGATGTAAGGATAGTTAAATATCATGGAGTACTTGTATTCTTGATGATACATGGAGGTCTTGGTGTTTTTGATGATGTAAGACTGGTAAACCTAAGTTTTGAGGATTCAAATCCTAGGATGGACATGTAGATTTGGATGCTAGAAGTAGAGTTTTCCTTTGATGTACTTATGTGATACAATATGTCTAGGGTTTGCAAACCCTAAGGAAGACAAGTGTGATACTATAAAAAACTTGTGTAAAAAAATCTTCTTGTTAAATTCAAGGAGGACTTGTTGATGTCAATGATTTCTTGTTGGACATCTTTGGTGGTGGTTAGGGATTTCATGGTTTCCCTTGCTAGGGTTTTAGGAGAGATTGAAATATTGTACCAACTTTGTGATAAAGTTGTGTATGTATATGAACTTCATTCTTATACATATATATGATTTCTTCAGTTGCCCAATACTTATGTAATTGCAAATATAATATCCAACATTCATTGTTTTCTTGATTGGGTAATTTCCAAAACTGATTGTTTGCATTGATTTGATATATTGAAGAGATGAAATTTTTGAGTGATTTGACAAACATATTGAAGATAATAAAGCAGGTTTACTGTTATAAATCTGCAATAATTAAAATGATTCCAGGTCTGGTTTATGCTTGGAAAAGTGTGCCCTAAGAGTTGAAACTTGTTGGTATATGTTTGGTAACTTTTCTCTTGGACTACCTAACGTGTTGGGTTGAAGTGAGATGAAATATTGTCCTTTATTTGCTACTATAATTAATATTTAAAATTAACCTTAAGGATGGAATTCATAGGGACTATATTTGGGAAACTTCTAATGTGAGATGGATTTTGTGGATTTGCAATAAAATTCGTAAACACATAATTTTTTACATCTATAAGAGAAAGAGATCATAGGAGTGACTTGTATTAGAGAAGATAGTTCATGTAGGTAACTCGGTTACTTAATTGTTACTAGGAGGTAATATACCCATTGATATGCTAAGAATTCAAGAGAGATCAAATTGGACTTGTTACCAACCAAATTAGCGACCTCGACAAGGTCCCTCTAGGCGCTAAGGAGGTAACACGTAGGATGTTGCCATGTTTACAGGAAGGTGTGCTTGTCATTGATGGCAAGATCAGAGTATGCAGCAATGGAAAAACAGGGACAACATAAGCTCATAAGAGATAGTGCAGAGGTGAACGAAGAGTGCAAGAGTGTGCTTGTTTATTTGATGGCAAACAGGCAAGCAAGGAAGATCAGAAGCGCAGGGATAATTTCATGGAAATATCAGACCAGGCATTGGAGGAGTCAAGGAAGAAACTCACGACAAGAATGCTAAAATCGCGAAATGCGAAATGTCGAAATCCTGAAAGCAGGAGACAGTTTCGGATACCAAGAGTTGGGGATGTCAAGAACTCTTACTACAAGAGTCCCAAAGTCACGAAATGCGAAATCGCGATATGATAAACCACGATATAATCTCAACCATTGGATCGAGGACAAAACTGGACCGTCGATCCAAGAAGGATACGTGGCAAAAGATCATCCTTTCATTGACTGGAAAGTCAAAGGAACGGGGTTCCCTAACCTCGCGATACGCGAAATCGCGAAATAACCTTAGTCGTCAGATCGAAGTTTGATCTGGACCATTGATCCGACTCCATTTCAGAGTTTCGAATACCGGGAGATGGAGGATTCAAGTGTCGAGACTCCTAATCACAGGAGTCCCGAAGTTGCGAAGTGCGAAAAGCCGAAAAGCTGATCTGACTCCATTTCAGAGTTTCGCAGACAGGGACTTGGAAGTGAAGAACATTCACATCAAGAATGCTGAAATTGTGATATGTGAAATCATGAAGTGATCTAGGCTGACAGATCCAGGAGGTGAATGTGGCAGACCACGTCAGAAAGGAGAGGTGGAAGACTATGACACGTGGCACGATCAGACAACAACAAGTGTCAAGTTGATTTGGCATTTCAGGCCACTGGAAATCACAATTCTGAGTGACACGTGACATCCACTCGGGTCACGACATGTCATCGAGTGACACAAGACTGACCTCACTACGAGAGTTTTTGCTTCGGGAGTTTTAACTCCATCACTCCCCCAAAGTCCCGAAGGTTGAAGTCTCGGGGCAAAGGATAGTCATCCGATCACCATGGATCAAGGACCATTGATCTGGAGATCGAAGCGCTTGTGTCATTGGAGAGGGGTCATATTCTATTGGTCACATCATCAAAGAACTGTAGAAGAGAACTCGAAGCGGCAAGCTCCAGTTTGGAGTTTCAAGGATCGGGCATGGAGCGTAAAGAAATCTCCGCATCAAGGATGTCGAAATGTTGAATTGCGAAATCGCGAAAGCGCTTTATGGATAAGTGCTCGGTCACCGATGGTGGTCACATCGTTGAAGAGATATAGAGAATAGCTTGAAGCGGCAAGCTCTTTTTTTGGATTTTCGGAGATCGCGACTTGGAGAGTTGAGATGCCTCACAACAGGATTGTCAAAATGTCAAAATGTGAAACACGTTTTGGCTCAGCCTATGGTCATAGCCATTGGTCACATCGATAGAAGATGGAGGAAGGAGCTAGTGCAACCAAGATCAATTTCGGAGTTTCTAGGATCAATACGTGAAGCGTAAAGAAACCTTAACCACAGGAATCCCGAAATGACGAAATACGAAACGGCGAATTAAATGCAAGACCCTATGAACTCCATCCAACAGTGCAAGTGAACTTGAATATGATTGAAGGGCTATTGTTGTACTTCCCAGTGTAACTGCTAGAAACGACTGATGGCTTCTACCAGAGGAATTGAAGAGACCTCAGAATGATCGCCAAAGAAGATGAAGAGGCTCGAGGCATCTTCCAGTGATTTAAGACTATTCTTAGAGGCGATTGAGAGATGGATGAGCGTTGAAGCCTGTAACTGCAACAGAGAGGATTAGCTTGACTATGATAGAGAAGACGAAGAGTCTCAACTCCCAGAGGCTAAGAAATCTCAACATAACACCCAGTGATGTTGGACACGTGGGTTAAACCGCCAAAGAAGCTGAAGAGTTGCAATGATGATCAGGTAGAGTACTCGACATGAGGAGGAGATGTAGGATAGAGAAAGGGGGTAAAGGCTTTAGGGAAAAAGTCGTGGCAGAGATAAGTGCGAGAAAACACCCCGATGTGGAGAACAGTGGTAGGGGGAGAGAATGCATGAACATGGCACATATTACATGCACAAGGAGCATAGAGACTATAAGAATGCAGAACAAAGAAGAGATCAGGGTGGTTGTTGTTGGGTGTGATTGAGGTGTGAAGAAGGAGGCAGAGCGCAGCAGCAGAAATGTACAGAAGGGGAATGGTGCATTGAAGGGACATGGCGCAGAGAGTATAAAAGGAAAAAGAATAGAAAGCGCAAGGAGTGTGCAAAAGACACTGATGCAGACAGAGCAGCGTAGTGTAGTAGAACAGTGATGAGACCGGTAATCCATTGAAGAACTTTATATCGTTGTAATAAGTCATAATAGCAAAGATTTATATTTCAGGGTGGTAGGGAGGTGCTAGGGAGGACTGTTGTCCTCAGAGGTTCAAGTGGGTGCTTGAACACAAGGAGTTTTATCTTCCTTATAGTTGGTGCTAGAAAAACCGGGGAGTTGGTGCTTCCTTCTAGTTGGTGCTAGAGAAACCGGGGAGTTGGTGCTTCCTTCTAGTTGGTGCTAGAGAATCCAGAGAGTTGGTGCTCTCAGCAAGTAGCAGCTTGCAAAACAGAGGTTATAGCCTCATTATGAGTTGGTTCTCATATATATGATAATGTAAAGAATGTAAAGATTACTTATCATATAAAGACGAAGAGGTTTTTACCCTGTATGGGTTTCCATGGGAAATATCTGTCTCGGTGTATCTCATATGTGTGACTGATGCTGAATGTTCTATTGCTTACTTCCTTGCATTATTGTGACTGTCATTAAATGTTGTGTAACGAGTTTAAAATAAGCATAATTGTTTAAGCCCAGGAACAATTGATTCACCCCCCCCTCTCAGTCGTTCAACAAGTGGTATCAAAGTCGGCCCCTTTTATCTAAGGGTAGATCATAGAGCTTAAACATGTCAAGCCATGAAGGAAATTCAACCAATAAGGCCCCTATGTTCAATGGAACAAACTTTGCCTTCTGGAAAGTTAGAATGAGAACCTACATAATGGCTTTAGGTGCAGATGTCTGGGATGTGGTAGATATTGGTTATGTAAAGCCAGTTGTAGTAGCTAATAAGGATGGCAAGCTAGAATTTAGCTTCAATGCTAAGGATATGAATGCTATCTTGAGTGGGCTTGCAGAAGAAGAATTCGTAAAATTTATGCACCTAGGAACTGCCAAAGAAATGTGGGACAAACGCATTAGCAGTTATGAAGGTAATGAGAAGGTAAAGGATGCCAGGCTTCAAACCTACCAAATACAGTTTGAACAATTGAAGATGAAGGAAGATGAAACTGTTGGAAAATAATTTCTGAGATTAGAAGAAATGGTAAATGCAATGAAAGCACTTGGTGAGAAAATTGAGGAACCTTCTTTAGTTCAGAAAATTTTGAGATATCTACCAGATAGGTTCAACCCAAAGGTATCTGCTATTGAAGAACTTAATGATCTAAAAACCTTGGAGTTTGATCAACTTCTAGGAACATTGACTGCATATGAAATGAGAATAGTTAAAGATAAACCCACCTCCAGAGAAGCATCATTTAAGGCAGATGAGAATGAGGATTCGGAGCCTGATGAAATTGAAGCAAAATTTGTGAAGAGACTAAAGAAGGGATCAAGCAAATACAAAGGTAAACTGTCTTTCAAATGTTTCAATTGTGGTAGGATAGGTCATTTTGTAAATAAATGTCCCCACAAAAGAAAGTATCAAACATGTGATGATGAGGAGCAGCACAAACACAGAAATTTCTTTAAAGAGAATAACTTTAAGAAGAAAAGTCTTTGCGTAAACAATGATGATGATCCTTCAGATGATAAAGACAATGACTCCGCTATTGAAGATAAACTAAATGAATTCATACTTATGGCCAAAGAGGATTATGATAATATAAGCACAGGAAGTGAAGCTAATGAAGAAGAAGTTGTGGTTGACATGGAAGGAGAACTGATCAGTGCACTGGAAGAGATTGACAGACTAAGAATTAAGAACAGAAATCAAAGACAATTGATGATATAGTTCGAGAAAGACAATAAAGAACCTGATGAATACCTTGCTCTACTAAAAGTGGAATTAGAAGAGGCAAAGAAAATCAAAGACATTCTGAAACAACAGTTATCAGAAAAGAAGGCAAGATGTGAAGTCTTAAAACAAGAAGTAGTGAAAACTAGGAAAGAGATGGAGAAGTTTCAAGCCTTGTATAATCAGAATTTTTCAAGTATCAAAGCCTCAGAAGGATTAGCCACCATTCTGAATCAGCAAAGGAATCAAAGCTGAAAACTGGTTTGGGTTATGAAGAGGGATCAAGTAGTGATAAGCCAAGAAATGAAGAACCCATCAAGTTTGTCAAATCTACAACCAATGACAACAACAAACCTACAAAAACAAAGGAAGACAACTAGCCGCCCAGGACGAGTAAAGAAAAAGGTGCCAAGACTGAATTTGTAGAACAAAGAAATAATGCGCTCCCTACTTAAAGACGCCATCGGCATGGAAGAAATCGATTTGCTCAAAGAAGACAACCATTTTCCAGGTACAAAGAATTTCTCTATGGCTATTGTTTCTATTGTTCTAACTTTGGTCACAAAGCTGTAAATTGTTCCTTAAGACTTAGACATGAGCAATTAAGATTTCAAAGGAATAAATACTTGCCACAACAAAGAATGATACAGCCAAGTAACAAACCTTCATAGATTGCAAATTGTCAAATTAAGTCTAGAGACATGCAACTAAGGAGGTCAAGAAATAATCAACAGTCAATGAGTAGACAACATTGCAACAATAATTTTGACCTATTGAACAATGAGATTGAATTCTACATATGTCATAACTATGGACATAAATCTGTTGACTGTCGATTAAGGAACTATGAACCAGATTTGAATTCCCCTTCTGAAAATGTCAAGTTTTGGAAGAACAAAGACAATGACAAGTGTGGATTAGTGTTGTCATCTCAAAGAAAAATGAATCGTTGGTATATAGACAGTGGATGCTCCAAACATATGATGGGAGACAAAGGTAAGTTTCTATCTCTAAGTGAAAGCAAATCAGGAAACGTAACCTTTGGAAATGATGTTCTAGGTAAAATAAAGGGTAAATGGATGGTGAGTTTAAGTAATGGAAAAGGAAAAGCCCAAGATGTTCTACTTGTAGATGGGCTGAAACATAATCTTCTCAGTGTAAATCAAATGTGTGACAGAGGATGTGAAGTGGTATTCACGTCCAAGGACTGCAAAATAAATTCTGTAAACTCAGGACAAGTGGTGGCAAAGGCATAAGGATAGAAAATAACGTATATGTGCTGAAAGAAAATAGAGAAGAGTGTCATCTAAGAAAACATGATGAAAACTGGTTATGGCATAAGAGACTTGGACATTTAAACTTTGACCACTTAATGAAGCTCAAAAATCTTGAGGCAGTAAAAGATCTTCCGAGAATATCAAAGCCCCAAGATTCAATGTGTAAACCCTGCCAAGTAGGAAAGCTAACCAGGACACCATTTAAGTCCAAGAGCTTTACTTCAATAGAGAAACCACTCCAACTAGTTCATATGTTATGTGGACCATCGAGACAGGAAGGCACAGGGAGAGAAAACTACTTCATGTTGATTATTCATGATTACTCCAGACTTACTTGGGTTGTCTTTCTCAAGGAAAAAGTTGAAGCATTTGAGAAGTTTAAAATATTTAAGGCTTTAACTGAGAATCAAACAGGTAAGAGGTTAAAGGCAGTAAGATCAGACAGAGGAGGAGAATTTATGTCAAGTGATTTCAAGGAATTATGTGATAAGCATGGGATCAAGAGAGAATACACAATCCCAAGAACTCCACAACAAAATGGAGTAGTTGAGAGGCAAAACAGAACAGTGCAGCAAATGGTCAAGTCAATGATGAATGAGAAGAGCATTGGTCAAACCTATTGGGTAGAAGCAATACACACAACAATCCATGTTCTTAACAAAGCCCACCTCAAACCAAAAAGTGACAAGACACCTTATGAACTGTGGTATGGGAGACCTGTTTCAATCAAACACTTCAAAGTCTTTGGGAGTAAATGTTACATAAAGAATAATGATGAGAACCTTGGCAAATATGATGACAGGGTTGATGAAGGTATCTTCTTAAGATATGCTACAAACAGTAAAGGATACAGATGCTATAGTAAGAGACTGCATAAAATGGTTGACTGTATTGACGTAAAAGTTGATGAAGGAATCCCAGCAAGAGAGGTGTACAATAATGAGTCTTCTACAAAGGACACATCTAAAGTTGAAGATGAACAGGTCCAAGAATCAGAAAACGAAGACTATGAATCAGATGAAGACACAGATACTCAGATAGACTTAAATCAGCAAGCAACTTCAAATTCCTCCTCTAGAATCACTCAAAAGAATCATCCTGCAAGTCAGATAATTGGTGAAAAAGACAAAGGTGTACAAACCAGGAGAAAGATAATCAAAAACATCGAAAAATCACATATAGATTTCATATCCATGCTAAAACCCAAGAACTTTAATGAAGCTAGAAAAGATGACAATTGGGTTAAAGCAATGAATGATGAACTTGATCAGATTGAGAAAAACAATACGTGGGAGATGGTTCATAGACCGAAAGGTAAAAATATCATTGGTTCCAAATGGATCTTTAAGAATAAGTTGAATGAGCAGGAACAAAGCAAGATTGGTCTGTAAAGGCTATGCTCAAATAGAAGAACTGGATTTTGATGAAACATTTGCGCCCGTAGCAAGGTTAGAAGCTATCAGAATATTTCTTGCCTATGCTTTTCATAAAAGGTTTAAAGTCTATCAAATGGATGTCAAGTCATCTTTTCTAAATGGAGATTTAAATGAAGATGTCTATATGGAACAACCAGAGGGTTTCGAACTGTCAGATAACCCTGACTTAGTATGAAAGCTGAAGAAAGCTTTATATGGGTTAAACCAAGCTCCTCGAGCCTGGTATCACAGACTGGATACGTATCTCAAAGACAAAGGGTTCAAGAGAGGAACAATTGACAACAATCTATATATCAAAACAGAGGATAATGATTTGCTCATCCTATTGGTCTATGTAGATGACATCATCTTCGGATGTAATAAGGATTCATTGGTAAAATGGTTTGCTTCTACCATGGAATCTGAGTTTGAAATGTCTATGATAGGTGAACTGTCATTTTTTCTTGGTCTGCAAATTACTCAGAGGTCTGAAGGGATGTTCATTTCTCAAGAAAAATATCTAAGAGA
>JZKD02S0459572.1:17530-29516 GCA_000966675.3 Picea glauca | reverse complement strand
TATGCCCATTATGACCTTCTTAGTGAATTTAATTAAGATATGACCCATAATAACTCAAAATTACGGAAATCGTCGGAATGCAATGGAACCAAAGCCCAGCTGTGCGGAATGGATCATGATGATGAACAATACAAATTGAGCCCAAATAAACAACTCAATATCTCTCGAACTCTCTGTCACCCCTATCTGGCTACTCGGGTAGGCATAACACTCTGAAATGGTGTAATATTAAATGTCCCAAAATGGGGACATTATAGTCCTCCCTGCCGGAATATTGCTTGTCCTCAAGCAATAATTGAATCCAACTACATATGATATTGAATTCCCATATCCACCTATGTGACACAAGGTAGACTCCCCTCAAGATGTGGTCTCTCCAAGTGCTCACCACACATGACACCCACATGCTCCTAGTGAGTAGAAAGATAAATGGCCAAAGAATCGCAGTCAACTCCCCGAGCAACCACTCTACTCGAGACTCAACTCCATCAAACGTTGAAGTACCAAGCACTCCAATCCCTGGATCCCATATCAGAATGCGAATTGCAATGCCCTATGGAGTATAGTTATGTAACATATCAACACCATGAGTCTCCTGCAAATAACACATGGCCTCAACCCAAAATGGGTCTATCCTACCAGACCATACCAAACTCAACACGACCCCCACCGACTGAACATGTTACTGCCATAGTGAGGTACTACAAGACCTCAACGAATAACCAGCCAGTGACGTGCTCTCCCCAATACTGAAACTCAATGGAAAATCAAAGTGACTTCCCCCTGCAAACGTTCGCTTGTCTCCACAAGTCAATGAAATGCCCAACCCTGTAATCCCAGGGTCCCATGCTAGTCTCTGATAGGGACCATCATGTTGATGCTGCTCTACTCTGATCATGACTTTTTGCTCAAAGTATCCATACTGGACCCTCCACTCCTGGATCCTCATAAGATTAAACAAACTTTTGACCCAATGGACTCCTAGATCCCATGTCAAATTTGGAAGTTCATCACTTCCAATCCCCACTAACTGCTGATGTTCCCTACCGGTAACTGTCGAAAGCCCTCCACCCTCATCCCAATGAGAGTCTGAATATGTAGCACCCTCTAAGATATCCTCTGTCCCATGGCCTAGGATACTCTCCACCATGCCTAGGACCTCAACTGTCTACCCCTGATGATCCACCCCTATCCTGTTGTAAGCAATCAAGACACTCCTGTCATGTGGTCTCAGCCTACCAACTCTCCATGTCCCCTGCCACTATCTAGCTCCCCCTGCATTGTTGTCAATGATAAAAGTATCGGGAATGGCTACCATAAATATCTGCAACCAATTGTAGGACTGGAAAGTATCATATGCTTTGGTCAATCCCAAGGACTTGACCAAAAGCTCGTCCACCGGCACCCATGGTAAATAATCTCATGTACTCATCACTGAACACCAACCATCGGGTACAACAGTAGGTATCTCCACAAACTGAGGGTCAATCATTCTCCATCCATAATCACTCACGCAACTATTGCTATGATGAAGGTGATCTCCCAGATCTGTATACTGTTGCAAGGGAGAGGAATCTCCATGCTCTACTAAGTACATCTCCTCCCTGCAATCCAGTGCGCCCCCCCGAATCCCACTGTACACCTCTGTATGTCTCTGTGAACTACCACTCATCACTATATGCCCCTGCATACTCATGTGATCTCCTATACACACCTGCAACATCATGGATCCTCGGTGTACTACTGGGTCATCCTCTACATGAAAGTCAACCAATCCTGGAACACAAATGGAAGTGTCCTCATAACTGCCCCTGGCTCTGGAATCCCCATGTGTATGTGTGTGCCCAACTATCTCAACACCCCTCGTGAAGGGTGGTCCCTGTGACCTATGGACATCCTCCTGTGTCTCTGGATCATATCTCTCCATACTCATTAGTGATCCTGGGTACTCCTCATGCTCCTCCCTCAACTGGTGCTCCACTACTAAACCACCAACATCCTCTCGCAAAGTGGCTGAGGGATATATCTGACTCTCTGTTGAAATAGATGTAGTGGATCTCTCTCTAATTCCTCAAGGAGCTCCTCTGATCTGGACTCTGATTCCTGAAGGGTTGTCTGTGTGCCTTCCAAGAATCTCCGTGTGCTCACCAACTCACGAGTGAGTCGGTCCACCTCAATCCCCTACTCCCTCAATGCCCTGTGTGATCTGGATTATTTTCGACACGAAATGAGAGCGGAGATATAATAAAGAAATGCACAGAGATATCGCGAATATCCAATAATGTAACATAAATGTATCAGAGATGCAACCATAAACACAGAGATACAGTAATACATGATTTCTATTAATGAAATAAATGTACAGAGACTGTAAAAGTACAGAGTGAAAGACTCGCTAGAATGGTGGCAGCTTATCTCTGAGAAGAGATGTGATGGCTACTCTCATTCGCAAGAAGATGATTATTACAATGAGGCTCTAAGGGCCTTTTTAACATAAGGAAAATCCAAAACCCTAACCCCGGAAGATGAAAATCCAAAAGGTTTGCGGGCCCCGATGGGGGTAGTTGATACGTCAACTTCCCAAGGGCGTAACTTTTGCATACAATCTCTGTTTAGGGCGCTCGATACACTGTTAGAAAGATCTATCCGAGAACTACAACTTTTTTGAGAGCATTGATCTACGATACATGTTGCTCCCCGTTTTCCCAAAAAAACGTCGTTTAGGGCTTCAAAACGGCTGCGAAAGTTCAAGACCCGAAAAACTGCTAAAAATAGTAAATTGCCAAAATTGTCAGAAAACTGTTTTGAGCCAATTGGAAAAAGTGGGTGGCCACCGATATCCACCTGGATCACTGTGATACATCTCGCCAACCTCCAATAGGTAATCGCTATCCATTAACAATTGTTGGTAGTCGGCCCTCATCACAATCACTCTCTCCCTGACTGTATGGAAGTCATCAATGACAAGTCCCCCATCTGAACTATCATGTGCCATCGAGGTCCTCCAACAATAACCTGCCACCAATGCATGTGTATCATCAATGCATCTAGTGGTTTCCATGATCATGTCTTCACTGACTCTCAACTGTCCTATCAAGTGTCGTGACTCCTGATCACAACCCTATTGAGGTGCTACCTCATGCCTCACCGCTAGTGTCTATAATGGAATCCTCAATAACACACTCCTCAAAAGATAAGGCACTGAACTGCCCACTATCCCCTATGCTACTGAGTCCTCCTGTATGCCACTACACGCCATCACCAACTGCAACCCCTATTTGAATCACACCATATCCTGTATGGGCAGTTGTATCCTCCTGTGCACTCACCCTAATAATATCATCTGCGCTTGGATCCCATACAGATGTGTCCAGACACGTGCTATGGTCATCCCTTCCAATAAGGAGTGCATCCTCATCACTGTAGATCGATCCTAGGAGTAAGTGTCCCAACAAGTTGTCGGTCTCCACAACCTGGTCCATCAATGGAATCTCCAAGAGTGGTGACTCACTCTCCTCATACTAATATGTATCTGTAAGGTCAACTATTTCCAAGCCACACCTCTTCTCCTGGGTCTGCAGATCCATATGTCCCTTGTGTACAATCCCCACACAAGGCTCCTCTACCATATCAGGAATGCCACTAATATCCTCATCTGTCGTGGCTAGCATAGGTGACTAGGAAGATGAAAAATGTGGCTCGCTCATCATAGGAAGCTCATCATCCTCCATACATGACTTCTTGGAAGCCATGTCTACACCCATAGGTAGGTCATCCAACCTCCTAATCTTATCATGTCTAAGTGCCAACACATATGAATCCTCACAAGTGTCACCACTATGCTGAAGTATTGAATCCTCAACATTGTCTGACGAGGAAGATGAAGGACATGCGCTATCATCTTGTCCATCCAATTGTCCCTCAAATGCGCAAGAGTCACTAGACTCTGTCTTGGTCATCTGGTTGAGCTTGTAGTACATCTCTAGCTTTTGTACCCCAACTTTGGCAGTGCATTTGGATGATCTGTCAAAAGAAGGTATGGTGAGTTTACCAACTTTCTGGATGAAATCTATGTTATGCCCCTGTTGTTGTTGTTGTTGTCCTCCTCTCTGAGGTTCTCTGGGATGGTTCATGCCCCTAAGTCCACAGTACTCGACCAGTGTCATGTCATGATGGAAGTCACGGCCCAACCCTCCATACTCCCTCTTGTACTCTGCAATGTCTTCCGCTTGAGTGGGCAGCCTCTGTGCTAACGGTTGTTGTGTTGTTGTTGGTGGTGCCCTCTGAAAATTAGGGAACCATGGTGTGGGAATCCTACTCGAAGATGTGTATCTGCGAGTAGGTGTCTGGGGTCTACTGCCTGCCCCCGAGTTCCCCTGTGCTACATGTGGGGCCGGTGTGCCCAGGGTGTCCAGTATAGCTAATCTATCAGCCAACTGTGCCACAGACTGCACCATGGTCTGCTGACTGACTACCAAATTGCTGAGTACCTGCATGAAGGCTGCCTCTGGGTCCATGGATGCCTTACCAATGCCCTCTGGCCTCTCATATCTATCTCCCCACATCCTCTCTACCTTCTGGGTCACCCCCTGGACTCATCGACTTTAGTCACAGGCTGGCAGGACTAAAGCTCTGATACCACTGAAATATCCCCCATCCTGTTGATCAGGATATCTACTACGGATCTAGTATTCTGTCTCACATATCTGATACACTGGGGGTTCTAGATGCGTTTTATTGTGTGCTTGAGATGTTATGGTTATTTTATGTGCATGTTGTATATTATGGTGTAAACAGTATATATATGATGCATGCGGAAATAAGGAACATCAACCACTCAATAATTTGTTTATGAGGATCAATCATGGAAATACACTGACATACTGGAAATATAGAAAATAGCCATCAGTTAGATCTCAAGGATTGTCACTAGAATACAAGCAAATAACATAAAAATACCTGTGACCAAAAGATGAAAGCAGATCTGATGCATGCACGGATAGATCGACAAAATAGGCAGTTCCGGAGGAGTGCGGTAACTGCTACAAGCTGGAAAATGCGTTCGAAAGGTTCACTCGTCGGAATGAGCTCGAAACTATCCCAATAGAAGTGTCCTGGCCTCTAGAATGATACTGATGAATGTCGGATGACAGATCTAATCTCTGATGCACCGGATCTCGACCCCTGGGGGGTTGGCGCACCTCCTGGGTCTTTGAATGCGCCCCAAATGATTCCACCAACAGAATCAGCTGCTATAGGACTCAAAACGATCACCTCGCCAAATGCAGAACTGGGTCGGAAGGGTTTCCCCGGATCTGCTCTAATACTCCGCATGCAACCCCAAAATGTCCTTCCAAAAGAGTTGCACCCTAAATGGCTGGATGATGCACTCTGAGGATTCCACCGTCAGAATCTGATGGAAAGTGGCTCAATCTAAGTGCCCTGGCTGGATCTCAACTGGGTTGGAAGGAAATTGTGATCTGAGCTCTAACCTCGTGCATCTCCACAAACCCTCTATCTGACTTGCGCCCTCATTGGTTGAGCTGCGCAACCTTGCAAACTAGATACTCCTAAATAGCACGGTGAAATACCTAGATGGTATCTTCGATGGGCTAGAGTGTGTCTCTCAACACCGAAACTGATCAATGGTGGTGGTTTCCTCTAAAAATCCACAAAACAGTAAAGTCGAATCTCTTCCTCCTCTGCGAACTCCCAACATCAAATCATAACAATGCATAATGAATTAAGTTGCTTTACCCTTCCTTTATAGCTTCCTGAAACCCTAATTCGTTGTTGACCTTTTCCCTCCAAGTGACTTTTACTTTATTTTATTATTCCTTGATTAAATCACTTAATTAATTAATTAATTAATTAACCATTTTACCTCTAAAAAGTGATTTATCCATCCTGATGGCTTCTTCGACCATTGAAAGTCACTTCTCATCATCTTATCCTGTAATGCTCTTCCTCCTGATTCCGATGAGCTATTACACTAAGAGGTTTCTCCAAGTAATATGCTCATTATGACCTTAGTGAATTTAATTAACATATGACCCATAATAACTTAAAATTATGGAAATCGTCGGAATGCAATGGAACCAAAGCCCAATTGTGCGGAATGGATCCTGATGATGAACGATACAAGTCGGGCCCAAATAAACCCCTCAATATCTCCCGAACTCTCTTTCACCCCTATCTGGCTACTCGGGTAGGCATAACACTCTAAAATGTTGTAATGTTATAATGTCCCAAAATGGGGACATTACAGTAAGCTTTGTGAAATGAAGGCTTTGGATAAAGGCTTACCGAAAAAGTGTCGTTCGAGGAAAATTGACTCAATGTTCCCGGGCAAAGGCGCCAAAAATGTTATCGCACAATCTATACTTGCACAAAGCCCAAGGCAAGTGAGGCAAGATTGGCGTAACAAGGGGGTGACCTATCACTGTCACCTTAATAGGAAACCCCTTTTTTTTAAGGAGCATGTCAATTTTACCCCAAGGAAGACATCCCTAGTGACCTAAAGGGCCGATAATACTAAGGCAAGAATGCAAAAATGCCCCCCTCTCACCGGTCACTCAAGTCAAACGGTTTTTTAGGTCTTTAAGGGATGAAGCAATCGTAAAGATGGAGTGTACCTGCCCAGAACAAAACAATAAAGAAAATATGGCTGCTTTTAAGTACCAAAATTGATGTTGGTGCTTCATAAGACCATGAACCTTCGAAAAATAAGCTAGCTGATATAAAATTGCAGCAATATAATAGTTTACAACAGCAATAAGTATTTTGTAACAGCTACAAAAAATATACCTTGGAATTGCTTGAAAAAGACAAGAAAATGTAGATTTAACTAGGCAGAATAATAATCAATTGTCACAAGCAATTTCGGCAATGTCTGGCTAGCCTTAAATGTCAATTTTGCAGAGAATTCGCTGCAGTTAGATGGATGTAGCAATCTTTTGTAACAACAACAAGTTCTAGTGCTCAGAATTGCAAGAAAACACCATGTAAACTTAGCATTTATCAAGTAGATTGTTTGGCAATTATCACAAGCAATTTTTGAATGAGTTAGATGCAAGTTATGTAGGTGTATGCAGCAAATTAATATAGATTAGTATGGTTGTAGCAGTGATTTGCAACAGAAGCAAGTTAGCTAGTGAATTAGTCTAGTTTAGGGTTGGTAGAAGTTAGCAAAAGCTTCAAGGAGAGTAGAGTGTTTAATCAATCATTCAATAAGAGAGAGGCTAGAACTAGTGCCTTCTAGGGCTTATGGATTCAAGTGGACGTCTTCTTCTAAGGCTGCAAATCGATTTGGATAGTGCACAAAAGTCCAAGAGAAATGTATAGGAGAAGTTGTAACTTAAGTCCTCCTATGCATTTTCCTCAAGAAGACAGATACTAGGGTGTAGGCAATTCTAGGCCCTAGCACCTTGCTCTCCATAGGCTTCTTATGGGATAAGAACTTGGGCAAAGATAATTAGTTCAAAACCTTAGAGTGCTAGGAAACTAGGGCTCTAAGGTTTCACTAGTTACTAGATCAATTCAATGAAAAGCTTGGGAAATAGAAAGTAGCAATTTAAGTTCCTTACTTCAAGCATTAAGCATATCATGCAATTTCATAATCGTGTATAAGAAAATAAAACCATACACAAACCATTCAATAGATGACCAAAAATGCAGATGTTACCTACTTGCACCAAGAATAATCATGAAATGCCATGCAAGATCACCATAAAAGCTTCCAAGATTGATCCAACTTGCAAAAAATCTGCCTTATACAAGAGAGTGCCTCACAATTTTAGCCAATATCCCTTCTAGGGCGCAAATTTCAGACCTCTCCTCTTGTGTGAGGAGTTGTTATGAAAAAATGAGAATACTTTATCTCTATTTATACAAAACCAATGACCTTAAATTAATTTTAGGTCACATAAAGGTGGACCTGGCCAATTTACATCAAAATCCAGTTTTTACATGTGTAGTTTCACCATGTTGAATTTTCATAAGAGATGATATTGTATATGAAATGTGTTGTTACAATGATTAGTGTTCTATATATATAGAATATATGGTGACCATCCATGAAAGGATGCATCCCTTGGATAATAAATATATATATGGAGCACTCATCATAAATAACTATTTATTTATGATATATATTTATACCTTATATAAATATATTATTATATTAATAATATTACATTAATAATATTGTTTAATAATTAATAATCATATTATTAATTATTAATCTAGTAAAATGTCTTTCTAATGCTGCCTATTATTCCCCCACTGGTGGATAACTATTTCAGAAAGAACATCTAGAGGCACCTAGGTTGAAGACATCGAAAGCCGGAAGATATGCATGTACGTACGAATTTGAACTCCTGATCCTCCTTCATAGTGTGAGCATCACTCAGCGACATGAGCAGCATATGACACCCATGGCATTTGGTCGGGACTGTCATACATCCTTGAGAAGCATGCTGCAAGTTTGTCAGTATGTCATCATGGTGAGTATCAATTTAATATCTAAGGCATTTGAGCTTGTCCCAAAGAGTCCCTTCTAACTACTAGTCGTTAGCTCGTTGGTTATACTTCTTCCTCTGTCATAACTTGACTTGTTATCTTAGGTTCTTGGGGGATTAGGTTACTCTTTGGGAAAATGGAGCACTATTGGGGTTTGTTTTGAATCTGTTATCGTACCATTTCCGATAATACTTACCACTTTCCATCTCATCAATCCCTGTCATATCCATTTCTTTAGGCTATAAAAACTGACCCAAGAAGAGATCGTTCCTCATTCTATGGGAAGAAGGAGCTTTTAGTCTTAGAGGGAGACTAGCAAAAGCCTGCCTTGGTTACCTACTTAGAGGCTCGCCCAATCCCATAGCACTTGCAGATACATCGCCAGGATGTTACATAGTCTCTGGGTGTTTGAAGCATTTAAGCATGTGTTTTTCAACACGAAAGGACAAAAGAAAAATAAAATGAATTATCCAAAGAAAGAAAAGCAGAAATAAAAAATAAAAAGCCGTCAATCATAGGAATATCGCCAGAGCGCTACATATTCTATGGGTTATCTCCCATGACTAGACGTTGTAAAAGGCAAATAAAGGGCTTGGAAGGTATCACCTCGCAAATAATAGGAACCAACTGTGTAATCTACCCTCATCAAAGGCACCCATGAATGAGATACTACGGTCCCTTGTATGTCAGTTGCCTAACCCTAAAGTCTAACCCCATGACCATCTCATAATCATTACATGACAGTGAAGAAACAATCTTTGGGAAATATTTTTAATACTTAGGTGTTAGTCTGGTCTCTTTGGATCTCTAATAGCATTTTATACCTTGATTTAGTAAGTTTGTAATCTTCTTGAGCTTGTGACGAAATATAAATATGGGGCTTAATGGTCTGGTTTAGATGACTTTTATATTACATTGATTATCTTATCATGTTGACGTGACTTGTTTCCTTGTAGACATACATGTTTTAATTTGTCTTCCAGTCTTCCTCCAAGTGTCATGCCATTCAGATGATCCAGGAATTATTATTCTAGTTGTTATCGAGCATCACTAGGGTTAGCTAACCCTCAATTAGTTGACACATTCATTTGACAGATGCCCGAGATATTTCACAAGACACATCGTCACCACTTTTGAATGACTCGACCCAGTTCCCAGTTCAGTCAGATGAATTTTAAGGCAAATCGTTGCATACCCTAGGGTGACGTCACCCCTGTTTGACCAATTCATGCAGATCTTTGGATGACTTTGGGCTTAAGAAGGTTGGGCAATGATTTGGTCAAGCATTTTTATGATGTATAAGCCACTTGGAAGCCTTCTACAAGGAATTTAATGTTATTCATCATCTCCTGATAAATTATTGTGCACATCATCAAGGTTGATTTGACCTTGGGATTTATTTTTCCACTAGAAGGTGTTAATGTTTATGCCATTATTATAGTTCTTTGCATTTCAATAGATAAGAGCATCATAAGAACAAGATCACTGAGAAATACACATTCACAAGAGACACAACATTTATCCTGCGAAAGCCTCTAGGGGAAGAAAAACCAGCAAAAACTTCCTTATCATAAATAGCTTATACAATGTTCAAGAGATAACTCAAACCAATACAGATAGTCCTCCCCAAGAGATGCACCACTCTTCTTCTCCTCTCTCCAACTGGTAATTGCAGCTTGCCTCATAAGAGAATGAGCAAGTGAGTTGGGTGTTTAAAGTGAGGCGCTAGCCTCCTATATATACAAGACTGGCACGTGTGAGAGGGTTTCACTGGTAGGGCCGACCTCTTACTCTAGGTGGGTAAACCCACCTTTAATTAATTCTGGGTCTTCAATAATAATTGTTGGGGCCGACTTCTTATTCTACCTATTACAATTGTCCGATGACCAATCCGCAAAAGGGGATTTGGTCCTAGTACAATTACCGACATGATTAATCCACAATGGGGATTAATCCTAATAATAAAATAACAATAATAATAAGAATGTTCTTCGCAGTTACATTATTTCAACGCTCCCCCTTAACAAGAAGGGTATTCTTCATCAGCATCAGGCGAGAGAGGTCTGCATCATCAGTGGCATCAGGAGGACAGTATTGTCAATATCATCTTGAAACATTGGCTAGCATATTTACGAGTCATCGGAAGTTTTCTTCATTAGCAGCATCATCATTCTCGAAAGAATGCTATCATCATCTCCATCAAATATGTATCAGTAAAAAATGATACCTCATCACAACACTAGGCTGGCAGTACTACACTGGCTCAATGTCACAGTTGTTAAGCTAGTAGCTCAGTGTCAGTGACATCTTGCTTTTCGTCTAACAACTAGCTCAGAAGCAAAGAATATCATCATCTTGCTTTACTTCTAACAACTAGGTCAGAAGCGAGGAATCACAACGTCATGCTTTACGTCTAACAGCAAGGTCAAAAGCATGACTCATCTTTCTTTACGTCTAACAACGAGGTCGGAAGCAAGGAACATCATCATCTCGCTTTACGTCTAACAACTAGGTCAGAAGCGAGGAATCACAACGTCATGCTTTATGTCTAACAGCGAGGTCAGAAGCATGACTCATCTTGCTTTACCTCTAACAACGAGGTCAGAAGCAAGGAACACATCAACATCTCGCTTTACGTCTAACAACGAGGTCAGAAGCAAGGAATCATCTTGCTTTATGTCTAACAACTAGGTCAAAAGCAAGGAATCCACAGCGTCATGCTTTACGTCTAACAGCGAGGTCAGAAGCAATGACTCATCTTGCTTTATGTCTAACATCGAAGTCAAAAGCAAGGAACACACAGCGTCATGCTTTACATCTAATAGCGAGGTCAGAAGCAATGACTCATCTTGCTTTACATCTAACAACGAGGTCAGAAGCAAAGAAAATATATATACTCCCCCTTTCAGGGAGGGTCCTTTCGAACTATACCAAGCTTATCTCGAAAGTGTTCAAACCTTACACAAGATAGAGGCTTAGTCAACATGTCAGCAACCTGTTCATCCGTGCTAATGTACTGGAGCTTCAAGGCTCCTCTCTGTACCATGTCGCGGATGAAATGATAGCGGATCTCTATGTGCTTCGACCTGTCGTGGAATACAAGATTCTCTATCATCTTTATGCAGCTCTGGTTGTCACATAGAATTACGGTTGCTCTCATCTCCAAGTCAAATAGGCCTGTCAGCAACTTTCGAAGCCATATAGCTTCGCAGCTAGCAGAACATGCGGCAATGTACTCTGCTTCTGTTGTGCTGAGAGCAATACTGGATTTCTTCCTACTCTGCCACGAGATCATGGCTGATCCCAAACTGAAACAGTATCCGGAAGTGCTTTTTCTGTCTGCAACGCTTGTTGCCCAATCTGCATCAGTATATCCACTCAATGTGAAGTCATGATCTCCATCATAGCTGAGACCATAATCCATTGTACCTTTAAGGTACCTCATCACATGTTTTGCAGCCACTAG
>JZKD02S0459561.1:0-17419 GCA_000966675.3 Picea glauca | reverse complement strand
ATGTCACAACACATGCTATTGTCAAAAAAATGTATGATGATTCATCAACCTGTTGCGTTCCACACCTACTCCAACACCATGTCATTTTCTACTGGATACCAAGATACATCGACATAAATTCAATGGAATGATGGATGATGATCGTATGGATTCTTAGATCCAGAGTATGTAGTCCTTTTTCACTAGAAAACGAGATATGAAAGAAACCAACACGTTAAAACTCACACAAATGCATGTGACAAACCATGTTATCACTTATTGGTGGACCACAAACTCCTCAACTTCCACTATCATTGTGGAACTTAATGGCTAGACCCTCTAAACCATTGGACCCAACTTAGAGTGGAATGAGATATTTCAAGAGCTCAAGGCGTGTTTTTACCCACCAGGTATCATGAAAAACTATTGGTGCACTAGGTAGATCTCAGAGAATTTCGTGGGTAGATGGTACAATATTACATTGATATTTTCACCAAGTTGTAGCTTGAACTTCGATGTTGTATATGGGGTACTCAAATAATCCCATTTTCAATGAGGCTGGTTGTTTTGAAGAATAAAATTTCTACCTTTTCTGTTCACTTTTTCGAAAATCCGATCATCGAGGTTGTCTACAAATGGGCCAAAATCCCTAGGTAAATTTCTATGAGCAAAGTTCCCAACATTAATGTGGAAATATAACTTTTGACATAGTTCCTACCATATTTAGGGGCAATTGGATAAGAGTGGTGATATGAGTGTCCCTTATCGCACACCCTTTAGATTTAGGTCCCATATGCAGAATATTTACTTAATTTCAAATTTATGTTAGGTATCTTACCTCATTATAACAAATTTCAAGGCACAATAGGGCCGATTATTACAAATTTCAAATCGATTTCTCCACCCCCTCTTCATCATCCCCGCATCTCTTTTATGACAACATCGATGTCAAACAAGTCACCACAAGAAAGTCTATGACCCCTTATGTGATTCCCCTCGTGAAGGAAGACAATGCTTCTCAGTGCATGCCTCCAGTGATGCAACCACTCTAAGATTCCTATACAGAGGTATTTGCGGAACCTCACAAACTTCCTACTGTTTACTCCATCCAACACTCCATTGATCTTATCCCTAGGTCCTCTCTTTGTAAAGCTCCATTGTATCACCTCTCTCCAATGGAAGAAACTAAATCAAAGCATAGATTCAACAAATTCTCAAGGAAGGAAGCATACAACCTAACAATGGATGGATATATATTGGAAGGATATATAGTACATTGGTGTTCAACAAATATATAGTGTATTAGTCCTTTTGATTATACAAGGTATATATAAACACATTGGTGCTTCATTATGTATGTGAGGTACGAAGAAAATAAAAAATAAGAAATCAACATCTATATTTTTTAATTATAATAAATCTTTGCTAAAAACTATGCAAAAATAGTCCAAGGGGTTAGTCCAACTAGTTGTCACTGTTGAATATTGAGTAGATTCGAAAGATATCCTTATCGTATTTGACCAAGACAAACCCTAAAGAATGTTATTATATTATATTTGTAAAGACGACCCTCTTGTGACTTTGTAAAAGTCGACCCTATTGTGCCTTGACAATTAAATGTAATTTAATTGGGTAAATAGAGAGGTCGGCCCAAACCCTAATTTAGGGAGTGTTACGGAAATATTCCCATGTGGACAAGTGAACTTTCCCTTGGATTATTGACCCCTATACCAAGACAAAAACAATCATTTGGACACTACCATTCCTATAAACTCATTTTTCTTATCGAAAAAGAGAGGAGAAGGTAAAGTAGGATGTACTTTGTCTACGACATTTTTCCTAGATGCTCCTATCCGCAAGCTTGATCCAATTCCTGGCGCAAATAATACCTGCAATGAACAACAACAAACAAGAGAATTCCTTCTACTCTAACGGATTAGGAAAATAAAATTCATCTATGCAAAGTAAATTAAACATAGACAAGCACATGAAACCACATACTTGAAGGAAATATGCCAAGTATATTAAATGAGAACAAAGAAAACTTACAAACCACAAATGATGTTAGTTGAAACTCCTCCAAGCTCTCCTTGTCCAACCCTTGCAACAATCCCACGATCACAAGTATGATATATCCAAGCTACCAACCTACCTCCCTTCACCATGGAAAGCCATCATTATATAGGATTTGGAGGCTTAACCACCATGGAGAACATCACTCGCTAGATCCACTAAAATGGGATCTCTAATATTTTTAGGGAGAAAATATCTCTCAAAGATTTTAGGGAGAAAATATCTTGCAAGGATTTTAAGGAGGAAATATCTCTCAAGATCCACCAAATTAGGATTTTGGTTTGAGAAAATATCTCAACCATCCCTGAGATTCTCAACCTCTCCTTGAGATTAGGAAACTAAATGGGAGGTGGATTCTCACACTAAATTAATTTCCTTTTTATGAATATTATTAAATAACTCACATGCACATAATATGTTGACCATCATATGATATATTTTTCCTCCTCATTGACTAGGAATTGTGACAAATGTTATTTCATGGTGTCAAGGTGTATGCATATGACACGTTTACGACACTTAGAAAGGTACATATGACACTTAGCAAGGTGCATATGACACTTGCAACACTTAGGGTGAGGTCCCATGCTTTTTTATGTTGCAATCATGTAGGTTTCCCTCTAGTAAAAATTTACTCTACAAATGAAGGTTTCCCTCCAGCTGAAGGTTGGCCTCCTATTGAAGATTGACCTTCAATGTAGGGAGTACTAATTTGTAATGTGTGATATGGAGGTTGAGTAGATTGTGTAACTGTGGTTGTGTGAACGACTTGACTGCTAGCCATTCGACTGATGGGATGACCAAGTAAAGCACTTGGCGTGTGCATCTGTGAAAAAAATGAAGCAGGAATATTACTTGACTCATGTGCAATATGAGATGAATGCGCAAGTGGTTGAGTCAGGGTTACCTGGGCCATCGATATTTTTGGTAAAGAATAAGCACCAACAATAGAAACTATGGGAGTTGTGGAAAAAGATGAATTTCCAATTCCTTCAAGAAAATCAAAAATCCATGGGTTTATGCCAAAAGATGGTGTAACGGTGGAATCAGGTGGTAAATAGTAAGAAGAAAAGGCATCATGATATATCGTAGATGGTGGATCAATGAGTGGTAGGCTAAGCATATCATTAAAAAGTGGATTTGATTAATATTCAAGTATTTCTTTGAAGGTTGTGACCGCTTCTTCAACGTGTTGTCCACTTCCAGGAGCAATGCTCCCAGTTTCAAAAGTGTGATCTGTGATCACTGCTTCGTAAGAAATATTGTATTGAGGTTACTGAGTGGTAGGTTCCATACCTTGTATACTATGATAAATATGATCCTAAGGCCAGCTATGAAAGAGAAAGAAACACACTCCTATGAAAACTAAAAGAAATCAACCAAGCAACAACAAATTTAAGGATATTTTGAAGATGGGATATCAAGCCGCCAACAAAGAAGTGAGAAGTAGTTACCCCGACCTCCACATAACAACCCTTATCGGTGCAAGCAACCCTCTCTTTCACACGATCACCCTCCAAGGGTATTAAGAGTGTGATATGACATCTGCCAAAGGTACTGTGGGAATCCCCCCACAGTCACCTCTGTAGGTACCTAGGAAAGACCACTAAGGTTACCAACTCGCAGTCAGCCTCCAGGGGATACAATCGATAGTCGAGACCGAATGTATAGGTAGGATATCAATGTATGAAGCTCTTAAAGAGAACTAAAGACAAGTGGGCCGATAGGAATCTAGAGGACCCTGAATGGATTTGGAGTTCACGAAGCACCGAGACCAAACGAAACTAGTGGTTTCTCAAGAATAACTCCCAATATACGATCTGTCCACTACGATTGGTTAAGATTTAGAGGGGTAATCTTTGTTTCTCTCCCACACACGACCTTGTGTTTATCCCCTGTGTGAGAGGGGGTTCCTGGCTATGCTTATACGAAAGTTGGATTTATACGCTCTTTAGTGTTCTATAGTCTATTTAGTAGTCTTGGAAAATTTACTCACTTCCCTAGTCCAAAGACCCTAATCCTAAGCTATTTTTGGTGTGCTAAGAACAAAAAATATTCGAGTTGGTTTTGTTAGCACATGGTAGGTTTTAATGGATTTTAACTCAAAGTGTTCATGGAGATGAAACCGATGATGTGTAAGAGACTCGACTCCAGTAGAATGCAAAAGAATGACATGCAGTTCTTTCTTTCGATGAATTCTACTTATGGGAAGGAGAAGAGTTCTATTCTTCTTAATCACAAGCAAGCACTCAAAACAATGCAAATTTCAATTTATAGGATCAATATGATGCCAAAATACCAAGAAAATGTCTCCAAAAACTGAAATGCCCATGCAAAAATATCTCTTTTTCCAAACATAAACCAAATCAAACTTCCTAATGAATGCAAAGTTTCTTTGTTTGATTAACTATACAAGGAGATATGCAAACTTTTCGCTTCTTAACTTTCAGATGAAAGAGATATAAGTTTAAGACAAATAATTATGAGGAAAAAAAGCATTGAAACAAAGCGCACTCAAAGTGATGAGAACTGAAAGAAAACAAGTAGGAGATAACCTGTTCAATCAAGAACTCAATGATGCAAAAGAGAAAGAAGACAAACACTCACGAAAATCCTCAAACGATGAGCAACAAGAAACAAAAATCAAGCTAGGTTGTCATAAGAGTCCTAATAATCCAGAAAAGCGAGATGTTTCAAATGAAGACAATAAGGCTCAATACCAAGNTGCACATAATATGTTGACCATCATATGATATATTTTTCCTCCTCATTGACTAGGAATTGTGACAAATGTTATTTCATGGTGTCAAGGTGTATGCATATGACACGTTTACGACACTTAGAAAGGTACATATGACACTTAGCAAGGTGCATATGACACTTGCAACACTTAGGGTGAGGTCCCATGCTTTTTTATGTTGCAATCATGTAGGTTTCCCTCTAGTAAAAATTTACTCTACAAATGAAGGTTTCCCTCCAGCTGAAGGTTGGCCTCCTATTGAAGATTGACCTTCAATGTAGGGAGTACTAATTTGTAATGTGTGATATGGAGGTTGAGTAGATTGTGTAACTGTGGTTGTGTGAACGACTTGACTGCTAGCCATTCGACTGATGGGATGACCAAGTAAAGCACTTGGCGTGTGCATCTGTGAAAAAAATGAAGCAGGAATATTACTTGACTCATGTGCAATATGAGATGAATGCGCAAGTGGTTGAGTCAGGGTTACCTGGGCCATCGATATTTTTGGTAAAGAATAAGCACCAACAATAGAAACTATGGGAGTTGTGGAAAAAGATGAATTTCCAATTCCTTCAAGAAAATCAAAAATCCATGGGTTCATGCCAAAAGATGGTGTAATGGTGGAATCAGGTGGTAAATAGTAAGAAGAAAAGGCATCATGATATATCGTAGATGGTCGATCAATGAGTGGTAGGCTGAGCATATCATTAAAAAGTGGATTCGATTAATATTCAAGGCTTTCTTCGAAGGTTGTGACTGCTTCTTCAACGTGTTGTCCACTTCCAGGAGCAATGCTCCCGGTTTCAGAAGTGTGATCTGTGATCACTGCTTCGTAAGAAATATTGTATTGAGGTTACTGAGTGGTAGGTTCCATACCTTGTATACTATGATAAATATGATCCTAAGGCCAACTATGAAAGAGAAAGAAACACACTCCTATGAAAACTAAAAGAAATCAACCAAGCAACAACAAATTTAAGGATATTTTGAAGATGGGATATCGAGCCGCCAACAAAGAAGTGAGAAGCAGTTACCCCGACCTCCACATAACAACCCTTATCGGTGCAAGCAACCCTCTCTTTCATAGGATCACCCTCCAAGGGTATTAAGAGTGTGATATGACATCTGCCAAAGGTACTATGGGAATCCCCCCATAGTCACCTCTGTAGGTACCTAGGAAAGGCCACTAAGGTTACCAACTCGCAGTCAGCCTCCAGGGGGTACAATCGATAGTCGAGACCGAATGTATAGGTAGGATATCAATGTCTGAAGCTCTTAAAGAGAATTGAAGACAAGTGGGCCGATAGGAATCTAGAGGAACTTGAATGGATTTGGAGTTCACGAAGCACCAAGACCAAACTAAACCAGTGGTTTCTCAAGAATAACCCCCAATATACGATCTGTCCACTATGATTGGTTAAGATTTAGAGGGGTAATCTTCGTTTCTCTCCCACACACGACCTTGTGTTTATCCCTTGTGTGAGAGGGGGTTCCTGGCTATGCTTATACGAAAGTTGTATTTATACGCTCTTTAGTGTTCTATAGTATATTTAGTAGTCTTGGAAAATTTACTCACTTCCCTAGTCCAAAGACCCTAATCCTAAGCTATTGTTGGTGTGCTAAGAACAAAAAATATTTGAGTTGGTTTTGTTAGCACGTGGTAGGTTTTAATGGATTTTAACTAAAAGTGTTCATGGAGATGAAACTGATGATGTGTAAGAGACTCGACTCCAATAGAATGCAAAAGAATGATATGTAGTTCTTNTTACCTGGGCCATCGATATTTTTGGTAAAGAATAAGCACCAACAATAGAAACTATGGGAGTTGTGGAAAAAGATGAATTTCCAATTCCTTCAAGAAAATCAAAAATCCATGGGTTTATGCCAAAAGATGGTGTAACGGTGGAATCAGGTGGTAAATAGTAAGAAGAAAAGGCATCATGATATATCGTAGATGGTGGATCAATGAGTGGTAGGCTAAGCATATCATTAAAAAGTGGATTTGATTAATATTCAAGTATTTCTTTGAAGGTTGTGACCGCTTCTTCAACGTGTTGTCCACTTCCAGGAGCAATGCTCCCAGTTTCAAAAGTGTGATCTGTGATCACTGCTTCGTAAGAAATATTGTATTGAGGTTACTGAGTGGTAGGTTCCATACCTTGTATACTATGATAAATATGATCCTAAGGCCAGCTATGAAAGAGAAAGAAACACACTCCTATGAAAACTAAAAGAAATCAACCAAGCAACAACAAATTTAAGGATATTTTGAAGATGGGATATCAAGCCGCCAACAAAGAAGTGAGAAGTAGTTACCCCGACCTCCACATAACAACCCTTATCGGTGCAAGCAACCCTCTCTTTCACACGATCACCCTCCAAGGGTATTAAGAGTGTGATATGACATCTGCCAAAGGTACTGTGGGAATCCCCCCACAGTCACCTCTGTAGGTACCTAGGAAAGACCACTAAGGTTACCAACTCGCAGTCAGCCTCCAGGGGATACAATCGATAGTCGAGACCGAATGTATAGGTAGGATATCAATGTATGAAGCTCTTAAAGAGAACTAAAGACAAGTGGGCCGATAGGAATCTAGAGGACCCTGAATGGATTTGGAGTTCACGAAGCACCGAGACCAAACGAAACTAGTGGTTTCTCAAGAATAACTCCCAATATACGATCTGTCCACTACGATTGGTTAAGATTTAGAGGGGTAATCTTTGTTTCTCTCCCACACACGACCTTGTGTTTATCCCCTGTGTGAGAGGGGGTTCCTGGCTATGCTTATACGAAAGTTGGATTTATACGCTCTTTAGTGTTCTATAGTCTATTTAGTAGTCTTGGAAAATTTACTCACTTCCCTAGTCCAAAGACCCTAATCCTAAGCTATTTTTGGTGTGCTAAGAACAAAAAATATTCGAGTTGGTTTTGTTAGCACATGGTAGGTTTTAATGGATTTTAACTCAAAGTGTTCATGGAGATGAAACCGATGATGTGTAAGAGACTCGACTCCAGTAGAATGCAAAAGAATGACATGCAGTTCTTTCTTTCGATGAATTCTACTTATGGGAAGGAGAAGAGTTCTATTCTTCTTAATCACAAGCAAGCACTCAAAACAATGCAAATTTCAATTTATAGGATCAATATGATGCCAAAATACCAAGAAAATGTCTCCAAAAACTGAAATGCCCATGCAAAAATATCTCTTTTTCCAAACATAAACCAAATCAAACTTCCTAATGAATGCAAAGTTTCTTTGTTTGATTAACTATACAAGGAGATATGCAAACTTTTCGCTTCTTAACTTTCAGATGAAAGAGATATAAGTTTAAGACAAATAATTATGAGGAAAAAAAGCATTGAAACAAAGCGCACTCAAAGTGATGAGAACTGAAAGAAAACAAGTAGGAGATAACCTGTTCAATCAAGAACTCAATGATGCAAAAGAGAAAGAAGACAAACACTCACGAAAATCCTCAAACGATGAGCAACAAGAAACAAAAATCAAGCTAGGTTGTCATAAGAGTCCTAATAATCCAGAAAAGCGAGATGTTTCAAATGAAGACAATAAGGCTCAATACCAAGCAACCTTTGCAAACATTAGTTGATGAACAATCCTAAACAGTCAAGCAATATGGAAGATTTACGAGATGAAGATCAAATAAACTCAAAAGGAAAAAAGAACAAAGGGATCTTGTTAACCCAAGGGGACCACAACTAAGAGAAAATTTGAAAACTCTAAGGATAAACATAAATGAATGATAAATTCCCAACTCTTAGCAAAACAAATTCAATAGTATCCAAACGTCTGAGAGCAAAAATCCCCTCAGGATCAGACTGAAAAAAAAATGAGCAGAAATGGGAAACAAAACCTAGAAAAGGAGATCAAAGCTCTTTTTTCCAAAGGGACATAGTTCTAAAGTGCTCTAGTATACACTACAGGGGAGCGTTGATCCAATATCAACACTCTAGTGTACACAATAGAGGAGCATTGTGTTGTAGGAAAATCTCCCTGCGGACAGGTAGATTGACTCTAAGAGCTTGACCCTAACTCTAGACAGAAAAATGCTTAACGTGGACACTGACTTCCTTTCAAATCTGTAGAAACTAACACATGAGAAGGAAGGAGGGTAGAAGTACCTCTTTTATCGACGTTTTTCCCTGCACGCTCTTAGTTGTGCTCTGATCCCTTGCTCCTCGCTGAGCTCTGTAGACAAACAAGATACAACCACTTCCTACTCTATTTATATTAGCTTGAAAAAATATCTATCTATTGAAGATAAGTTCATGTAACATCAGACACAAACTAGAAAGAAACAGACCAAGCGTGTCATATTAATGAGAATAACAACAACAGTACTTACAATCGTAGATGCGAATGCGACAGCTTCGCCAAGTCCCCTTCGTCTAACCCTTGCTCGAAAGATCCACAACCTGGATGACAGCAGCTTCACTGATCACTCTTCTTTGGCTGACTGTGTGTTTCCTATGAGATCATAGTTTTCATGCTAGCAATTATTTCCCCTTTCCACCATCATAGAGCTTTCTTATATAGGTTGAGAGGAGCTTAACCTCTTGAATTATCTTTAGAACAAGTTGACGAACCTCCTCCTTAGATCAGGGATCTCTTGATGAAACCAAGAATTCGAATGCAATTGCCTTCTAATATCGAAAGATCCTCTCCTTATTCTTCTCAACGGGCCAACAACTACCCCAGATTAGGAAACGCTCCTTCAAAAGGGGCATCAGAGCGCTAGAACGCTCCCTGAGAAGCTTACGGGGAGCGCCAGGGCTCTCAAGATGAGCAACGCTCCTTCAGAGGGGGCAGGGGAGTGTTATAACGCTCCCTGAAGCCTTGTAGGGGAGCGCCAGGGCTCCTAGAGCTGATAGAGTGGAGCGCTCCCCCTCAAAACCTTAGTTTCAGAGCTCTATTCAGGTATCAAGAGTTATTTGACTTCAGTAGACCAGTTCTTCTTCTTCAAATCAAGCACATGAGGTGTTCTTAAGTGTCTCNTTACCTGGGCCATCGATATTTTTGGTAAAGAATAAGCACCAACAATAGAAACTATGGGAGTTGTGGAAAAAGATGAATTTCCAATTCCTTCAAGAAAATCAAAAATCCATGGGTTTATGCCAAAAGATGGTGTAACGGTGGAATCAGGTGGTAAATAGTAAGAAGAAAAGGCATCATGATATATCGTAGATGGTGGATCAATGAGTGGTAGGCTAAGCATATCATTAAAAAGTGGATTTGATTAATATTCAAGTATTTCTTTGAAGGTTGTGACCGCTTCTTCAACGTGTTGTCCACTTCCAGGAGCAATGCTCCCAGTTTCAAAAGTGTGATCTGTGATCACTGCTTCGTAAGAAATATTGTATTGAGGTTACTGAGTGGTAGGTTCCATACCTTGTATACTATGATAAATATGATCCTAAGGCCAGCTATGAAAGAGAAAGAAACACACTCCTATGAAAACTAAAAGAAATCAACCAAGCAACAACAAATTTAAGGATATTTTGAAGATGGGATATCAAGCCGCCAACAAAGAAGTGAGAAGTAGTTACCCCGACCTCCACATAACAACCCTTATCGGTGCAAGCAACCCTCTCTTTCACACGATCACCCTCCAAGGGTATTAAGAGTGTGATATGACATCTGCCAAAGGTACTGTGGGAATCCCCCCACAGTCACCTCTGTAGGTACCTAGGAAAGACCACTAAGGTTACCAACTCGCAGTCAGCCTCCAGGGGATACAATCGATAGTCGAGACCGAATGTATAGGTAGGATATCAATGTATGAAGCTCTTAAAGAGAACTAAAGACAAGTGGGCCGATAGGAATCTAGAGGACCCTGAATGGATTTGGAGTTCACGAAGCACCGAGACCAAACGAAACTAGTGGTTTCTCAAGAATAACTCCCAATATACGATCTGTCCACTACGATTGGTTAAGATTTAGAGGGGTAATCTTTGTTTCTCTCCCACACACGACCTTGTGTTTATCCCCTGTGTGAGAGGGGGTTCCTGGCTATGCTTATACGAAAGTTGGATTTATACGCTCTTTAGTGTTCTATAGTCTATTTAGTAGTCTTGGAAAATTTACTCACTTCCCTAGTCCAAAGACCCTAATCCTAAGCTATTTTTGGTGTGCTAAGAACAAAAAATATTCGAGTTGGTTTTGTTAGCACATGGTAGGTTTTAATGGATTTTAACTCAAAGTGTTCATGGAGATGAAACCGATGATGTGTAAGAGACTCGACTCCAGTAGAATGCAAAAGAATGACATGCAGTTCTTTCTTTCGATGAATTCTACTTATGGGAAGGAGAAGAGTTCTATTCTTCTTAATCACAAGCAAGCACTCAAAACAATGCAAATTTCAATTTATAGGATCAATATGATGCCAAAATACCAAGAAAATGTCTCCAAAAACTGAAATGCCCATGCAAAAATATCTCTTTTTCCAAACATAAACCAAATCAAACTTCCTAATGAATGCAAAGTTTCTTTGTTTGATTAACTATACAAGGAGATATGCAAACTTTTCGCTTCTTAACTTTCAGATGAAAGAGATATAAGTTTAAGACAAATAATTATGAGGAAAAAAAGCATTGAAACAAAGCGCACTCAAAGTGATGAGAACTGAAAGAAAACAAGTAGGAGATAACCTGTTCAATCAAGAACTCAATGATGCAAAAGAGAAAGAAGACAAACACTCACGAAAATCCTCAAACGATGAGCAACAAGAAACAAAAATCAAGCTAGGTTGTCATAAGAGTCCTAATAATCCAGAAAAGCGAGATGTTTCAAATGAAGACAATAAGGCTCAATACCAAGAAACCTTTGCAAACATTAGTTGATGAACAATCCTAAACAGTCAAGCAATATGAAAGATTTACGAGATGAATATCAAATAAACTCAAAAGGAAAAAAAGAACAAAGGGATCTTGTTAACCCAATGGGACCACAACTAAGAGAAAATTTGAAAACTCTAAGGATAAACATAAATGAATGATAAATTACCAACTCTTAGCAAAACAAAGTCAATAGTATCCAAACGTCTCAGAGAAAAAATCCCCTCAGGATCAGACTGAAAAAAAAATGAGCAGAAAGGGGAAACAAAACCTAGAAAAGGAGATCAAAGCTCTTTTTTCCAAAGGGACATAGTGCTAAAGTGCTCTAGTATACACTACAGGGGAGCGTTGATCCTATATCAACACTCTAGTGTACATAGTAGAGGAGCATTGTCCTTCCCAAAAACTCGGAAAATTTTTCCAATGAAATCTTCAATGAAGAAGAGAGAAAGGGAAGTAGATCATAAACAAACAACAAATAAGATCTAAAGGTTGGAAAAATCTCATATGATCTAAGGAAACACAAGTCAATTGCCTTCCCTAGTGGAGTCGCCAATTTCAGTTACATAAATATTCCGCTATAGATAGGTGAACTTTCCCTTGGATTATTGACCCGTATACTAAGACATAAACAATCATTTGGACACTACCATTCCTATAAACTCACTTTTATGATCGAAAAAGAGAGGAGAAGGTAAATTAGGATGTAATTTGTTTACGACATTTTTCCTAGCTACTCCTATCTACAAGCTTGATCCAATTCCTGGCGTAAATCAATACCTACAATGAACAACAAGAAACACGTGACTTCCTTCTACTCTAATGGATTAGGCAAAGCAAATTCATCTATGCAAATTAATTAAACATAGACAAGCACATGAAACCACATAGTTGAAGGAAATAGGCCAAGTATATTAAATGATAACAAAGAAAACTTACAGACCACGAATGATGCCAGTTGCAACTCCTCCAAGCTCTCCTCGTCCAACCCTTGCAAGAATCTGATGATCATACGTCTGATATCTCTAAGCTACCTCCCTTCACCATGGAAATCCCTCATTATGTAGGATTTGGAGGCTTAACCACCATGGGGAAGATCACTCACTAGATCCACTAAAATGGGATCTCTAAGATTTCATCTCTACCATTATTGGAGTTGTAGAGATTCTTTGCAGAAGCCTCAACTTATCTATCCATCAAGAGACACTCTTATGAGGTGGGTGTTTTCCATTCCATCAGACAAGGATGTCTACTATCCCCAATCAAACATGTTTTGATTGTTGAGGTTTTGTGATATTTTCTCTATTAGAAAAGTTGATGTAGGGATTAACAAAGGTAATTTTTTCTTGTATTCGAGGCCAACCAGTGAGTTAATGACCATTTTGTTGATGATTCTTTCCTAACCATTATTGAGGACCAAACCTCCTAGGATAACATGATGGAGTGTTTGTATACTTTTTGGTATCACCTCTTATTTTAGCATTCAATGGCATATAACTCTATGTTACCCACAAAGTTAACGTTTAGTTTTGCACTAGCTCGCTAGTGAAGGTTGGATCAAGGTTTAATGAGACCAATTTTTCAAATTTTTAGGCATTCCTTTTGCATTTCAAGCCTCTTCAAAGGATTGGGGGGTGTAGTGGTCCAAATGAAGGAAAATAAAATTGATAAATGGATCACCAAGCCTTTGGATATAACTACTACGCTTCATATATGCACCAAAATTATGGCATTAACCCATGCTTACTATTCATCTTGCTATATTCCCTACAAGATACCTTATCAATGCCTAGAAAAGGCCCTTCGTATGGGCTAGTGCCTATAATGGAAAATAATTTTATAAAGTCAATGGAAATATCTATTTCATTTCTCATGAACATGGAGGTTTGGGTATCATTAAGTTTTTGGTGCCAAATGGATGGTGTGGGTTGTATCTGGAAAAGAGGTGTGGAAGGTCTTTCTTAAGGATTGTATTAGTCTAGGGGCTCCCTAGAGAAAAATATCCAATTGGGGTATTTCTTTGTAGACCCTAGTGGTCACTCCTTCTCAGGGTAAGTTTGTTGGCACATTTATTTATTAGATCATATGGAAGGCTTGGGAAGTGGCAAATCCATTCCTTTCATGGAGAGATCCTTCAATGCATTATCGGTTTCCTTTTAATGATAATTGTTTATAGTGGTCACCTCTAGTTCTGCATGAGGAAATTTGTCTATCTCAACAAGGCTCTTGTACCTAAGGTTATTTAAATGGGCTATCCAAATGGCTAAAGATTTGATTTTTATCAAAACAAGGGTTAGGTCTTTTGGTGGGAACTTAAATATGAATTCAAGTTCACCAACACAAGAAATCTCATCGATGTTGTCCAACACAAGGAAGTTCATCTTGGAAGGTTTTTAGGGCCTTATCTCAAATGACCTTATCCCCAAGTTGGGCCTCTTAGTGCTTAAGGCTTAGTGGAAAGACTAGAAGTGGACTTGATCGACAACATTTACTAGATATAGGCTCACTTTGGGTTACAAATGGATTTATTCTAATCTCGAGTTGGGGGCTCATTTGAACAAGATTTTTCCCCTGAGGCTATTTAAACGGGCTATCCAAATGGATAAAGACTTGATTGAAATTAAAACAAGGGGTTGGGTCTCTTGGTCATAACTTAAATGTGAATTCAAGTTGGCCAACACAAGCAAGCTCATTTTGGAATGTAAATTCAAGTTGTACAACACAAGAAAGTTCATCTTGGAACATGTTTAGGGCCTTATCTGAAATGATCCTATCCCCAAGTTGGACCTCTTAGTGCCTAAGTCTTGGTGGTAAGACTAGAAGTGGACTTGATCGAAAACATTTACTAGATATATGCTCACTTTGGGTTACAAATGGCTTTGTTTTTGGCCTAAGTTGGAGGAGCATATGAACAAGCTTTGGCCCCTAAAATATAAGAAACAAATGTGGATATTGTGTAAATTGGCCTTGGAGAAAATGTTGGATCTCTTTTACAAGTGTCTTATTATAGGGAATCTAGGAGGTCCCAAGATTGAACTCATTCGACACAAAGTACTATTCCCCAGGTTTGATCAAGCATCAAATCTGCCACTTAAAGATTCTTCCCCTTGGCATTGGATGTTAGGGGGGAGGGACATTTTTTATCCAATGTTCTTCATAGGATTACATAGGAAACCCCCCTTGGCTTGGGATATTCTATAAGTGACATTATCAAGCAATGTCACCCTTATCGATGATTGGTGATCAATGGATGAACCTTCTTTGCTCTCCCCTTCTTCAACCTTTTATTCAACTTTGACCTCTAGTTCTAGGACACCTTAAAATTTCCTACTATTTGTCATGGTTTTGTTTATGCACTTATTGTGTGCTCTTATTTAGCTAGATACTTTATTTTTCTATTTTGTTTTTCAATTTTTCAACATTTGATGGACTAGCAATAAGAGATGCTTTCACACTTCCACTCTCTTGTACTTACATTGGATGTATTCTCAAGTTTGACCTGCTATTGTGGTCATTTTTTGGACATTAATAAAATTAAGGTTAACATAAGTGTGTGTGAAAGAGCCTCATTATCCCTAGTGTGGGTGAGATGAGACTTTGAAGCATAATTTCTAGTTTTATTCCCCACCCAATTTTGTGTGAAATTGGGTTAAAATCTTGTCTTAATGATACCTCCTTGCCTCCATCTCATGGAATGTTTCATTGTTAGACAATATTTTCCCACTGCAAGATTTTTGGTGGATTAAGTCCCAAAAAACATCCATGACACTCCATTGGAATCACCTCCCTTGCAACCAATGGGCCCAAATTTAGATATTACATCTAAATTTTAGTCCACATAAACATCCAAAATAATTTCCTCTAAATTTTTAAAGAACTTTATTAAAGACTCTATTTACTAAGCGAAGAATTCATGAGTTTTATTTTAATATTATTGGATTAATGTGTTGACCAGTAATTGATAGGTGAGTTAGGGTTAATTGGTGTGTTCTATAATACCTTGAAGAAATATGTTGACACATTGAACCATTGATTTCCAACATTTAATAATTAGTCCACATAAACATCCAAAATAATGTCCTCTAACTTTTTAAAGAACTTTATTAAAGACTCTATTTAGTAAGTGAAGAATTCATGATTTTTATTTGAAGATTAGTGGATTAATGTGTTGAGTAGTAATTGATAGGTGAGTTACGGTTAATTGGTGTGTTCTGTGATACCTTGAATAAAGAGGTTGACACATTGAACCATTTATTTCCATCATTTAATAATTTAGTAGAGATAATAGCTAGTAATAATAACAATATTCTATTTTTCGTATTGACATCATCGGTTATTCTCGTCTATTACATTCCCTATTTAAGCATGAACTAAAACAAAAAAAAGTGTGAATCTTTTTTTCTACAATTTTTCCTTTTGTGTTTTTTTTTTAAATTTATGCATGTACTTTCCAATGCTCTTATTTATGCATTATTTTGTTTTTATCACAGTAAAATATTGAGCATATCAATTGTTATCAGAGTTGCGGCTCACAACATATAGATGGAATATACATCCCATCTATACTCTCAAATGGCTATGGACCAATGCACTTGGGATTCTATTGCCTCCACAAGATCTTACCTTCTTAATTAGGTTATTGCACTCGGGCCTCTACTACCTACACTAGATCTTTATTTATTTTCAGGTTTGGGTCCCTACAAACTACACTAAACCTCATCTCTAGTGATACTAGCATGGATAAGTCCTAGTGAACTCCACTAGGTTTTTTTTAGAGAAACATTACTACACTCAACAATCACATGCCAACATGCTAGGGTTCTATGAAACCTTTGTTGGACCTTTTTTTGTCACTGAACAAGACAATGCCAACACTCAAATCTATCGGTCCAAATGGCACACCAACAATATTTGTCTCTAGATAATGTGGAGGAACATAAGTATAAACATCTATTGGGAATACCACACCACAGGCTATTCTCAACAAAATGTATGATGATTCATCAACCTGTTGTGTTCCCTACCTACTCCAACACAATGCCCTTTTCTACTGGATACCAAGATACAACGACATAAATTCAATGGAATGATGGATGATGATTGTATGGATTCTTGGATCTGGAGTATGTAGGCCTTTTTCACTAAACAATGAGATATGATTGAAACCAACACGCTAAAACTAACATGAATGCATGTGACAAACCTTGTTATCACTTATTGGTGGACCATGAACTCCTCAACTTCCACTACCATTGTGGAACTCAATGGCTAGACGGTCTAAACCATCAGACCCAACTTAGAGTGGAATGGGATATTTCAAGAGCTCAAGGTGTGTTTTTACCCCCCAGGTATCATGAAAAACTATTGGCGCACTAGGTAGATCTCGGAGAATTTCATGGGTAGATGGTACAATATTACATTGATATTTTCACCAAGTTGTAGCTTCAACTTCGATGTTGTATATGGGGCAATCAAATAATCCCATTTTCAATGTGGGTGGTTGTTTTTACGAGTCAAATTTCTACCTTTTCTGTTCACTTTTTCGAAAATCCGATCATCGAGGTCGTCTACAAATGGGCCAAAACCCCTAGGTAAAGTTCTATGAGAAAAGTTACCAACATTAAGGTGGAAATCTAACTTATGACATAGTTCCTACCAGATTTAGGGGCAATTGGATAAGAGTGGTGATATGAGTGTCCCTTATCCCACAACCTTTATATTTAGGTCCCATATGCAGAACATTTACTTAATTTCAAATTTATGTTTGGTATCTT
>JZKD02S0459528.1:0-17419 GCA_000966675.3 Picea glauca | reverse complement strand
TCAGAACACGTGTCAGCAGATAAGGTGTGGTCCAAAGCCTTAGTACTCCAGAGGAACAAAGGTGAAAGGTACCAAGGGTCCAGAAATCCTGAAGCTCCAAATCAGCGGAGTAGATCTCGACCGTTGATCGGGAGGAGACACGTGGCAACATATTTCAAGATACGTAGGTTTGATACTCTATAGGATTTGTGAAGTGGTTTGAAGCGATAGCTCCCAAAGGCCGGAGTTCATCTGGCCCATCCATCACGGTGGACACGCGTCAGAAGATCCAGAGGTCTGGAGCCTTAATACTCTGGAGGGTTTATGGCCAAGTATTAGTGGACGACTCCCGAATGGCCGAGATCCAGAGTGAATCTGAGTCATCCATCATAGTGGACACGTGGCACCAGATCTGGGAGTTCAACAATAGAGAACTTCGGGAGATTTTTGTGTGTGGTGCTTAGAAATCCACCGAAGCCGAAGCGCTGAAGCGTTGGGGGCCGTTGATTTGTGAGAGCATCGGACGCCATCCGATTAGCCATTTCGATGTTCGGCACTCTGCATGTGTTGGGGTTATGTTTTGTGGATGCCAAAAACTCTCAAAGCCTAAAAAGAAGGAATCTAAACCCTCCAGCTGTGGAGCTTGAGGACCGTTGATTTAACACTTGGGTGTATTCGTCGATTCGACGATTCGAGAAATTTGTGGGAAAAGGCTATGGAGAAATTGTCGAAGCCAAAAGTGCAAAAGAGGCGGAGAGCTATCGATCTGGTGGTGGATTAGGAGTCATCCAATATTTATTTTCAGTGATCGACACTTTGTGGGTGTTGTATGAGTCGGTGCGATCAAAAGAAATCATCGAAGGCTGAAACAGTGGAGTTTGAGTCATTGATCTTCGTGCTTGAGAGTCGTTGATATTGTCACCTATGGTTTTTTTGGCAATTCGCAAGATTTGTGCGTTCAGGGAAGTTGAAGGGAAAGAAAGGCAGAGATCGTCGAAGTTCGAAGTGCCGGAATAGCATGTTTCTCTTAGCACTTGGTCATAACCCTCGGTCACATGAGGAGTTGGTCGGAGAAAAGGGGCTAGGGGCCCGAAATTGATTTTAAAAGACAAAGGGGATTAATATGAGTTACAGGTCCATTATTGGACCTGCGCATGGAATAAAAGGACCTGTGTAAAGGATTTTGGGGGCTCAGTAACCCCCGAAGAGCCGATTTGGCCCTTGTTTTGAATGATCCTTAGATCGGGAGGTCACGCGGACCCTTAGAAATCTTGTTCAATCATTTCTAATTTCACTATTCTATTGATGTTAGTTACTACCAAACCTGACATAGAAATACTAGAAAAATTTTTGGTACCAAAGTTTGGAAAGTATTAAAAATTTTGTTATACAATAGGTTTTTGTTATAAATGGATTCCCAACTTGTCTTATAGAGGGAAACTTGTTCAAAAATTAATCTTTGTTTCCTCTAAAACTACACTATGACATCTCTCCATTCATAATTTTTGGGTCAATTTTAGAGGGGGTTTTTTATCCTAGGGACTTTCAAGTATGCCTTCAATTTATATAAAAGTAATGAAGTTAAAACAATATCATGTGCTATTCTCAAAGTCTCAGATATCTTGTGTAACAATAGATTTGGTAGTTTTGAAATTCAACATATCTAAGGCATGGGGAATGTCATTTTCATTTATCTCCTTATATCAAGGAGTATAGGCTCAAATATATTTAGGTATTTTAAACTTTAATTCACAAAACATTACATATTATCTCTTCTCATTTTTTATGGTGACTACATTGAATTAAATGTATCTAGCTAGTAAATAATTCCTATTGATATTTGTAGTTGTAAAGAAGGCCATATAATACAGAAATGGTGGATTAATTAGGGTTGCATGAAAATATGATCCTATCATGTGAAATTGGACCTAGGGACCTAGGAAATAGAGCATTGTTGGGTTGAACACTTTAGATACTACATCCCTTTATTTTTTCCTTTCAATCTCAAGGAGAATAAAAGTAAAGGGTGAATAGGAACTGATACCACATTTTCCTATACAACTCTCTTGTGGGATTAAATTGATACAGGTGAATATCAGTGGCCACCCACCTATTCCAACTAGCTCAAAACAATTTGTTGGCAACTTACTATTTTTAGCAGTTTTTTGGTTCCTAAACTTTCAGGGCCATTTTGAGAGCCTAAACGATTTGTTTTCACTATTGAGCACCTCAATGATAGTTAAAGGCTTTGATTGATCCCAAAAAATGAATCTCCTCATCGACACCTTTCCAATGAGCTATCGTGTGCCCCAAACAGAGATCATATGCCAAAGTTACGCCCTTGGAAAGTTGATACACCAAACTACCCAAAACGGGGTCCACAAACCGGTTGGCTTTTCATCTTTCAGGGTTAGGGTTTTGGATTTTATTTATGTTAAAAATGCCTTTGGAGCCTCATTGTAACAATCGTCTTCTTGTGAATGTGAGTAGTCGTCGCATCTCTTCTTAGAGATAAGCTGCCACCATTATAGCAAGTCTTTCACTCTGTATTTCTACAGTTTTGTACATTTCACTCATTAATAGAAATTGTGTATTATTGTATATATATGCCTCTTGTTATATATCCAATATATCTATGTTATATTATTGGCTCTCTTGAAATATCTCTGTATATTTATGTGTTATATCTCCGCTCTCATTTTGTGCCGAAAATAATCTGGATCATAGATACCCTTTCTTTTTGCCACATATTCCATAAGTGTATATAAAGGGGTCATGGTTATCTGGTCATTTGAAATTGTCAATGTAGATTTGAATGGTCATCAACAGTCCTCATAACAATAAAGCATGAATAACATTATTAAATAACATAGGTTAAAATACATTATATTTTTCACACTTATTGATCTAGATTGGATCATTATATTATTTTTCATCTATATCGATGCTTTTAGAGTGGAAAAAATTGGAGAAATCAACTTGCAGGTCCATTTTAGTGGTAGGTCCCAGTTTGTAAAATTAGGGTGTGGAACCTTCTAGAAACATTTTTAGGAATTAAATGATTTTTTTTGTGGGTTTTGGTGTTAGAAACTTGTGCACACCCCCTTGAAGGTGTTCTACACTCCAATACCTTTCCAATGGTGCATATCGGGCATCAATCAGAGTTTGTATGCAAAAGTTATGCCTCCCACAAGTTGACCTACCGTGTTGACCACCATGGTACAAGAGGATGCCATGTCAACTCTTGTTACTCATGCATATGGGGCTAACCATGTATGTAATTTAAAGAAGATTCTAGAAGGTTCGAAAACCTATCACAATTGAGGGTTGAGGAAGTAAAAAACCTACCCCTAGATAGCTATGAGGCTATGTTAAATACCAGGCCACTAGGAGGAGAAGGGGTTCCATTGTTTTTCATTGTATCTTGTTCCATAGTAGAGAAAAAAATCTAAGAGTGGTATTATATGAGCATAACAGAGGAGGAGAGATTTTGTAGCAGCCATATGGGCCATAGGTCAAAGGAAACTCCACAAATATTGCCTCTTTCTTTTTTGTACTTGCATCATTTCTATACCAGAGAAAAGAGAGCAGAGAAGCCTCACCTTCTAGCTGGGTTTTCTCCCATATTGGGGTAAAGGTTTCCTAGGTCATATCTTCTGTTTATTTGTGGATGGTGTGTGTATTTTTTTTATTTTCTCTATTTTTCACATTTGAACTATTTCATATGTTTTTTTAAAGAAGAAAACTAGTAATAAAGAGTCTTAGATCTAAAGGAAAAATAACCTTAATAATAAAGATTTCATTTATTTATTAGATCTGCTGTGATGAATTGTTCCAGTGGAATATCTACGATAGTTTACAAATCACTTATTGTATAGGTTAATGAATTTTCCTCTTCTTATTGTTATACTTAACTCATAAACTCCGACTCCTTGAGAGGATTTAAATGGAAACAAAGATTATTCTTTTTGTTTATCGTGTGCACAATTTGGATTGCTAGTGTATGCTCAAATCACCCTACTAAAATGATATCGTGAACAAAATATGTCCTTGTGCAACCATCCACTTGTCTTTTTACCATTTTTATTTTTTTTAATTTCCCTCCCTTTGTTGGCTCAGTACATGTAAACCAAATGAGTTAAGAAAAATGAGAAACCACAAATTATTGAGAGGAAAACAATGTTGGGTCCTCTTTGCTTTCTAATTAACTTGGAAACCCCAAGTTGTTTCATCACATGTAAGCCAAATGAGTCGAGTAAAGGAAAAATTGTGTGCCATGTGTGTGTCATGATACTCATCTTAGCCACAATCTTTCAACTTAATGCCATGTATGTGAACTAATTGTAACTCAAATGATTTTGGGCTTATGTGCATAACTCTACTCCTATATTGTTTGATTGTGTTTATTCTAAGAGAAGAAGAGATGGGAATTTCTTAATAAGGGTGGAAGATCAATGCTAATATATGTAGAAAATATATCTAAACATAATGGTACAAACATGCAATTGTTTAATTCTTGACATACTCATTTTACTCAATGAGAGAATCATCAAGAAATCCTATTTAAATTGATTTGAATATAGTGGTGGGTTATTCTCTAGTATAAATCGAGGAACTTATGGGACTATAACAAGAGAGGAAGAAAACAGAAGAGAGTGAGGGAGAGGGAGAACAAAAATAAGCCCAAGGGGAGAATAAAAATATGAGTGGAAGAGGGGAAGAGAAGGAGGGAGTTTCATAGTTATATTTGGTCCTCTTGACTAGATTTTATGAGCTTGGCCACTTTCATGTATTCAATTCACCAAAGTGAAACCCTTAAAGACAAATGTTGATACTTTTATCCTATGTGTGCAACCTCTAGTGATGTAACTCATGCCCAACCCACATGTTTCTAGCGAGTAGCATGTGAGTGACTCTAAAATAGCCTAAAAAATATTAAAAAAACATAGTGCATGAGCCTTGAGAGATCCCAAAGTTCGTGCACCTATGAAGCTTTGATCTCACTTCCTAACTACTTAGAACCACTTATCATCCATATAAATAGGTGGTCCATGGTTGGGTAAATGTAGAGCAAACCCTTATGCTAAAGAAATTCTCTAAGATTTCTTACTAAGTTTCTTTCCCTAGTGCCCCCCTTGAATGTATCCTCTTGATTCTCTAAGTCCGATCAAACCTCATGTAGTTCTACTGAATCACTATTGATTCCACTACCAAAGTAATGTCATGATCCTTTTTACCAAAGGAAGTATTATCCATAAGGCTAAGGCTAAAGGAACCCAAGATTAGGTGATGTGGTGGATACGTGTATCATATTTTTTTGTAATCATTGTTGAATAAATAATACAGATCTCTCTTCTTCCCCATTCTCCAATTGATTTTCATTATTAATGTTTATTATAATTTGGAATTGTGTAAACTAATTAACCTGAAATTTAGTTAGGTTTGTTATTATCAAATTTACTTTATTTGATTGAAACGTTTATCATGGAATGATGAAGGCGATGTTTGTTGGCATGTGTGYAGAATACAAAGGAAGKATGGTGATGAAGACTTTCCCTTGACCAAATTTTCTCACTATAATAAGATCTCAACCATAACTACCAAGTGATTCTTCCTATATATTCTATTKCATTTCTATTTATATTGCATTAAACCTAGGAAAAGTAATATTATGTTCTATCTAATTGTCTCTCAAAGAGATTCCYAACCCAMTCTCTAGAGGTCTAMATTCATTGTAGTTAATTTTCCTCTAATAGAACTAGCAATTCCACCAGGGAAGAATTTCTTGAATTCTTCCTCTTTTGGGTTGGTTGGCTAGTTTTTGCTAGTTTCTAGTTTATTATTTTGTTGGAAGCTCACATTTGGATGGTTCATCCCGCTTCTATTGGAGACAGTTAGTTGGTCAGTAAACTAGTAGTTGAAGAAAGTCAATCGGGTGGTCAACTAGATAGTTGATTGGACAATCGACTAGTAGTCGGAGACAGTCGATCAATCGATCGACCAACCGAGTAATCAACTACATGTTGGAAAACTAGATGGTTGGGTCTACTTGGTTAGTTGACTAGCTAAAAAAGTAGCGTGGGTTTGTCAATATCCATTCCAACCACCGATGGTTATATGTGGAAAAAATCTTCCCAATTTCAAGGAAATTGGTTAGATCTAGAGACTATAACTAAAGGAAGCTATGGGTCGATCTTAATAATGAATGAATAAGAGTGATCTTTGTATCTGTCGTGCATTATGATGTTCTAATCATAATACATTATGCTTAAGTGTTGAAACAGTGCCTTAGACACCACCAATCTTCTTAGTGTATTATTCCTTCATCTATCTTTGTATATTTTGTTTTGTTCTACTCAAGGTTACCCCAATCCCCAACATGGTATCAAAGCGACTGGTTTTGACGTCGCCTATTTTCCACAAATATTTTTCAGTCAGATCTTATAGTGATTTCTCTAGGTTGTTGATTTGTTGACTGTAACCCGTGTGGATCATTATATTTGTAATATATAGAAGATGGCTTCCAAGATTGATCCTATTATTTTGAATAGACTCAATTATGATATTTGGGCACCAGATATGGAGACTATACTGAAAATCAAAGGGATCTGGAAATATATGAAGTTCGTTATTCCATCTCCAAAGGATAATCAGGTGAATTTTGTTGTCGACGAGAAGAAACATGAGGTTGTTAAGGTCATCATGAGCTACATTTCTTGGGAAATTCACTTTCATACAATCGAGATCAATTTCCCTCATGAAGTTTGGAAGAAGTTGAAGTATTTTTTTGACAAAGTCGATGAGATTTAAGTTATGTAGTTGGAGAAAGAGTTTATATCTCTTGATCCACGTCCCTTTGAGAGGATCGAGCACTGTTTGGCATGTGTTAAAGAGATGCAGTTGAAATTGGGTGAATGTGGGAATAATTTCCAGAAGAAATATGTACAACTCATCGAGTTGGTTCTGATGAACTTGAGAACACCTTTCGATGTGTTTTATTCCACCTTTTGGAAAAACTGGTAGGCACGCAAGGAATATGGTAAGGACTAAACCTTTGATACCTTATGTGGATTATTGATTAATGATAAACAAATGTTGCTTGATGAAGATAATCTTAGCGGTAAACATCAATCTCACTTGCTCAAGGGAAAGCATAAGATGAATTATAAGGAAAGAGGATTCTATGATGCTCCTGCACACACACCAAAATATCTCAACCAAAAAAATAAAGTGAATATTGATGAACCAACTTCTACCCAGAAGAATCAAAATAAGAAAACATGTATGTGTTGTGGAAAGACTGGACATGTGGATAAAAATTACTGGAAGAAGGGAAACGACTTAGAAGTGAAGGTTAAGTATCCTGAAGGAGACATGTTGGTTGTACATTGATAGACCAACAATTTTACCTTCCAAGTCGAAACCTCTCAAGAATTGCATGCTCACACCTTGAAGAATGAGTGGGTAGTCAATTCTGGGTGCACTCATCACATGACTAAAGATAATTCTCTATTCTCTTCCCTGGATAAAGATGTTGAGCGAAAGATCTATGTATTTGATTATTTTTCTCTCAATATCGTNGCGGGTAGGTGAGAGACATAAAAAGAGGGATTTCTTAATTAAGGAGGTGGAGAAACAAATAGAGATTATTTACTCTAAATAGTTCACTTGAAACTTTAGACAATATCTATTGGAAAGGAATACTTCATTAGAACATAAAAATAACAGGCTTGTATTGGATAAATAAAAAGATTGAAAAATTAATATTTGATCCTTGTGGATTGAGGTTGGTGAGTGACAAAAATAACAAGTACTTTCAAATTTTTGCTAGTCACGGGAGAACCAACAACACTATTTTGGAATTAACAAATGGGGATGGAAAAAGGTTTGAGGGTTCCATGATTTGGTAAATATGGTAGTTCATCACTTCAAGGCGATATTTAAGGAACCTAATAGAGAAAAATTAGGGAAGATACTAAAAGTTGTGTCATATTTTCCCAAATTTGTTAATCAATAAGAGAACAATATTATCTACAAATTAGTGATTCAAGAGTAAATTAAGACTATACTTAGTACTTTTTAAAAGGACAAGATCCCTGGCCCAGATGGGTGGACTGCAAATTTTTTTATAGAATTATTTGATGTTCTTGGAGATTATTTACTAATATTTGTTGAGGATATTAGCGATATTGGGAAGATGTCAGGGAGTTATAACCCCACCTTATTGGTTCTAATTCCTAAGGTGGATTTCCCTATTGCATTTAATGATTTCAAACACATTTCCATGTGTTCCTTTATAAAATCATCCCTACATTTATATTTGTTAGAATCAAACCCTTGCTATCTAATGTCATTTATTTTAAACAATTTGGGTTTCTAAAGGGTGGACTTATACATGAAGTGATAACAAATCTTGTCTGAGATTCAGAAGCATCTGTAGCAAGGCCCTAGTAATGAAAATTTGCAACATTAGAGAGGTTGATAACCCCTTCATATTCCCAAAAGCATGAATTATCCCATAGCGATATAGGAAAGAGTTATTCCAAGAGGAGGCATCAGAATGCCAAGAAAAGTAAATCCAATGGGAGTATTTCCATAGAGTCATCTAGTAGAAATATTTCTTCTAAGGAATTGTCCAGTAGTGACACTAGATCGAGTTTCCCTGAGAATAAAATCAAGATACATTCATAGAGTTCCTTGACTGAAGAATACAAGGCTAAGTCACCTAGCTTTGATGGAGAAATTAAGAAAGGAGAAGAAGTTGAGGCTTGGTTGTTGGGTTTGAAGAAGTACTTCCAGGTACATAATTACTCTGAAAATGCTAAGGCAAGGATGTCCATCTATAATTTTAACGGAGGAGCTTCCATATGGTAGGAAGACCTAAAGGAAGTTAAAATACTGAAAGAAAGTAAACTTACCTGGAATCAATTTGAGAAATACTTCTGAAAGGCATACCTATCGGAGAAGTATTATGATGATAAAATCAAGGAATTCCATGAGCATAAGTTGGGACAACTTACTATGATCTGTATGCTAATATATTTTTGGAACTGTTGAGGTATGTCCCTTACCTCAAGGATGAGAAAGCAAGGATGCGATGTTTTCTCAATGGATTTCCACAGTCCTACCAAGACATAATTGAGTTTGAAAAGCCCAAGACATTGGAGGACACTATAAGGAAGGACAAGTGTTGTTATGACCAGTCTAAACATATGAAGGAGACTTATGTTGGGATAAATATATGCACTAATTTACCAACATTAAATTATCAACCAGGGCTCGTAGGCTTCGAGGTGCAACCACAATATGTACAGGATTGGAGCCTAGTCTAGCCTAATCTAAAGTCGGCAAGCACACTTCAAAATGAATGAAAAAAGAACTAGATGTAAAATCAAAGTGCAGAAATAAAAGGAAATTTAAGCTACAAGAAAACCATCTAAAAAATTCTTGAATTAAAATGCTCCTGTGCTCAGAAACCATTCTTCAAATGCATACATCAAACACACCACAATACACTGTGTAAGTATGGTAATATGTAATTTTAATCACAATAGCATTTAAATATGCACTGAGTATTCTTTAAAAATCCTCCTTTCTTTATAAATCATATATTGATAAAGTATATATCAAAGGAGACTTAATTCAGTGCTTGAAATTCTCTCGTGATTGAAATCACAATAATATAATTTTGAAATAGATTAAATTACCATCCTTACATATTTGCTAAAATACATAAAGTGAATTTTATGTGCATTGTAAACATGACAAAACTCCCAATTTGGTCGTAGATATATATCTCATGTGACTGTGTGTGATCCTCATGATCAACACATGGAACTATGTGGATTAATTGAGTTTAGATGATGAAAGGAATCGATGTAAAGACATGAAAAAGATCCAGAAACTCATCAAATATTTTGTTAAGCAACAGAGAGTAAACCAGCGTGGAGGAAAACATATATGACTGAACACAAAATGATGGTGAGTATAAACAGTCTAAAACACAGTGATAATATATATAATACAATAGACGGTGCACCAAATATGTGTTTGAAGGCGATTTCAAGAACTGCACATAACAACAAATATTATGACAAACGAAAATATGACTTGTGGGATTTATATACACAAATAAAGAGTTGAATATCTCTGGTCCTTTAATTACCTAAATCCTGATAAAGAACATAATTAAAATGCTTTGAAAGGAATCCAAACAATCAAACCAAAACTAAATTGTAATAAAAATAACATTCCCACTGCAAAATTCTAATTAAAACAAAAATAGAAAGAGGCTACACTTCCCAGTTGGTGAGCCCTTGTCGTCTGGTTGGTGAGCCTTGGCTACGCTATCTCAGATGGCAGAAAGGAACATGATCTATTGAATTCAGACTCATGTTAACATCAATAATCTCTATTACAATATCAAGTATTCTTCTTCATACAGAAATTATGGATACCTTCACAAAGTAACAATTCCCCCTACTCAACCCTATGAGGCTCTATTTATACATAAAAATCCAAGGAGAAAGGATAGAACTGAATCCCCCAAAATCAAATTTTGGTTAAAACCAATTTTACAAATTTTGGAATGAAATCACAAAAATATGGGTTTTTCATCAATTTGGGTAGATTTGAGTTATAGATCCACCCATATCTTCCAAAAAAAAATGAATTTTGAAAAAGTGCCTCCTTCTTAATCAATTTCCACATTCTAGACAAAACCCATATCGTAGAATTTAAGGATCTGATACCATCTACATGGAAATCGAGGCACAATTTGGCAGTTTGAGATTTTTGCTAATTTTTGCAGAATCATTCCCCCTGAACTAGAGATCCACACGTGCGATCTAGGTGAATTCTGACTCACGAGTCAACATTTCAATGTCGTTCTGGACAAAACCCATTTTCCTGATTTCCTTCTGGAAGCGCCAAAATATGACAAGATACAATATCAAGTAAGGGAATAGTTATATTAGTGAAAAATGTTGAACCACAGTAATGGTACAGGAATGTTGATCATGCAAATCACACTTTATCAACTGTCATCAGTAAAACATGATATAATCATATTTTAATCACTAAAAATATAGAAAATTGCGTATCAATCACGTAGGATGAATAACAAGAGACAATAGAGGTTTATGGTGTGATTAGGGATATATTATTGGAAAAATGCGAGGAGAATGTGTAATGATGAATGTATTTGTGTAGCATAAATATGACAAAACTGGATCCCAACAACTTATAAGGAGTGGAAGAGAAGAGATAAGAGTTGATTCCAAAATAAAGGATTCAAATATTTCCTGTACAAGAATCCAAAGAAAGGAGCTCAGTTTAGTCAACTAAGAAGAAGTGTGCATCAACAGAACATTCCATCTCATAGTGGAAATAATCCAGTAGAACAGGCAAGAGAAAGAGCACAGGAACCCCAGAAATGACCTTTGCAATGCTAGGGATGTGGAGAAACACACGTGTTGAGGGATTGACCTCATAGGAAGCAAGACAATAAGAGAGATTATCACATGTAATAAGTTGCTACTATCAATGATGTGGCCAAAAGCATGCCCAAAATATATGCAGTTGTGTAAAATCATCAAGAATACCACCAAGATTTTGTAGTAGAGTTGGAAGGTAAAATTGTTGAGCAACATGTTTCTATTTTGATTGAACCTGGATCTAACCTTAGTTATATTTCACCCCAGGTCGTTGAAGTTTGTTCCTTACAAAGGAAGAAGCATGAAAAAGCATGGTTTGTCTAAGTAGCCATCAAAACTAAGAGAAAAGTGGTAGAAACGATAGAAGGTTGTCCATTTGAGATGAGTGGACTACGTACTCAAGTATCCCTAAACATCCTACCTTTGGTATCATTCAATATACTATTAGGTATGAATTGGCTAGCTACCCACAAGAAAAAATTGAATTACTATGAGAAAACCTTGGAATGTGAAGACAAAGAAGGAAGTATAAATATTTTTCAAGGCATTTGGAAGTCATTGTAAGTTAGACAGATATCGTCATTGTATCTTAAGAAATTCAGTTGGAAAGGGTGCCCCTTTTATGTGATACAAGTGCTTAACTCAGCAAAAGGAAAAGAGTTGAAGACTGAAGATCACCATGTGTTGTGGGATTTTAAGGATTTATTTCCAGAGGGGGTTCTTGGACACTTCCCAAGAGAGATCTTGATTTTTCGATAGATCTCATGCTTGGGGCAGTACCATCATTAAAAGTACCCTACATAATGAGCACACCAGAATTGGTGGAGCTAAAGTTACAGTTGAAGGAGATGTTAAATAAAGGTTGTCATACCAAGTGTATTTCCTTGGGGAGCACCAGCCTTGTTTGTAAAGAATAAGGATGGTGCATTGAGACTATGTATTGACTATAGGAAGTTGAATAAGATGACCATCAAAAACAAGTATATGTTGCCTAGAATTGATGATCTCTTTGACCAACTCAGGGGATTTGTTGTTTTCTCAAAGATTTATTTGAGATTGATATATCACCAAGTTAGAATCAAGGATGAGGACATTCACAAGAGAGCCTTTAGAACAAGATATGGAAACTATGAGTTTTTGGTGGTTCCATTCAGACTCACCAATGCATCATCTACTTTCATGTGTTTGATGAATATCATTCTTAGCAAATATCTAGACAAGTTTGTCTTTGTGTTTGTGGACAATATTTTAGTATCTTCCAAGACCAAAGAAGAACATGAGGAGCATCTTAGGATGGTGATACAATTATTGAGGGATCACTAGATGTATGCTAAGTTCATCAAGTGTGATTTATTCTAGAAGGAAATCAAGTATCTAGGCCACATAATTTCAGTAGCAGGAGTGGCAATAGATCTTGAAAATATCAAGGCAATCATGGATTGGCCTGCCCTCGAAATGTAACAAAAGTAATGTATTTCATGGGATTGGTTGGGTACTATAGAATATTTGTAAAGGGATTTTCCAAGATTGGTCAACCCATTACCTCATTACAAAGAAAAGGGGGAAAATGTATATGGTCAGTAGAGTGTGAAGCCATCCTTCAATAGTTGAAGCACCTTTTGACCAATGCTCATGTTTTGAAGATTACGGACCCAAAAAAGATATATTGGTTTGTATTGATGCTTGCAAGGAAGGAATTGGTGGATTCCTTATGCACAAGGGGCAAGTGATCAGTTATGAATCACAAAAATTAAATGAGCACAAGCATAAGTATGTTACCCATGATTTAAAACTTGCAGAAATTGCACATGCACTAAACATGTGGAGGCATTATTTGCTTGGAAGAAGGTTTGTCTTGATGAATGACCATTGTGGACTAAATTATTTGTTTGACCAGCCAATATTGAATTCTAGACAAGCCAGGTGGATGGCGTTGATTAATGAGTTTGATTTTGAAATCAAACATATCAAAGGGAAGGAGAACATAGTAACAGATGCACTCAGTTGGAGTGTGTAGACTATACACTTAGAAGTAGAAAGTGTGGGAGAGTCTGACATCCTACGAAGGATCAAATCCCTCTCATGAGGAGACGAGTTCTTCAATTAGGTAAAAGAAGGGTTGCAGCAAGAACCTAGAGAGAGAAAATATGAAGGCCGTCAGCGTACAACTGATGAATTGTTGTTGTATATTAACAAGTTATATGTAGCAGAGTCAGAATACCTGAAGAAATTAATTATGGATGACTTCCATAGAATACCCTATGTAGGTCATCGTGCTTACCAGAAAATGGTAATAGCAGTAAGGAAATTATATTATTGGCCTATGATGAAACAAGACATTGCAGAATATATTACCAAGCGTCTGGAGTGTCAACAGGTAAAAGTTGAACACAAGCATCATGTAGTTTATTGCAACCTTTACCAATTTTGTAATGAAAATGGGAGACTATCTCCATGGATTTCATTACTAGTCTACCAAGGACAGTCAAGAAAAATGATGTAATCAAGGTGGTAGTGGATAAGTTGAGCAAGGCATCTCACTTCATCCCTATCAAATCTACTTTCAAGGCCATAGATGTTGCTAAAGTTTTCTTGAAGGAAATTTTTAGACTACATGGTATACCCAAGACCATAATCTCGGACACATATGCTAAATTCATATCAAATTTTTGGAAAAGATTGTTTGCAAGCTTGGGAAGATGGTTGGTATTTAGCATGGCCTACCATCCTCAAACAGATGGTCAAACTGAAAGAGTAAACAGAGTGTTAGAAGACATGTTGAAGATGCATGTTATGCATCAACCCAACCAATGTGAATAGTATCTACCTTTGATAGAGTTTTCCTATAAAAATGGTTATTAGGAATCATTTAAGATGAGTCCATTTGAGGTTTTGTATGGAAAAAAGTGTAGAGTTCCATTTAGTTGGGACAGTCTAGTGGACAAAATCACACTTGGACCAGATTTGTTAAAGAAAATGGAAAACACCATGTTCCGGATAAGGAGGAATCCAAAAGCATCCCAGGATAGGCAGAATATATATGCAGACAGCAAAAGAACTCAGAAAGATTTCAAGGTGGGAGATCATGTGTATCTTAGAGTGAAGCCCAAAATAATTTCCTTGAGAATGTGGACTTTTGCTAGGATAGCACCCCGATATTGTGGACTGTTTAAAGTCCTGGAAAGAGTGGGACCAATAGCATACAAACTTCCTTGTCCACCTACGATTAGAGCTCACAATCTGTTCCATGTATATTTATTAAATAAATATGTTCATGGCCCTAATCATGTTATTGATTGGACTATGATACAAGTGGAACCAGAGGGAGAATTCTAGCTCGAACCACAATGCTTCCTGGACAAGAGAGAAACAATGCTATGGAATCGAGCCATCCTGCAAGTCAAGATGAAATGGAATCACTTTGGAGTAGATGATGCTACATGGGAGCTAGAGGATTCCATGAGAGTGGAATACCCAATTTTGTTTTCTGTATAGTTATATGTATATGGTGTTTTTAACACCAAGGACGGTGTTCCTTTAAGGGGGAGGGGAATGTAACACCATGTTTTTCCCCAACACTGTAATTATGCTAGGACTTCATATAATTTAATTGTGAAGCATGTAATTATTTTTTGATTAATGAAAAATATCAAACAGTTGACTGAGAAGGAAAAGCATTGAGTATTGGCCATGATATCACAAGTGGAAATTGACGAAGTAGAATCAATGAAGTGAGGTGTTTGGTGAGGTGGATTTTCTTAGGTGGAAGCTGAGAAGTTTCAGTAAGGAGAACAAGAATATTGCTTAGAAATATTTCATACACTTGCAAAACATAAATACACGCATGTCAACGTACTTGAACCCGCATGGATCCACATGACCAGTTATGGTAAGTAGGACAAGTGATTGAAGTAGTTAATACTACTGACAAATATGATCTCTTGAAAAGGAAAGGGTCAATTGAAAAATATGATAGAAGTACATTCCTAGGATTTCCCCTTCAAAATTTGGACCCCTTACTAGAGCTCATTTCTGGCAGAAGTCACAGGAATCCAAAGGATTGGACAGAGGAATAGGAAAAAAGGTGGAAAAAATTCACCAAGGGAGAGGAGAGACATGTGGTTCATACACATATAGAACACACACATGAGAAGAGGTAGATGTGCAGAGGAAAAGAGACAAGGGAGAAACAGTTCACAGCAGCGAAGGAGCAGAAAAAATATTGGAAGATTGAGTGAGTTGCAGACTCACAGACAGATGGTGCGATGAAAAAAGGTATTCACTTGCATAGATATGAAGAATAGAATAAATTGGAAAGTTTTTCTTGAAGAAAACATAAATATTGTCCAAAATAATATTGATCACCCTGAAACAGAGAAGACCTAGATATATACTGGAGCAATAGAGGACTGCAACTTGGTATCTTCTACAAAGAAACAGGCACTGGTAAGGGAGGTCACGGAGGAACTATATAGAAAATAAGGGACTCCTTGTGCAGAGGAAATATAGTGGGAAGGGTACCTGGTAAACATGTGGAAGTCATGAGCTCACTTGGAAGAGGGAAACATTTGTTGTTGTCAGTAGAGGAAGGAAAAGTAACCTTCCTGGATCAATATAAGTCTAGAGAACCAACTGAATCATTTCCCTTGTGATATCATGGCTTGGAAAGAGGGTGGCATGATGTAGGAAGGTACTCTACAACATATCCTAAGGTTGGGAGGAAAGGTGTCCTCTCTCAGTCAGTTGATTGTCAATGTGCATTGAACATATGAGTGTTTTAACTCAATGTGTTTGATGTAAATCTATATTTCATGGTTTAAATAGGAAATATGAATGTATGTACGGATGACTAGATTTCTTAGTACGATGGAGTAATTATGTTTGTTTTCAATGATCAACATGTTAAACTTATGAATCCTTGAGAACTGTGTAAGGGTAGGGTGTATCCATGTGAGAACTGCAAGGTTATGCATCGAAAGCTTGCAAGATATGAATAAAATATTCACCATGAAATTGACAGACAAGATGTCTTAATGATTGAGGAGGATCTTTGTGTAGACTCTGAGAGCCTCAATTTTGTAGATACCCTTACTCCTGAGAGGAAATTTTACAGGATATGGACAAATCCTTCATTTGGACAATGGCAGGAGTGCCTTTGTGTTTGGGGATCCCTATGTAGGTTGAGGAACCTTAAGTCCTGAAAGAGTCACATGTCTTAGATAGAAAGATTGTAAGATATGAAAATATTTAATCCAAGTGAAGTGAGAATGACTTAGTTTGTTTAAGAGTGAAATTTTGGACTCTTAAAAGTTTGTAGATACTTATAAAAGACCTAGAAGGAACCCTAAATTAGTTAAGTTCTAAATCAGACTAATACCATGAAGGAAACTAGTTTTTTAAGTTTGGGAGGTTTGTAACCATTGATTTGGTGAAGCGAACAGATCTAGACCATTGCTCGGATGGTAATTACCATTGAAGTGACCAGATGGTGGATTGTGTCAAGACTCTGATGGAGATACTATGAGTCAACAAGGATCATTGATCTTCTGGACTATGGCCAGGATCAGTTTTATACCGTCAGATCCAGTTCTTAGTATATAGGAGTAAGGATTATCAAAGTTATGGGAAGAATATTAGAATAGGAGTCTGACAACAGGGAATTCCAAGGATCATATATCTCTCATGAAGTATCCCACGAGATCTCATCCATTGAATTTTGTGTGAATCACTCCAAGGAGGAGGGTTCAAGAATCTTATCCAACTAACAATTGTAAACCCTGAGGCATGTGGCATCCGTCGAATGAAATGATTGTGGAACGTTCGATCAATCGGAGCAAGTGAGGTCAGAGTAATTCCATTGGAGTGGTTCATGACACATAAATGGATATGCCCTGATGGGGAGGGACTCTAAGGATGAAGGTAAATTGTTGATTAACGTATGACGATATTTGATCTCGGTCATGGATTTTGTGGGTCCCAATCGTAGTAGGTAGAATGGACGATTA